>VZTD01005088.1:0-172939 GCA_013397725.1 Rhagologus leucostigma | reverse complement strand
TTCTACGGCTTTGCAAGAAGCATTTTTAAGCTCCGCGCCAAAAGCGTGACAGCCCTCTTTTCCCGTCGCCATCTCGCTGCCATCCCACGTGGTCTCACCGCTTCCTTTCTGTTTCTGACCCTGGGGTCGCCACGTTCAGCTTCGTCCCATGAGACTTTACTTTTCTCTTCTTTCCTCGCTGACTTGAAAGAAAAGGTGTCTCTGTCGGCTACGGTGTGTGGTGTTTCTTTGGCTTTGACGAGAGCTGTACTGGATGCAAAGGTGCCCCGCTGGCCCCGGCGGATCCGTGCGAGGCCCCGGCGGTCTCGGTTACACACTGCCTGCGGAGCCGGGACAGCTCTCCCCGGGGGACAGGGCCGGCCCCGCGCTGCTGCCGCGCCGAGGGGGGCCCAGCCCGGACCGGGAGCCCTCTCCGTTTGACCACCCCTCAGCCATCGAGGCAAGAAACAAAGAGCGATCTCCCACGCGTGCACGGGCTTTTTATATGCAAAATTGCAAAAGCACGATTGGCCCAAAAGCCCGGCAATCAACTCAGGTTCAACCTATTACAATACACCATCCAAAAGGCACTGAAGCTGCCCAAGAAAGTTTTAAGCCATTACACAGAAATGCAAAAAATGAAAGAAATGTGAGAAAGGAACATGGGACCTTTTTGGCAGCAATACTATCATAGCGTCATAGAATTATTAAAGGTTGGAAGACCTCCAAGATCATCAGGTCCAAGCTGTGCCCCATCCCCACCTTGTCAGCCCAGAGCACTGAGTGCCACGTCCAGCCCTTCCTTGGACACTTCCAGGGATGAGAACTCCAAAACTCCCTGGGCAACCCCTGCCAATGCCTGACCACCCTTTCCATGAGGAAATTCCACAGCACAGAGTGGAGGATAGAAAAAAACTTGCCCATCTGAAATTGTGAAGGGCAGAATGAGAAGAAGACATTAAAGAGTCACAATGGAAGATAACAGGAGTGGCACCAAATTCCTCAGTGAGGAGGTAAAAGAGAATGAATGGACAACACATGATAGACAGGGAACCTTGTGTTTAATATCAGGAATTTTCAGCCTGGGTTGTAGATGCTGGGACATCCACAGGCTTCCTCTGGAAGATCTGAGAAAGCCAGCAGAGGAAAGTGAACCAACTGCAAGGGCTTATTTTAGACTTCCACCTCCAGCAGGCAAAGCCTTAGGGGGCTTCAAATCCAAAAAGGATGGAAATGAGTGTTTTCTTCCCAACCAGGTCAGCCAGAGCCCACCAGCACCACAAGGTGGGGTTAGTCCAGCGTAGATCCGCCTTTGACAAGCGCCAGGTAGTGAATAATAATTGCAGTCCCACTTCCTGCGGCTCTTTCTCCACAGAGGTTTGTTATTGACCCAGCGCAGTTTAGCTTGTGAGATGTGATGAAATCAGTGCCGCAGGGCTGATGGCAGTGGCTGCAGGCTATTAAAGCTCAGATGCCATCCTTAACTTGTGCTGGGGGCTCTTCTTTATTCATGACACGACAGCCAGAGGATGAGGTGTCAGGCGTAACACTAACATTTCTTGGCACCCACTGGTTTGAATCGCTCACAAAATTTTCCCTTATTTAGGAGCCGATTTGTGTATTTATAATTAATATGGATTAGCTGTTATTATCTATGCAATATGGCAGGCAGGCAATGGAGAGAGGCTCACAGCTGTTCAACCATGCAAATGATGCCCACAGAAAGTACAGTTCAGTACTGGGATATTATTACCAGCACACAGAAAAAGTTCAGGACCAAGAGTGGGGAATATAAATAACTACGGCTTGGAAACTTTCCCAAGATTTCCCTGGACACAGATTTGAGGTGCAGGGCATAGACCCAGGCATTGGTTGCTCCTGTATTCTCCAGTGGTTCTCACTGTTCGCAGCAGTTATGAATGAATGAAAGAAAAAATCACAGCTGGCCTCAAAACAACCATCTAAGCTTTCCGTGCTCGCTCTCAGCCAAAAAATTCCCAGTGCTTTTGTTTGCACCTGGAGTTTTTGAAGAAAGGCATCGTATTTGACAAGCATTTAGTTGGGAAGGTTGATCTGTTCTAAAAATAATCCTCCGGGAAGGATCTGGCTGCATGGCCTATTCTCTAATATTCTGCTCAGTGGAAGAGGTGCTGCATCCCTGATGGGTCTGGGGTCAGCCAGAAAGCCCAATGTGCTCAGCAGCCCCTCCCAGGCAGCGCAGGTGAACAGGACCTGGATTGATGTGCTCATCCCTCTGCATGGGCTGTAAATCCGAGGCACTCCGGAAAGGCTGCACTCCCTGTCTATGAACCTCACCCAGCACAGCACATAATTCCCTCTGGGAAATACTGGATAAAAACCCTGGCTCTGTTTTTCTCTCCACTCACAGAGGCTTCTGCTTTTAGACACTGAATTCTGCCAGCAAGATGCCCTAAGGTAAGGCTTCTCTCCGGATTTTGGGCTCAGCAATACCTTCAAAGCCCTTTCTCCTATGTCAAGCCTGGCTCAGAGACTCCTCATCAGCATCAGTATGTTAAAAGTCCCAAAAAGCTCCAGCTGGAACTTATGCCTTATTAGAAACCAAAGCCAGTCAAGTGTCCAAGAAACCAGGACTCAGTGGTTCTTGTACCTTCAGGATTCCTTATCCCACAAATGCCAGGATCTTGTTCAGAAAAAAAGTGCCCCTTTTCTGCATGGGAGCATGTCCTGCTCTACCAGCACCTATCTGACTCTACCTCTTCCGGTAAAGGACTGGGACAAGATGATTTCCAGGCCTGCATCTGGGAAGTTCCAAGAGAAGTAAAAGTGAGGCAGAAAAGCACTGAGCTCCAGCATAGCCTCCTCCATGTGGGTGATGAATGCAGGAGGGTTTGGCATCAGCACTCACACAGCTCCTCTTGGGCTTGTTAAGCCTGACTAACTATATCAGATATACTGACAGGAGTCCTGTTAACACAGCAAATCCAAATCAGCTCCTCTGCCAATATCCCAGAAAAGAGGAAAGGAGTGAGAGAGAGGTGGGTCACCACAGAAAGGCTTTGATTTTGCACTGCCTTGCACAGAAAGGGCTGTTTGGAGATATTGAAATGGGGTGAAAGGGAAGAGGGGAGCAGGAGATATAACAAAGTGAATAGAAATTGCACCTGTCTTCAGGTCTAAATCTGCACAGGACACACATTTTTCTTCATGAGTCAGAAGCTCAGCCTTTGCCCTCTTTCCTTGACTGAATCCTACTGCAAAGTGGTTTACCTCAGCTGTGGTACCCAGTGACACCTACTTGGGGTGACAAACAAAATCCACAGGTCTCTTCTCCATCCCAACTTGCCATTCATCCTGTCCTGACAATGTGCAGCACAGGGAAGTGTGGCATTTGCCCAGTGTTGTATGTAAGGCTGCGCCTTCTGATAGCACAGACCAGGGCTGACTATTGTAATGCTTGATCTGCTGTGTGGGCAATTTATTAAAACCGATATCTATAGGGCTTTAATCATTCTGCCAGGCTGCCATCTGCTTCCCTCATGCTGCATCCTGGCTCAGGCCAGGTCTCCATGTAGGAGAGGGGAGCACTTTGGGGTCTGTGTCATAATTCACTGTGTGCGCACACTGCTGTTTGGGGCTATGGATCCTGCCACACACAGGCAACCCCAGTGATCCTTCCTGTGCAGCTGGGACGGGGCTGGAAGAGCACAAGGGGTCCCAAGGTTTGGTTTGGCCTCTGGGCTTAAGCTGGGAGCAGAAGTGATGGGGGGAGCTAGTTCCCCTAACCTCACTGCCATGTCAGCAGGGCTCGTGGAAAACATCTGGCAGTATTTACAGGGATGTTATTCACAGATATGAAGTCAATTCATCTCATCCACTTTCTTGTGGTGATTCTCAGTGGCAATAGTGTACTCCAAAACCTGAGCTCTCTCTGTCCTGTGCACAACCTTAGAAACCACATTGCCACTCTCCAGGTGGCTTCTGCCAACAGCTGAAAAACAGGACTTCAGAGTGCTCCTGAGAGGGGTTTGGACTCAGTTTGACCTTGTCTTCTTTGCATCACCCATCTGGACCAGACTGACAGGACCCAGATGTGGCTTGGCTGCGAGGCCTCCTGTTAGTGTAAACCTTTTTCCTCCTCAGAACATCCCCAGCCAGCAAGTCAAGAAGGAAAGGTCCATCATGGGCTCTTGCTCACCTGGTGGAGAGCACTGTGCTATGTGGAGGAGAAGGTCCCTTTGACTCAGAGATCTTAAAGGTTACTAAGGTTTGAGAGCATTCCCCAAATGAGTTATCTACACCACTGGCTGTGGACTGTGCAGTCTGGGAAGGAAAATTCTTTCTACCCCTCAGGATGGGAATTCACTGAAAGAGTTGCTTCAAAGCATTCTGCAGTGCTGTGTAGTTTGTGCCACTGACAGCCAGGCTGAGCTGCACCAAATGGTTCAGTGTCCTCACTGCTGTCCTGAGTGAACTGTGGGTCCCCAAGAGGCAGCAGAGAGGTCCCAGAGCAGTCAGTTCCCTCCAGCAGCCGATGATGGAACCCAGACACAAACCAACAGTAGAAGTTTTCAATAAATTCAGATTCCTCTCAAAAGACTGGAGAAGGCTCCCAGAACCATATGCCAGAGGAATGGAAAATATGAATATCTCATAATGAGATAGGCACTGGAGTCTCAGGGAGATTAAGAGAGAAATGCAGGGAAAGGAACACAGTCTGCAGTGGGGCAGACGTGGAGCAGGAAATATTTCTGCCTTAAGGACTAAGGATCCCATGGGTGACAAATTAATTGTGTTGTTATTCCTGAGCAGGAAGCTTTTGTTTGCGAAGGCTCCAAATTTTCTACCCACATTTTCCAACAGCTAGTCCACATGGAGAGCAGCTATGGCTGAGCTGAACCTCAGAAGGAAGGGATCCTCAGGTGGCTTCGTGCCCACTGGGCAGGGGATGTGGGTAGACTTGACTGAAAACAGACAGATGGTCTTGGAGTCTTATGGAGCTGAGAACAGGGATTAGTTAGAAACCCCTTCACTCCCCAAAGATAAATTTGGGTTTATCGAGATGCACATGAATCACGGGGTGTGACATGGGGCACATCACTTAAGGCATCACTGGATGGAGATCTTTTGTCATCATGCAAAAGGCAGTGCAATACTGGGCCAGGGCACAGGATTCTGCCTTTGCTTAAATAAAACATTAATACTAGATAAAAACAGCCATGGGATTTTAGTTCCATGACAGCTGGTACCCACCCGGTGTCAGGGACCGGGGACGATTGGAGAGCTGCCACCTCCCTGCTCCCAGACCTCCTCCTGAGAGCAAACTCATTCACCCAACCTCCCTGAGGAAACTCCACAGACACGAGGATTAAGGAAACATTTAGCCAGGCAGGCGGGAGGACTGTCCCAGTGAGAAGTCCATCTTAACCAGTAGGGGTTCAAAAGTAATTTGTCCATTTGATTTCCCAGAAGTTGATGCCTTCAGTGCAGTAAATGAGTCTCGTAAATGGAGGTCACAGCAGGGCCTGATGTTTGCTTTTGCTCCTGTCAGGAGCCAAGCATAAGGGCTTTCACGTGCCACTCTGCATTTCAAACCAGCAACGGCAGCCTGGGAGCATTTAAGTGAGCTCTAATTAGCACTGATAGATTTCAGGGTGCTCTGAGCTGGCTGTGCCGCCTCTGCAGAGCTGGGAGCAGTCTCCTTCATTGCCTGAATGACAAACAGGTTCTCTGGGACTTGGGTTTGAAACAGCTCAATAAAAGCAGTTATGACATGGCCACAGGCCTTGAATTAACAGCTGATCCAACAAAGAAAAGAGGTGAAACAGCAAACAATTAATGCTTTTTCTTGTGCCATTTCCTAAAGACAAACTCTCAGAGAGCTGCAGCTTTGGAGTTCAGCTGCTTACCTGAGTTTTCTCCAGTCCTTTGGATCTGCAAAGCTGGGTGGGGATGGCTCGTATTAAAAATTGTGCCAAGTCATAAATTCCTGGTACGTTTAAAACTCTCTGTGTTTGTTTGATACTTTATGAACTCTTGCAGAATTATTCTGACTAGGTTAAGTGTCTGTAGCTTGTTTTAAGCTTGGCATGTCTCCAGCTGTGACAAGGCCGTGTGGGTCAAAAGGATGTGACCTGAGTCTTCTACTCACAGGGCTGTAATTCTGCATGGCTTTTGTTCGAGGGGGGGAGAAATTAAGTAAGTCAAAAGAAGACACAAATCATTCCATAAGAACTAATAAATCCATATATTTGTGTCACTGTTTCACGCCCAACATTTTCCCCTTAGAGACACCTTGCTAGAGGCATTTTTGGCCTTAATCACCCCCATTTCGTAATTAGCTCTGGCATTCCTCCACCCACAGTAGCTCTTTCCTGTGAGCTGGATGCTTTCTGTGGAAGCTGGGATGTTATTTTATTCCACCTGAACATGAGGAACTACTTCTTTCCTGTGCAGTGACTGAGCACTGGAACAGATTGCCCAGAGAAGATGTGGAGCCTCCCTCACTGGAGATATCCCAGAACTGTGCAGACACAATCCTGTACCCTGAGCTCTGGGATGAGCCTGCAGGAGCAGTGAGTTTGGGCCAGATGGCCCTACTGTGGTCCCTTCCAACCTGACCCATCCTGTGACTCGGAGACATCTTTGCTTTTCTTTGTTGTCTTCACACACCCTCCAGATGCAGCCACTGGGAATATATGAAAGACAGTCTGAAAATATTTGGGCAAACTCATGAGTTACCATTCATCAGTCTGGGTTCAGAACTGCTCTAGGCCAGTGGCCATGGTCACTTCAAGCCATGAGACCACTCACCTGTTGACCACTGCTATTGCTGACTCAGCAACAGCACATACTCCATCCCCAACTGGAGATCCCCTATGGCACAGGGCAGATATTCTGATGTCTGCACAAGTTCAAAGAGGGTGCACTGACTTTCCAAGGTGAAATAAACTGGAATCCCGTGTTTCTGTCTGCTCACTGCAGTGACATTAAACAACAACAAAAAAACAACAGCAAAAAAAAAAAAGTGCTGTGTTTGGAAAGTTAGTGTAGAAGGGTAAATGGCTTTATCTACAAAGACAAGGTGTGCAGGAGGGAAAGAGGAGAGCAAAAACCTCAAATTTACACAGCTTAGGGGGAAAAAAAGGGCAGTTGAGAAAGGATTTAATTGATAATGGTTTAGATAATGTCAAGTGAAGTTTCTATTCTCAGCCCAAGTGCAGATGATGAGGCAAAAGGACTAAATGTAGAAAATAAACACCCATTCAAAGCTAAACTGAGAAACCTTTTGTCACACAGAGAATCGTAAGTATGTGAGAAGTCCCAGCAGGAGAGGTTCTCAAGGCAAAATAACACTGGGGGCATTCAGGAAATAATTAGCTGACCTCCTGGAGGGAGCAAGTGAGGAAGGCAGGAGAGTGAGAGGAGAGAGACGACTGGAATGAGATAAAATTCTCATAGAAAGAAGGGATGAGGAATGTGGGGCCTTTAACGCATTCCCCGAAGGGGGAAAAATGTAAGCAAGTAAGTAAAGGAAGCAGCAGCTCTGTTGTGCCCGATTTAATGAGCTTCTCTGGAGTGGCAGTCTAGATCGGAGGTGTGAAATGAGGCTCCTGCTCAGTCAGAGCTAAACCACCCCCAGCTCACAACATCGCCTCTCCAGGTGGCCCCTTCGCACAAACAAGTGACCCACGGGCTGCTCCTGGTCCCGGCAGCCAGAGCACGAGTGTTGGTGGGAGTTTGGTTTTGTTTGAACCATCCGCAGCTGGACCCTCCAACCCAAATGGTTCCATGGTCCATGACCTGCGTCGCTCCTGCTTTGATCCCCATTTCAGTCATGGGTAGCTGCATTTGCCAGCAATATTGTTACTGCCATTATTGATGCTGTTGAAAATCAGTTTTCAGTAGGAGCTCCTTCCAGCTCTCATGGGAGGAACCACCCATCCCATCTGGCTCAGACACCAGGTGTGCATCCAGAGAGTTGCCTTCTAAACACACCTGTCTCTCTCAGCTGCCTACAAATAACCATCACACTGCCAGGGCCTGATTTTGAGTGGTCCAGACTGAGAGAGGCAAATGTTCAGCCTCAACCAAAGCCTCAGGGACTTGGTTTTTTTGCCTGGAATTTCTTTTGAGTACTTTTGTGTCATTAGCCTTTTGCAAATAACTTTTGATTATTCTTGCGCAGGAAATTTCTGCCACAATTGCTATAATCTCACTGGTTTCTCATTTTTTTCCTATAAAAGTGATAAATGATGATGCTTTTAAAATTAATTTTCATTCCAGCAGCTCATGACAGCCCCTTTGTCTGTGTTACTCGGGACAAAGCAAAAACATTAAGAAAGGGATTTCATGGGTTTTATTCTCAGTGCTAGCACACAAGGAAACCTAAAACAGAAAGGAAAAGCTAAGCACAGCCAAAAGGTGAAAGAACCACAAAAATATGTTTTTCTGTATCAAATACACTGTTTGATTTTCTCCCTCACAACCATACCCAAACCAAAGGATGTTCTTTTTAAAAGAATATGTGGAAGGTTTCTGAGCTCTAGCCCTGAAATGCCTACATCTCCTCCAAGCAGGATAGCAAACATCTTACCTCGACTGCCTGTCAACCCTTAATTGGGGCACTCACCTTTAAAGAAAAGAGTTCAGTGTTTGGGGCTATTCCACAAGTGACTTTCCAGCAGTAACTGCTAAGAGGACAACAATTAGCACTCAATGTACTTGTGGCTTTTGCCAGATAAGTAGAGGTCCACCAGGAACCAAAGTTAACCTGTCTCAGGATCTGACCTGAACATTCAGCTGAGGCCACTGGGAGATGCCAGAGGCTGACCACTGTCACCTGATCACTGTCACCTCTTCCCATCTCTGCTGGATCTGAACCACTGGCTGGGACAGCTAGGTGCGCTCGTCCCCAGACTGTTTGAAAGACATAATCTGTGCCACTCTCAGCCCTTGCTTGGGTGCAATGCTCTTGTTTCCATTCCTTCCTCTCACAGCCTGCCAATGCAAAGAGCAAAAGCACAGCCTAGCACCAGACCCAGCTAGGAAAAGGTCACTGAAGCGTAAACCACACTCTGGCTGTCCCTAAGGGGGTGAAGGGGAATAGGGCACTGTTGCTGCAGGCTACAGATGAAATGGGACAGAAAGACAGGAGGAAAGCCACAATCCTCCCCCAAGACCCCTGACAGGGGGCAAATTAATGGGGAGATACAAAGACTGGAGATTAATGTTTGGGCTTAGTGAAGGAGAGGAGATTGTAGGAGGTTTGGGAGGGAACAATAGAGAGTGTACAAACCCTTTAATCTGCCAGGCAGTGGCTGTCGAGGAAGCATGTTCCAAGCCTGCTCCATGACACTAGATCATGTAAGCCTTTGTGCTGGTTTAATTGGAGCTTTGCAGTTGCCCTTGGTCACTGCTAATTGCCTCAATTGAGATGGCGTGAGAGAGCGCAAGTGGGAATATGCGTCCTCCTCGTAGGTTTCACAGGAAAATCCATCCTCAGCCTTCCCAGCCACTGTCCGATGACTTGGGCTGAATTATGTGATTGCATCAGCTGCCTGCTGTGCTTTAGAAAAGCTGGGTGGATTTATTGCAAGCTTATAAAGACCCAGCTTTAGCTTGCACTGGTGGCACTTGATTACTTAAGGGAAGAGGAGAATAGAAAGAGAATGAAGCAGCTGCTTGGTTTTGTCACATTCACTCTGCTGAGGTGGGATCTCCACCTGCAGCTCCTCTCCCTCCACTCAGCCTGCCTTCTCCAGCTGGGAGGGTTTGTGTGTGCACCAAACTGGATTAGACCAGGAGACCCCATTTCATGTCTGGATTTTCTCCAGGCTGAAAAGATGAAATGGGGTAGAACTGGGAGCCTTCAAAGCATCATGGTATGTTTGAGTGCAGGAGGAGACAGCAACTTATCCATCCCCTCTACCTCATGCGATCTCATCAAGAAATTGAACACACGGCTCAGTGCACCTCTGTACCCGAACTAACTGGGAAATAAGGAAAACTGGCCTCAGCACAGTGGCAGGAGCCCTGACAGGTGTCCTTTCTCCCCAGCAAGTGCCTTTACTGTAACCAACTGTCCATAATGGTGTGAATCCCTCCAGAAAGCAGAATTCATCACTCCACCACCTTGCGAAGGCTCTCATCTCCAAGAGTCACATGAAAGCCGTGAACTGAGTTCAAAGGAGTTCCAAACTTTGCAGTGAGAAGTCCAAGAAAAGGGCAGGACTTAAGAAACACCTCCATACATGTCATTCCCACAGTGGCAGCTGATTGCCTAGGATCTTCCAGGGTCTTTTGTTGTCCCTCTTTTCACAGGGAGATGAGGTGCAGAGCTCAGGGCTCTGGTCTCAGCATGTGGCAGTGACCCAGAGCTGGGCTGCTGTGACACCAGGGCTACACTCTCCTGTGATATCTGTGTCTGAGACTCTCCAGCACTACAAGGGCCTGGGAGCTTGCACAGATTTTGGCAGAAGGAAGCTTTGGCAGCCCACAAAGATGCATCACTTTGAGTTAATTTATAAGAACTTGGACAGGGAGAGAGTTCATTTAATTGAAAGATGTAATTATCAGGTGTTGGAGGCAAAGGGGCTCATTAATTTCTGAGACATGCTGTTGACTGAGCTGTCCTCATTTTCATTTTTCACTCCATATCAAGGCTGAATCCATGTGTCAGAAAGGCCGGGAGACACCAAATCACTGTTATCTTCCGCAGGGCAGAGGTTTCTCTTTCTCCCAGCAGGAGCTCCAGATGTGCAGTCCTGCCCTGCCCTGCCTGACACCAAGGGTTCCCATGGGGATGTTTGCATTATCTCACTATGGCCTGAACCTGGAGGACTCACCATGACTCTGATGACAGCATAGTCTGGGCTCAGGTGGAAGGTGATGGATTATACAGGCCACCTCCAGTGATGGGAAGGAATCAATGAACTCCTTTAACACATCTTCTTCCTCTGGCTTTAAGGCTCCAAACTCTGGAAGTGTCTGAGGCCAGGTTGGACAGGGCTTGGAGCAGCCTGGGATAGTGGAAGCTGTCCCTGCCCATGGCGGGGGATTGGAGCGAGATGAGCTTTAAGGTCCCTTCCAACCCAAACCATTCTGTAATTCTGTGGTTCAGCTCTGAAATGAAGAGGGCCATGGTGCTTAGAGGCTCCTACAGGAGGGAATCCCATTGGGGACCAGTGAGAGGTGGTGGCTTTAGGCTGGTCATGTCCTTTGGCAAAAAAATCCCAATCACAAACCTCTCCATCAGGATTTTTACACCCATCCCACTATTACTCCCTTCTCACCCCTGCCCCTCACAGAAACCGAAACTACCCTGCTGCCACCCTCCTCATATTGGTATTCCCTCCAGCCTGCCAGTCTGCACTTAGATTTATGATTTATTTAGAATTGAATTACACCAAGGCTCAAGGCCAGCACTCCCTAATCCGTCACCGTCCCCGCCATGGCCAAACACAAACATTTCTTTTAGCTGCATCAGCATCCCTGGCTCTTGGAGAAGCATGCATTGTTAATTGCTATAGCAACCACAACTCAAGGTTTGGGCTCTTTTCCTATTTTTTTCATCCTCCTTCCCCCACCGAAAAACCCTGGCATTGTCAAGTGATAGGTATTTATAACTTCATATAACAGTGGCATGTCTAAGTTATGCCGTTGAAATGCATCACAGCCAGAGTGGTTCTGTTATTTGTTTTTGTGCTGAAAAGCAGCAAGAGCTTTAAGTTATTGTCCTTGCATATCCATAAAAAAGGGAAAAGAAAGGATGGATAATTGTTGCTCATATTTATAGCGACTGGATGTGGAGTGCCAGGGCTCAAGAAAGGCTGCTCCCAACAATGTCACCCAAGATGATCCTGAGGACCATGTTCCCTTCAAATACGCTGATGGTGGATGTCTATTTAAGTTGGGAAATGAAGGTTTTGGGCTTGGATGAATGAACTGATTATTCCAGGGATATTTTTGGCCCCAGCTGGCTAAAGTTTGATGAGCTAAGATACGAGCACGCTCAAAAATGTGGAACCAACACAAAAATAATGAGTAAGCCCTTTGAAATTACTGAGCAGGAGCATGAACCAGGAAACAATCTATCTTTAATGCACCATGAGGCACATGCAAAGAGTTTACACTCAGCCTTTCCTTACAGTTTTCTAGTCAAGACCTTGTGGAGATTCATTCTTCACAAGGCTCAGTGTTCTGACCCCACACCCACAACCTGCTGGGACAACCTGGAGAGCGCAGGACAGGAAACCATCAGGCTGTGGTCTCTCCTCACGGACTCTGCAGCTTATAGAAGTCCACAAAAAAATCTCCTGTTGCAGGGACTGGAGGAAAGGCAGGAAAGCCAGAGTATGAGAAACAATCTGTGGCAAAACAAAGCTGAAGGCAGCATGGATCAGATGGTAGGAGAGGCTTAGAAGAGGAGCCTCCTAACAAGAAATGCAACTCTCTGTTTCACCCTTTTGTGTCCAGGGTCAGCTATTCATGCCTCATCTTCCCATGATCCCGTGACAGTGTTAGTGCTTTGGTGACCCAGACTGGTGGGCCAGGGAGTCCTGCCAGGCCTTCTTCTGTCTGTAGGGAGACGAGGAGGGTAAGGAGAGCTGGGGTGATGGACAGAGGCCATGGTGCGATGGCAGGGGATAACGAGGACCTGCCTCAAAGAAAAGGAGAGACATTCCTTCTTCTCCTGGACCCATTTTGGGATGAAACCCATTTGTACTTCTCGGTACTGCACACCCTTGGAGGAAACCTGAGGTAGACACGTTCATCTCCTCCAGAGTGCATTTGCCCTTGTACTCACTGACTATTTTATTGCTCAGCTTTATCCACTCAGTCTTCCCCAGTCTGTCATGGTTTTGGGTAGTTTTGGGCAGACTGGGTCACCATCCTTATGCTGAAGGGGAAACTTCCCCAGCTCAGCTCACGTGAGGCACCTGCTGCTATTTCCCTATAGCTGCAGGGTGGACTGGGGACTGTATAAAAGAGGGCATACGGATTTGGGATGAAATGAGGTAGGGCATTTTCTTAAACAGCTTTAAAACCCATCAGTGATTTGATTTGCTTCCTGAGAATGGTTTAGCTCAACAAACAATTGCAAACTACGCAGTGGCAAGGTAAAATGGAAAGCCCGTGGGCATTAATTATATATATATAGATATTAAAAAAGAAGCTACTGCTTAATTATTGTTTGCAAATCTCAGTATTTAAATTGACTTATTTGCAAATGTCTGTTTAGAAATTGACTTTGTAATTATAAAGTCAGTGCAGGCATATCACAGGCCCTGGAGGGGTCTCTAACGAGGAATGATAATGTACCAGGCAAAGCGAACTATCCTGAGCTGCATTTTAATAACCAAGAGGTGCTTGGAAGGGGGAGCAGAGGGTCCATGAGAAATCCCAGTGCCAAAAAAAGAAGATGCAAAAGGCAGGGGAGAGAGACCTGGCTCCACAGAGCAGAGGGCCAACGTGTTTGAGAAGGGGCTTCAGGGAACCACAGCTCTTCCTGCAGCCCCTGCAAGAGGGGTGAGCTGGCAGCAGGCTTGCTTTCAGCTCTGGAATGTGAATGAGGCCGGCTGCTGGCAGGGAACTGCGGCTGCTGCGGAGCCCAGCTCCCTTCCAGAGGAAAAGACTCCGTGCAGCACAGACCCAGCCATCCCTTCTCCACCTGCACTCCCTGCAGCTGATGGCATGGACTCGGTAATTATCCCTCAGCCCCCTGATGGGCAGGTTTGCAGGACTCACACTGCCCATTCACCAAGATATTCATAATTAAGGTGATTCCCAAAACTTACACAGCTTTCCTGGACTTGAGGCCATGTTCACCAAACTCTGTGGCTGAGGATCGTCTACATGAGGGTGTGGAGAGCATGTATGGCTGTGCTCTGTCACGTGAAGCAGGGGATCTCTAGTGAGATGCAAGGTTTTTTGGGTCAAGAGTGGCTTATTTTACCAGACCACAAAATCTTGTCCATCCCAAAGCAGTAACTCTTTAAGATTTAACTTCAGCACGTATCCAAGAAGTTTAGTTACACCATGGGCGATACAAGACTGTTCTACCTTTTTCTCTCCATCATCTTTGACAACAGCACTGCTTGGTCTCCAGATCTGATGGTCTGGGGCGTTTGTGCTTCATGGACCATTCACTATTAACTTTAAAACCGGCCACTGGCCAGCGATTTTTTGCCATAGTTCATTAACCAAGAGGGAACAAAACTTGGCAGCTAAGCGGCACATTGGCAAGATCAACAGCTGGCAGGGTGCAAAAGTAATAACAAAAAAAAATTATCATAAGCAAAAGCTCCAGGTTTCTGACTCATCTGCTATGCACAGTCATGTTATCCCTTATTCGTGAGCATTCAGATGGCGCCAGTATATTCATGAAAATGTGGCAGCTTAAGACAAGGTCTGAAAGCTAAATAGGATCCAGCATCCTACTGGAGCAGAATAATATTAGTCTTTTGAGTGAAATTTTGAGTGAAAGTGTGGTCCTTGAGAAGTCAAAGGCAAACACACAGACACATTTTTTTTTTTACACCACTGTGAAGGCAAAGGAACTCTGTGACTTAAAGCCCAACTGCTTCCCTGGCCAGCAGAGCTGTGGCAGTGTCAAAGCATGGCTCTGATGGACTCAACACCCTCCTGATGTGTCTCGCTAAATGCTGAAGCGCTGCTCAGTGTTTGCTGTCTGTTCCACTGTGCAGCTTGTGCTTGTTAAACGCAGCACAAATTCAGCTTGGAACAGCAGTATCTGCCTTGTTTGGGAGAGATAAGAAACCCCACCCGTTAAAACCAGTGACGTGGAAGATCCAAAGTCCTTTATGTCTGCTTGAGCTGGCCAGAAATGAGATATCTCCCATCTGGGAGCCAGGTAGTCGTATTAGGACAGCTGTAAACACAAAATCTCCATGGAGGGATCTGTTCATAGGCACAAGGCCCTGCACAGTTGGATCAGCCTGTGTGGGGAAAGCAGCCCAGGCAATGACACTGGGATTTTCTGCTTGTCCTGCTCACTACTCCAATGCATTTGTAATTAAGTCAGTGAGGAAGGACGAGGAAAAGAGGAAGAGGGGAAGACCGGAAAAAAGGAAGAAAGAGAGAAGAAGAGGACAGGATAGGAGGGGAGAAGCAGCTTGTGTTGAATCAAAAAGAGAAAAGAACCCCTCCAAGCAGCTTGATTAGATGTGAAATTGAAGCATAAGCTGTTTGTCTCATTAGTTTAAAAAAATGTGCTTTGCCTCTCAGTATCAGCTTGTCTGTTGTCCTCAGAAGATCTTTGTGCTGGGATGAGGTGTGTGCAGCCACAGCAGATTTTCCAGGCATGAGATCCAGGCTGTGGGATCAGGGCAGCACCGTGTGAGCCTACGCAGATTCACATGTTCCTTCCCAGGCAGTTCTGCTCACAGATCTGTAGCATCTCATTTACTTTTATTTTCCCCATAATCCTTTAATTCAAGGGTTGTGTTAGGACAATAATTGTTCAAACAAGAAGCATATTACATCTCATATTCCTGCATTAATTAAAACCGTCCAAATCTCACAAAGTTTGTCACTGATTCAGAGCAAATGGGACCTGCAGATAATTAATGACTCTCAACAACAATTCTTAAAAAAAAATTGGTTTCTGGCAGCAGTCAGCACATACTGGATAGATTTCTATTTTATAAACCTGTTCAGTTCTTAAAGACACAAGAAATAGTGAAAGCATGCTGTTCTTTTCAATATTAATGAGGCCATTATTTATTTGGAAAAGAGGTTTTTTGTGTCAGATATTTTCATATCAGCTTTCATTCCACCCTTAAGTCAGTTAATATTTCATTAAGAAACGTTTGTGATGGCTAATTATTTATTACAAATTCAGAAGCTGTTTACTAGATAGCTTTAATTTTGTTAATTAAACAGTTACCTTTTAGATCTCAAACTCATGATGCCTACGCTGCTCCTGTCATGAAACACAACATTTGTGAAACATGGTGCGTTGTACACTCTCCTTGTTGGGTGGTTTAAGTCCTGCCTAAGGAATATGAGTGTTCTGTGCCTCACTGTGGACATATCATTAAGCCCCATTACAACTAACAGCTCCTAATAACAAACACTAATGAAGGGCTTGATTTTACCTTGAGGAGCAATGGAGCTGCAGGCTCGCTCTGCCCTGGCACAGATCGGTACTACCAGCCCAAATCAATGGCCATAGCATGAGTCAGCCAGCTGGTGAGATAAGGCAGCCTAGAGCTCAGCTCAGGCATCTCCTGGAGTTCAAGGCCACCTAATAGACCTGAATGAAGGCTGAGCCAGGGGCCTGATGGTTCCCTTCGTCCCCTGATCAAAAGAAGAATATTTTTTTCCTAGGAATTTATTCACAAGTTGAAATCACAAGGGGAAGTGGAGAGGCAGGCACTGATCTCTGCTCCCTGGGACAGGGACAGGAGCCAGGGAACGGCTGGAGCTGGGCCAGGGCAGGGTCAGGCTGAGATCAGGGAAAGGTTCTTCCCCCAGAGGGTGCTGGGCACTGCCCAGGCTCCCCAGGGAATGGGCACGGCCCCGAGGCTGCCAGAGCTCCAGGAGGGCTTGGACAGCGCTGCCAGGGATGCCCCGGGTGGGGTTGTTGGGGGTCTGTGCAGGGCCAGGGGCTGGACTCAGTGATCCCTGTGCATGCCTTCTATGATTCTGTGAAATTCCAACCCTTCTCCCTCCACACAGCCATTTCCCACACATTTAAATGCTATTTTAAACTTCTACATCCGGGCTCAGTGCCGTGCCCTGATGTCCCAGCTCCTCTGGAGCAGCTGCTCCTGCACAAGAACAGCTGAAGTCTGAGCCCCCAGAACGCACAGACTCTTCAGCCTTCATCCCCTTCAGTGGCTGACCTTGAGGAGAGCACCTTGGACTCTCCGTGTGGAGACAGCACCACGTCTAATGAAAATCCATACTGAGAGGGTATGCAAAGATCAGACTTGATTAATTCTTTCCAGAGGTGCCTTCACAATGTCAACATTGATCTGCTTCCTAGACACACAGTTTTTTCTTGGCTGACAACCATATGCCAGTCAGAGCTCTGCTGTACTGTAAATTTAAACAGATATGGAGATAGGATCATTAAAATACCCTGAGAATACACAGCAAGTCATTGTTTTGCTGCCTGTGCTGAGAAAAATCTTGCAGTAGCACTGAAGAAATAAATGCTCTGGGCCGCTCTAATGGCAAGGAAGTTAATCTGACAATGAAATTGGATGAAATGCCTGAGGATAGGAATCAGGACGTGGGTGCCTTGTGCTGTCTATGCTAAAAAGTTGCTGCTTTATAAAGGACAATTGCAGATGCATTTTATTTCCAGCCGTAGCCAGCCTGGTCTCTACAAGTGGTCCCTCCCTCCCAGAGTGCCTGCCATTTCAGGCTGCCCTCGGATGTTTTTCCATTAGAGATAGTTTAGGGATAAATCATTTCATCTTGCCAGAAGGCAGCAAGCTCCACCACCATCTGTCTTCCTACATAAGCAACAGGACCTTTTGGGTTCAGCTTGTATTTCCACTAGTCTGCAGACCTGTAGATACACTGGCTTTTGATTCATGCAACTGAGACATCCAGATTGACTTCTGATAGATTTCACGTGAACCTGGGGAGGGGTTTAGCCCCAGACCCCATCAGCTGTTAATTTCCTAATTGAATGCAGGTGCAACCAATCTTTGCTAATGGACAGGTTATCTTTCATTATGATACAGAAGACTGTACTCTGAGGAGGTTCAGTTAGCATCTTCAACCAATGATGAGCTGTTCTTTCTTATTTTTATTAATTTATTTTATTAATAATACAAGTCTACTATTATTGTGACTATTATGAATAGTGACTACTATTATTAATAAAATCCACAAGTCAGAGCTAGTCATTTTAATGTCCTTTTTAAGGCCAGCTTAACCATTACTTAGATGTCTTCCTGTTTCTTTTTGTTCATCTTCCCTTCTGTTTGGTTTAAATTTAAGTCAAATTAAACTACAAAATGTAAAAAAAGAGTAAAAAAAAAGAGACTTCCTAATTAAAAAGAAAAAAAGCTTAGAGAAAGAGAAATAGAAAATAAATACAGAAAATCTTTTTTCCTGGGGCCCAAACTTCAAAATCAAGGCTTGTAAATAATTACCACATGACAAGGACAACACATGCACTGAATGTATCGATGGCTCTGCTGTCCTAAAGGTCACAAGCACACATGAGAGATCTCCTTGCCAGGGTGAGCGGTGCCCAAGAAAAATACGTTGAGAATTACTCACCTTTCAAAGAAGTTGCAGACAAATGAGAACGGCCTTTCAAAGGGGCAGCACGATTGGAACTGGATGCCTTCCCTAAAACGCCTCTAAAAGGCAAATTAAACCAGCGGCTCAGCAGCATCTTTGCTACCCATCATGCTGGCATTTCTGGAGAGAGGAAGGTTGAAAACAATCCATAACGAGCCGTCTGTGCAGAACTCGAGCCCTTCCCATGTGCTAATCTATTCCATTCCCTCCTCGTGCCTCACCTGTGCCGTGCCTCCTGCATCTCCCAGCCAGGCATTAAACAACACGTGCACGTCTCTGAGCCTTCTGCTCCAGCCTGAAAACTGCTCTGACTTCCACAAACACCCGGCCAAGAAGACATCACAAAAGTACCTAACCTCATCTTGAGAGCGGGAGAGGAAGAGTTATGAGAACAAGTTTAAAGGAAGAGAAAGGGAGAGAGAGAGAGACAGAGAGATTTTATTGCTCAAGGGGAAAAAAAGAGATTATAATTGAACTGCAGAAAATTCTCCACATCATGGGTAATGATGCCTGGGTTACCTCTCTTTATCTGTGCAATAGAGATTAGCAGACGGGGTCATAAAGGGAAATTAAAGTCAAATAAATTCTGGGCCAGCACTTGGTAAGTACTGATTTCCTACCATTTAGAAAAAGGAACATCAAATGAAGTGGCACAGCATAAGGTAGCAGCCAGTGGAGAGAGCCACACTGCCATAAACATTGAGCTGAGGGGGGCCAGCCCCTCCCCTGCCACAGGCTGCCCTGGGGAGGACTGCGGCAGGCTTCCCACAGCAGCAGGGGTGCTCCGAGGGGATGCTGTCAGACTCAAGCCCTGAACCTTTCAGAAACTGGGGTGTCAGGCAAGGCAGACATCAGAAGCATCTCTGGAGAGGTGAGATACTATCTCCCCACTGGTTCTTATTGCCCCTGCCCTGCTGGTTCCCACTTTTCCCTGAAAGATGGAGGAATGTAAAGCATCCATGTGCTGTGACAACTTCCATGAGGAACTGGAAGTTCACCACAGTCCCTCTCTCTACCCACACCCCACACACCCACACTTCCTCTGGCAGCTTGTGCTGAGCCCTCAGGCCTGGCACTGAGCCACTGTCCCCACTCAGCCATGGCTGTAGCTGCCAAGACACAGTGAGGGGAGGGGAACACTCCAAGTCCACCCGGCAGAGCCTCCAGTCTGTGTTTGACAGACCCCTTGGGACCACAAGTCCTGCTCTGGCTCTATGCTTCACCTTTGCAGTGGGGTGTGTTGCATGTCTGCAGCCAGCACCGGCAGAAAGGACTAGAGGTTTGGAGGACATTATCCTAAGATTTCGCATCTGAGACCCCTTCAAGAGGCTGATTCTCTAAAATTGCTGGAAAAAATCTCTGGGAATTAGGTTTCTGAAGGTATCTCAGAAAGAGAGTAAATAAAACACTTGGGGAAAAAAACAATCAAAAAAACAACCCAAAGCAGGCATTACTACAAATCACTTTGGATCCGTTGAAAGCTCTTTCCTGCTCCTTTTAGGAGTGACTGTTGCTTGTTACAAATATTTTTTCTTCGGCTTTCTTAAGTAATGTTTACTGACCTTCACAAAAATATTGCAGCATTTTTGGCCAGTAAAATATTCAGAGAACTTTCTGGAGGAAAGGTGATGTCTGTATTGAGGTATCTTTATTCTTTTCTTGAAGTGTCAAATTAAATCAGCATTCACCTTCCCCTTGCCAGGATGGGCAGTACATGAAGAAGAGGAAGAGGGTTTGGCTGTCAGAAGCTGTCAGCTGGCGAGAGAGCAGGACAGCCCAGCCCAACCTGTCCAGTGCCTGTTACTTTGATGGTGAACTGGACCTTACATTTCCCCAGCAGTGCTCCGAGCAGTTGAGCACGAAACTGGCTTGGCAGCCAACAGCAAAG
The DNA here is from genome assembly GCA_013397725.1 of Rhagologus leucostigma. Classification (NCBI taxonomy): domain Eukaryota; kingdom Metazoa; phylum Chordata; class Aves; order Passeriformes; genus Rhagologus; species Rhagologus leucostigma. Next base: position 152,802 of record VZTD01005088.1, on the reverse strand, counting down.
GAAGATTTGCAGCCAACAGCCTCATGCTTATTCCTCAGAGCTGGGGCAGTCGCGTTCCTTGGGGAGTTCAGACTTTCTTTGCAGCAAAAAGAGCCTTGTTAGGTTCAAGTGGGGCAAGGAAATCGGTCTTGCAAGGGAGCACAGGGACAACTGGAGGGGTGTGGGTAGCAAAGATGGACAGAGATCAGAGAGAGAGAGAGAGAAAGAAGCCCATCTGCACTCATCTCCACTCACCCCTTTCAAGGGAATGTGTTCCCAGCCATTCATTCCTTCCCTCCCTCCCTCTCCCCCTCTCCATATTCTCTCTTGCCTTACTTGATGCTGTTTGAAATCAAGCACTTGGTTTACCCTTCTCAAGCGGAGCTGATCTCTCCCAGCATGACTCTGACTGCAGCGGGAGGCACAGCGGGACGCTGGATATGGAAACCTGGCATTAGTATCACTTTCAGATGACAGCAGATCAGAGAGCTGGACCTAGGAGTGAATTAATATAGGGCTAGGATTCACTTGGAGGGTTTGCTGCTGTCATACTGCTCTCAAGATGTGAGAGAATTAATGCAAGGGGCTGGGATTCTCTCCGTGTGCTGTGGTGGCTGCCTGACATCCTCAGGGAGCTGTGGGACCCGGGCTGTGAGTGAACACAGGGGATGGCTTTGCTCCAGAGCCAGCAGGTATCCCAGAGAGCAGGAGGGAGGGTCACTTAGCAAGGTCACAGGTCACTGATGACCTCTCTGATCCCAAATCCACCAGTGCAGGTGACGGAGGGTTGGTTTAATCTCAAATAAACAAGCAGTTGGCAAGGGTCTTCTTGCTCTGGCATTCTCCTGAGGGATTCATACTCTTCACTGGGGGTCTGGTGGAAAACCATAGCAATGCCCCAGGTCTACAATTAACCAGTTAGACGTGGAACAAGGCACCCTCAGATCCACTGGGACCATCTTTAAATGTCTTTGGATAAAGGGCGGAGCTGGACACAATGGGCCCCTAATCCCTGACCCTCTGTCCAGGCAGGAACAGAGCAGGTTTCTCCAAGGAGGCAGAATTGCAACTAAACTTCCCAGCTCTGGGTAACAGAAATTGGCTTCATGTACAGGAGCTGCTGATTATCCAACAGCAGAACTTTTTCCATAGACCCTCATCCCTGAAAAAAAAACGGTATCTGATGCACTTAAATAATTTCTCTCACCCTTGGGATCACAGTGGAATCACACTTGGAGATTTCCTGGTTTTGTTTTCTGTGGCCCACAAAGCAGCTCCCCTCTCTGGGGAACTTTTTTGCCCAACAGCAAGTTGGGCACATTCACAAGAACTTGTGTGCTGGTGTGTTTGTAGCCAATAGAAAGGGGTGCAGAAACGATGGAGAGAAAGATCTGTCATTGCAATAGAAAGTGACCCACATTTTGGGGAGGCTAATAGTTATTTCAGACCATATATCCCTGAGCCAGTGGCTCTGCAGGGCAAGAGGCAAAGGGAGGATTTGCTCCCTCTTTTCAAAGGGAGAAAGAGGTTTGGAGCCTGGAGCATAAACACAGATGAGAATTCTGAAAATAGACAATATCCTTCAAATGCAGCCTAGGGATGGGATCGAATCACTGCATACACCAATTTCTCTGGAAGAGAAAACAACCCAGACCAAACCAGAGAGGAAGCAGGGCCTTGGAAGCCAAATAAAGACAGAACAATGGGAAAGGGAGCACTGGAGGGAAGAGCTCCGGATAATTACATTGTGCAAGCACCACGCTGGGGAGCAGCATATGCTGGAGGAACCCTCGCTGCGGACACAGGATGAGCAGGCAGGAGGGTGGCCAGGCAAAAACCGGCCCCTTCAAAGCAGCACACGCCAGGCCAAGCTCAGAGCAGCTCCAGCTCCGGTGAACTCAGCACAACCGTGCCAGGGATGAAAATATCCCTGTGCTCAAAACAAAATCCCTTCCTTTCACTGCTGACAGCACCTGGTAATAAGCAGCAGGCAAGGGACTAATATTGTAACAGATATTTGGGTCACAGGCGAGGTGGGTGTGCGTCACTCGGTGCCCCTGCGAGGAGCAGGGAGGGGGCTCTGCTCTGCGCAGGCACTTGGGGAGCTGGGAAATGGCACTGAATTGTTGAGCTGAGATCAGAGGTCTGGGCTCAGCTCACCCAGCACTGAGCACAGGGGCTCTGCCACTCAATTTCGAGGGATCAGCGTCATGGTGTTTAAGCTGTGACTTCCCAAGGAAACAGGTGGAAAGTTAGGAGCCAGTCCTTTGTGGGAGAGTTGAAAACAGTTTGTTGTGTCAGAAACTGCATTGCTGAGGCTGTGCTGGCAGTGGGCTCGGTTTGGGGAGCAGGTCTGGGTCGGGCCAGTGCTCTGGTGGTGGCCAGGTTTGTGTTGCTGTCTGGAACAGTCTGACAAATGCTTTTGTGCCTTTTTGTCTGACAACTCTGTACATTTTATATTTAAGTTTTTAATTTAAACAAGATTTCCAATTGTTTTGGTTTTTTTAATGGAAGCATCCTGACCTTTTTCTATAAAGATAACTAAGCATGTTTTTTTGAGAAAGAGAGATTCCATCTTCTGTCCTGAAACATTCCACTTACATTTCAGCTTCCTTTGTAGAGGGAGTTATATACAGGAAGCAACAAGAGATTTGTAGCTTTAGGGCCCGAATTCTGCTAAGCTGTGGGACCAGCACTGTAAAGCCCCTGTGGACATGGCCATGAGAAGCAGGACTTTGCTGAATAGGAGCTGCCTTCCGCCCAAGAAAGTCCTCCTCTCACCTCCCTCTGAAGAGAGTGGCACAGGAAAGGGATGTGCCTATAAATCTATCACCCCGTGGTTTTCCACCTGGAGTTTGCGAATCCTTGGAGGGCCTCCGTTATTTTGCTGATGGATCCATGACTGGTAACTACAGAGATCAAGTCTGTTGTGCCAGAGCTCACATCTGCCGTGCAGGGTCTATGCCTCCCTTGGGGGAAAAATTAGGGAGCCAACCAACTGCAGGGTGTGCAAAGCATTGCTGCAGACAGGCTGGGTGTCTTCACCTTTTGTGCAATATAAATGCAATGAACCTAAACAGGCAGAGATGCACCTTAAATACCTGTGTTTACTAACTCAGCTCAAAATGCCCAACTTATCTACATAGATTTACCTGCTCTGGCTGGCTGTGACAGCTTTCAAGAAGCACAGAGAGCAGCAAGTCCCACCAGAGGGCTTGAAAAGTGCTCTGAGAAATACTCCATTAGCAGCAAAAACTGTCCCCAGAAATACATCAGTGATCCACGAGGCAGAGCATTAAGTTTGGACATTTTGTCAGGTTTTCTGATATGGCAAATACCTTACCACGCATGTCTTCCCAACCTCCCCCCACCCTGGCTCATCCTCCCTGGCCCCAAAATGAGGAAAATGTCATTTGTGCAGGACACTTCAGTGACTCTGCTATCAATCCCTGGCAGTTTCATTTCAATATCGACCGGCTCTGTGATGATAATTGATGAGAGATGCAAGTGATGGAAGAATGAAGAGAGCAGTGCTGAGCAGATCTTCCAGCCCAGATGGCAGGAAGCCCCTTGCTGTGCCTCATCCCCATCCCATTTGCTGTTTCAGAAGGGAAAAAAAAAAGAAAAAAACCTTTTATTTATTTTTTTTTTCCCTAGGAAAAGGCCACTGCAATTTTCCAGATTCCAGTTTGCAATCAGCATATTTTGAGTGTTTGAGTTGAAAAACCTTTCCCTGAGAGACAATAAAGCAAAACAAGGAAGGGCAGAGGGAACAAGGTGGGATGAACATGCCATTGACGATACAAAACCTGAACAGCTGAGCTTAAAGCTTGGAGGGATTTTGTCCATTTTTTAAATACAAATCTCTCCCCCCGACACACTGCTGGTGAGAGCAATCTGGAAAGCACAAAGAGACAATAGGTCAAGAGTTAAACTCCCCAGCTCAAAAAGCAACAGGGTACATGATCCAAAGGTTGCACTGAGACATCCAGGAGGAATAAACTTTTCTGAAAAGCCACCTTGATTAACTGCTCCGTGAAACAGAGACTGAGTAACACAGCCACTGCTTCCAGCACTGACTCTCCTCACTCCATTTTAGTACCCTGGCCACCGAGGGCATGTTGGTTTGCATTCCTAACGCTGTTCCTCTCTAGCTGCTCAGGATGGACTTTTAATATCCCCATCCTAAGAAACACTGCACTCGATTTCTTTTGCATGGTGTCATCTGCACTGAAGGAAAAAACTTGGGAGCACTGGGTAGCATTTCAGCCTTGGCTGGGAGAAACAAGGATGGCATTTGGAGGAGTGCCCAGACCGTGGTGGTGCAGGCAGTGTTAGCAGCTCTTCTCCTCAGCCCTGGTGCAGGGCTCAGTCCTGGAGGGTGCTGCTCTCCTACTCTGTGCTGGTGAGGCCACTGTGAGGTGAACCTTAGGAATGAGGCATCTTAGAACCCAAACTCCACCCTGGGCTCCCCTCAGAGCTAAAAGTCACTCTGGGAGTGGGTGAACAAACAAATGGTGAGGTTTTATATAGCTACACACACACGTACACCTTGAGCTCCTCGAGGCTGCTCTCAGAAATGGCTCTGAAATGTCTCATAAATAGGAGCAGAGTAATTGCAATGTATATTCTAATAACTGCAGCTATAATAACACCCCCTCCTCCCCACTTCCCTCTTTAGGGGTGATCTGCCAAAATGAGAAACAAAATTACTATGTCTGTTCAGCAAATTCTTACTGACAAAATCTTTAAGAGTTGACAAGAGTAATACACTGAAAATTAGTTTAGAAGTGTTTCAAGTTTCAAAAAATCAATCAAAATCAAATTAAGTTCTGAAGACGCTGTCTGTAGAGTTTAAGGAAAATAGAGATCAGCTGCAGCAACGTGAGATGTGGGGCTCAACTTCTGAGCAGGAGAGTTGGATGTGCTCTGCCCCCTCTTCTGGCTTAGGGTAGAGAGTGACAACAGTCACGAGGGTTTGCTGATGCTCTGGATAACCTGATGAGTGTGGATACTAACAAGAAGAAACCTAGCCTAAGTAATCCCCAAGAGTCCTCAGTGTGGCACGTCCCCATCCTAAATCTGTCTTAAGCAGTGAGCCGTAAACTGGGGGCTACAGAGATGGTTTTCTCTCCTACTTTCTGATCATTTCTTACATTCTAGCATTTCTTACATACATTCCCAATGACAGAGAAAAAAATTAAATTAAAGCTCATAAAAATCCTCATCAAGGAGGAAAATCAGTTTATAAAGCAGACCTGTTGCAGAAGATGGCAGGACCCAGCCTGGGCTAACCCAAAGCAGGGGGAGAGGCAAAGTTCAAGTCCATTTAGCATTTAAACCTCTTCATGTTTCCTTCTTGGCTGCGTGATCTCAAATACCTGAAGCTTCTGCTGGCCCTGGTGTCAGTGAAGAAGCCTGGGACTCAATGTCTTCTTGAGAACATGTGAAAAAAAATGGTGTTAGAGTTTGTGGTGTTTCTGAGTGAGCAGAGCCTTTCTGGGGAAGCAGGAGCGTGGCTTGCTCAGATGTGTTGTCTTTTTTGCCCTTCATCCATATGGTACTCTGACCCCATCCTGGCCCAGCAGATCCAAGAGCTGGTGACCTACAAATCCTCAGCCATCTGCTTTGCAAATTCAGCCTCCGCCCAGCTCTCCTGCCTTGCTGTTTCAGCACTCACTCGGAGTGAATGGGCTTGCTTTAGGTTTTCAATTATGTCTTTCTTAATTATATTCCTCCTTGGGGTCCTAGAGGCCCTGGAAATTTTCCCCCACTCTGTCTTTTCCCATAACTGTGAGTCAACAGTTCAATTATAGTCTCTTTATATAGGCATAAGAATTTGTTTCTTGGGCAAAGTTCCTTGATAAGATGATATGCTACATAAATGTCTCTAGCAAAACACATTTCACAGTGAATTTATCTCTGCACAACTTCCCTGCCTTATAGCACCTTATCATTCCAAGACGTCTCAAGGCACTTTCCAAAAGGTGTGCAATAATAATACTTCACAGTTAGACACAGCCTTTCATGGAATGTCTCAGGGCTGTGTGCAGGGAAGCACTCAGCTCCATCAAACAGCTGGGAGCACCGGGGCCAGGGATGGGGGAGAGAATTGCCCAAAGGAATAAAGGACGTGTAGAGTTTGTGCTGGAGTCCAGGACACCGGGAAGCCTCTCCTTTGCCCCTAAAGTTCTCACAAGTTCACTGCCCACCAGTGCTGGGAACCAGCCATGCTGTGGAGAGGAAATACATCCTTGTCCTGTGCCCATGGGATGGGGACTCAGCTCTCTGTCTAGCTCATCTATCCTACACCCAACACGTGTGTATTTTGCAAGGAATAAAAACCTCCAAAGCTGCAAGTGGCAGAAGGTTTGTGATATGCTTTGTGTCTATTCCTGAAATGAAGATGTTTGTGCTCTGCCAAGGATCCTGGCCTGGAGCAGAGCTGGGTAAAGACTCTGTTTTCTCTGGGGAACAGAGCTCTGAACACTGCTGGGATTTCCTGAGAGAGGAATCCAGATCCAGTCCGTGGCACTGGGCATCCCCTTCTCCACCACACATACCTCACCTCGCTCTGAGCTGTCTCCCATCAGCCTGGTGTCCTTGGCTCCAGCCCTGCCTGTCACCTCCCTCCTCACTCCATCATGTTCAGCAACCTCCCCTGTCCCTCCTCCCTCCCAGCCCAGCTTATATCATAAAAAAATCACTTTGGCACCTTCACTGTCAGCAAGTGGCTGTTTATCTGCTGTATCATTGAAAAGATCTCCAAAGCCAGGCTTGGAAAACAGCCCTTCTTTTATTTGATGCAGGATCATCTGAAAGGAGGATGAGAAGCAGCGAGACTATGTTCTCCTTGTACAGATCAATATGAGTTTAACCTTCCCCCACAGCAGGGCCTGCCTGCCCACCTCCTTAGCTCACGTATTTCTTCTTCCTTCCCTCTTTGCTCGCCCTTCCTGCATCCCAGTGTTTCCAGCACTCCTGGCACATGGACTTCTTGGTCCTATGTGCATCAGGGCAGGGTTTCTGCCTTGCCAGAGCAGGTCCTTTTGGTCCAGGGAAGGGTTTCCTGGTCAGCCAACTCACAGACTCAGTTACCCCACAGATTTCAGATCCTTTTTGTCTCCTCCTTGCTCCACTTCCTTACTGCTCCCATGCTGTACCCTACACAGAACTCCTCTTCCAGGTGTTGGGTGTCGCTAAATGAATTTTCCATCTCTTCCCTTTCTTCTCCCCCTCTGGGGAAGAAACAATCGTGTCCTTCTCTCATGCCCCCTTCACCTCCGCCAGTGGCAGATTTGGTTGGCTTCCTGGCAGCTGCTGCAGCTGCAGCCCTGATCAGGGGATCCGGCATCTTCCTGTCCCGTTCTCACTGTGCTGCATTCCCAGAGGGATCAGAGATAGGGAGGGGAGTGGTTTGGGTCCTGTGATGCAGCTCTGAAGGCCCAGGGTCAATTTAAGAGCCACCTTGATAACAGATCAATATTATCACTTTATACACAGGGAAACTGAGGAACATTTTGGTGGGAGGACACGCCCATGGTGGCACCAGCAGGAGGTCACTTCCTCCTGGCTCACATGTCACAGATGTCTTTGCTAACAAGGGAGAAAGTCTGAGACAGGGTGAACACCAGGATGGTCCATGCTGCTCTCACCTGACAGGTACAGATCAACCACCACTCACCGGGCTCAGCCACCCACAGGAACCAGTGCTAAATTCATTTTTAAAGGAAAAAGGAAAAGCCTGAGTCCTTCCTCAGCTCAAAATCCAGCAGCAAACCCCATCCTGCTATTCATACCCAGAGACAGAGAAGCACTTCTCTCTTCTCAGGAGATGGGAGGGGAGCAGACAGGTTGTTACTATAATAGCAGGAAAGACGCCCACCACTGTGCTAAATGATATATTTATATGTACCACGTAACGAGAGACTGTTCCTGTTCCCAGAGCACTGACAGCCTGAGGGAGAAATGCCAGCGTCTTCTCCAAGGTCATAGGGATGGCATCCTGGTTTCAGACAGCACAGGGAAAGATTCACTCCCTGTTCCTCTCCACCTCCCTCTTCAGAAGGAATGTGCTCAGCCAGGCTCTGAACCCCTTGGTTACCTTGTCCGGACTCAGAGGATTTATTCAGACAGACAGACAGACAGGGAGAGTGACCAATCCGTAATCCTGGTCCTTCATGCCCCACACAGGGTCCTCTTCCTGCAAGATAGAAGCTGAGAAAGCATCCCTGCACCAGCTAAAAAAGGAGCAAGAGGGATCCCAAGAGCCAACAGGCAGTTTAAAGTCTCACACACACAAAAAGGAAATTAAAAATACAAAAACTAGAGCTGAGGGGTTCTGTCCACATCCAGCCAAACCCAGGTGCTGTCAGAGATTAGATGCTTTTGCAGATAAAGGCAGGTAATAGGGCATGACTAGATAAGGACAATAAGAGGAGAATAAAGGGAGTGGAGAAAAAGGCAGAGATGAAAGGCCAGAGAGCAGAAGGGATAGCAGCAGACTGGCCTGACAGATCCGTGGCTGGGGCTGTGCAGAACCAGGGCTTGGGAGCCAGGAGCTGGCTGGAGGTACCTGGGACATGTCCTGGTCCCCACAGCACTGGGGCCTCCTGTGCCTTCCATCTGTGCTGCTCCAGTGTGGGACACACATGGGACTCCCAGCAAAGTCAGGATTGCTGCTGTCCTGGTCACGAATGTGAACGAGAATCACTGGTTCTGGTCACCCTTCCCAGGAGGCCCAGCACGAGACTACACTGGAACCACTGTAAACAAATGACAAAAGCATCCAGGGAGGCCTGGGCTGGGGGATATTTCTCTCCTGACCACAAAGAAACAGCCATCCATCAGTGTTCCTGAGCACTGTCTGGGGCAGTTCCATCGAGGATGACTCTGGCTTTAGAAGTCAAGCATGATCTAAGGAGTGTCAGGCTCTCCTCCATCCCCCACCTGCTCTTCCCTTGCTCTTCAGGGCCCTGGCTCGCTCTGTGCAGAGCAAACGCAGCTCCTCTGCCCTGTGAAACAGCCTCAAGCCTCAGAAGCTGTGATTAGTGCCTGAAGGCAGCTGGAATGCCTCAGGGAACTCACTGTACAGCACAAACACGGGCAGTGGTAAAGCTGCAGGGTCACTGTCCCTCGGAAGGACCTCATCCCTTTGTGTAGGATTGTCCTTGGAAAGCCATAATGGAATATTTGATACATCATCCCATGTGGTGTCGTATCCCCTCTCCATCCCATCCTGCACCAGGGGGCTCTGCAGGAATGGGCCGAACTTTGCTTTCCTCTGCAGAGCATCTTGATGCTCTTACTTGGTTAAAATCCCATTATTACATCTAGAGGCCTGGAAAAGGCTCAGCCTGTCATTGCTTTGCAAACCCTGCCTCCCCAGGTTAGGAAAGGACAGGGACCCTTGGCTGCTCCCAAGGGATTACCTTATTTCACTTTCTTACCACTTCCCACAGTCTGGGATTTTCTGCTCCAAAATCTGCTGCTGTAACTGTGAGTTTCATACTGGAGGTTGTGTTTTTCTGCTGTATCTTGGTACCACTTTTTGAGAAGAACTGGTAAAGAGTTTGCTTTTCCATACATATGTAGATATCGACTATATAGATATAAAAACCTGGATGTTTTCAGCATCCAAGAACACTCATCCCAACCACCCACCTGCCGGAGGACAAGGATCCCCATGTGAACTCCTCTGAATAAAAATGGGTGAGTGGGAAAGAAAGGCAGAGCAAACCTGCAGCATCATCCTCTCTGCTCCCTCCCTCCTCCAGAGCTTTGCTGAGCTGCCAGTGCCATGGGGTAATCCAGGAATTCTGTTTGCTCTGCGTTACAGGTGGCCCAGGTCTGTAAGGAAAGGGCTCTCAGCCCCTCACTGAATGTGCTGCGTCAGCTCTGGCCGCTCATTTACTGCAGTTAATTATTCTTGGGAGGGAAAGGGGCATGTTCATGTTGTTTTTCGCTCTCTTTCAAATCCCTGCTATCTCGATGGGATGCAGGAACTCAGCTGCACCCTGCAAGCAGGGTAATAAACTCCGGGCCTTCAGCCCAGCAAGGGGAACGGCCCCAAAGGGAGACAGCTTCTCAATTCTCCTGACTGCTGGCTCCTCTTCTTTGGCAGCTATCACTTAATTCACCTCAGTTTTTGTTCTGCAACAGATTTCCTTTAAATCCCCATTGAAGGATTCAGCAGTGAGCTTAAACTGTTGGTGACTGGATTGAAAAACTTCCGTGAAATGCAGAAACACCATCCCTGCCTTGGATTTTGTGGGCGCTAAGGGGGCCCAGCACATTGTGCTACTTCCCCTGCATGATGCAGGATCAGGCTGTGAGCCCTGGCACTGCATCCCCCCCAGCAATCCCCCTGCACACAGCCACCACTGCTGGGGAGTGTGGTTTGTCCCTAATAGAGAAATATCCACCTCCTCCAGTGGTTTATCTTGTGTTTGAGCAGCCTGGTAATTCCCAAATCTACTATTCCTTCTCACAAATGTGGAGTCCTCCTCACTTACCAGCCTTCTTGTTGACAACTTAATATTAGGGGCTCTGAGGAAGATATTGAAAACCTGGAAAGGTCCTGAAAACCTAGATTCTCCCAACTGTACACTGTGCTGGCAGCCTCAGTGGAGAAAACTGCTTTCAGAGGAGGCTTAAAACACAGTCCTGGTCATTCCTGGCTAATAAATCTCCCTTCGTGGTTTTTGAGAAGCTGATCCTAATGCCTGTGCCCCAGTAAAGTTTCTAAGTTTCTCTACAACCTATTTGGTGGCAAGGAGAGCCCAGTAATTTAAATTTAAAGGGTGCTTTGCACAAATTGTTCTTTGCCTGATGCTTAGCCACCACCATGGCCTAGAGGTGGGTGCTTCAGCTGATAGCCCTCACATGAGCTTGAGCATGATATAAACTGGAAAATTATCGCTGCACCTGTCCCAGAGGACTCAGAGATTTCTAGGGGCAAGGAGAGGGGAGGGTAGTGGTCACTAGCAGAATAAATGGGAAAATCTATAGGTCAATGAATTGAGTAGAGCTACAGTGACAAATGTGATGTGTTCATGGGCTCCTGACACAGCCCCAGCCCTGCAGTGGGCGTGTGAGGGCAGCAGGCATTGCTGTGAGTGTGACCCCAAAGCACATCCACCATGAACCTGCTTTGTCCCTCTATTCAGCAGTCAAACCCCAGTGCTCTGCAGCTGTCTGTGTTCAGACACAGCTCCTCCTCTTTTCTATTCACTCCTTGTCATGCCCTGGAGAAACCCACACCTCAGGGTAATGCAGGTCCTTGCTCCATAGCTGGAGTTGTGAGAAAAAGGGAGGAGGAGGGAAAAAAGTGTTCAAGGATAGTCACTAAGCATCCCAAACCTACCAAGGTGTCAACATCATTCCAGCTCCACCTGGGCCCACACGCAGCTGGAGCCAGGGGCCAATTTTTAAATTCCTTCCCCTTTCCCATGTTCACAGACACTTCTCTCTAGCTGGGAAAGACACGGACCATGGGCACGTGCAGCATTTGACAGGAGACCCAGGTTATTGATTCACAGCTCTACCTCCCTGAACTTTTCTGGAGGAAAACAGGGCTGCTTTGCATAAGGCAGGCATATGCTGCAGCTTTGGCACAAGGAGAGCCGCTTGGCATTTCCTTGCCAGACTTTTCCCACCCTCCTCTGATGCCATCTGCCTCCGTGAAACACTGAAACTCCCATCTGTCAATTTTGCTGTAAACACACAATTATCCAGGCTGCTGGGGGGGAAAAGTGGCACAGCCAAATCTCGGCCATTTGCAGAGGAACAAGTTGGGAGGACTGTACCTCTCACTGTCCCACCAGGAAGCTTGGTGGAGGGAGCCATGCCTTTCCTGTTTCTCCTTCCTTCTCCCAGTGGCACACAAGCTGTGGGTGCCACCAATCCCTCTGTCCATGCCCTGGGCGTCTCGGAACACGGGGGCAAACTCAGAGCTCAGGCAGGGACTGGTGGGGAGCTCCATCCATTCCCAGCACCCAGGTCATGTTGTTGCCATTGGCTTCCCTTTCTGCCGTGCCATGGCAGCGAGGACAAACCTGCACATGGCCACCCATGCCCAGATCCCCGCAAACATCCCAGGGACAGCGTCCACCCAAGAGCAAGGTCAGCACCAGGGAACAGCCTTTTCTTGCCTGTTCATGTCAGCAGCATCTCTGAGACCAACTCTGCCTGTCCCCACCTCTGGGTTTCTTTGCAGCAATGCCCAGATCTGTCAAGCTCAGATGCCAGAACTGCAAGGGGTTTTTTCTGCGTTCTCCCTGGAAATCTCCCTCTTTCTGGCTGGGGGCCCGCTTTCTCTGACCACAGCAGACAGCAAAACGCTGACAGCAGCCTGTGGCATGAGCTGAGCCCTGTCAGCCCAGCTATCAGCAGTCAAAAGATCTCATCAGTGCTCTGAGATGCTCTCAACCCTTGCAGGGGCAGGAAAGCCAGAATTTCCAAAGCTGAGTCAATCTGCAGGATGAGCGAGCGAAGGGTGACAACTGAGGGGAAGAGAGGAAGCTTCAAACGACCATGGGCTGGGGGATGTTTTGGGGGGTGGGAGGTGATTATGCTCTGTTTTATTAAATATTGGCCCCTGTGTGGTGTCTCCAGCCCAGACTCCAGCTCCACCACCTGTTTCATTTAGCTGGGCAGAGGGAGGGGGCCGCGGGGTGGCGGAGGAGCTGGCAGATGGCAGCGTGTTCCCAGAGATAACACGGGGCTAGTTCAGAGGTTACTAATTGGGTTTCTGCTTGCCTTTCGTATTCCATGCGGATCCAAATGAGAACATGTGGTTCAACACACACACAGCTCCTCCTTCCCCCAGGATGCCGCCCTCTGTCCCATCCCCTAGCCGGCTCTGGCACGTCCTCACCCACACACCCTGGATCCCCGAGGTGTTCGCCATCCATTCAGCAGCAAAAGCGAAAGGGAGAGCAGGGAAACAGCAGGGAGGTTAGAGGAGAAGCAATTAATAAACTCCTCATCCGGGGCAGACCCTAAGCCCTGCAGCCCTTCTGTGTACGCAAGACGCGAATTCGTGCAGCCAGCGTGGGAACGCCACACCACGGGCAAGGGACATGGCAGCAAGGCCGCCTCAAAGATTGAAGTGTGTGCAGGAGGACAAATTGGTGGGTTCTGGCTTCAGGCAGAGCCAGAGGAGCCCCGCACGGGGTGCCCCAGTCTCCCTTTGGTGGCTGCCCCAGGGCACTCATCTTCCTCTTCCTACTGTGGCTGGAAAAGGCTTCAAGGGCAACGTTTAGGGATGGTGGCAGAGCTGCAGAGGGGAATCCAACCATGGCACATCTGGCAAAGCACACAGAACCACGGCATGCTACAATGGTTTGGGTTGGAAGGGACCTTCAAGATCATCCAGTGCAACCCCCTGCCAAAGGTAGGGACACCTTCCACTAGACCGGGTTGTTTAAATGTCACCCAGATGGACCCTGTCCTTTCCAGGGTCCACCCATAACCCTCACCTCTGGCACAGGGCTACTCATGAGGAAAACAAACTCAAAATCTTTAAAATGTGCCCCAGGACTTGCTTGAACCTTTGGCTACGGGGGAAGTCTCACAGCCAAGGAGGACAACCATTACCCCAGCAGAGGTTTGGGGAGCACATCGCCTTTGGGGAGTCCTTTTTCTGCAGCTCCTCACTCCGTGGGGTGTCTCATGCACATTTTGTGCTGCAATGCATCTCCCAGGCAGAGGCAGGGAGAGATATTCAGGAACAGAAAGCAGGAAGTGCGCACAAAATCTTGGAAGGGGAAGGAGGATGGAAGTTAAACCGAGAAAAACACAACGTTCTTTGAAAAGGAAAAATATAAAAAAAAAAACCAAACCAAAATCCACCTCTTTCTCAAAGCATTTTGCAAATATTGCTTTTCCACCCCTCCCTCATTTTCTGACAAGCTGCAATCAGCATTCAATATTGTCACTCAGTGCCCAATTTCAGAGGGGATAGGTACCCACGGAGCTCTTTAAATGAAATAAATAAATACATCTGGCCACGTATGGCAGGGGCTTAGCTGGGAGCTCAGCTCTTCTGAAAATCTGGTCAATCACAGTGACATTGATTCAGGACAATTACTCCTGATTTACACGGGTGTAAATGAATAGAATGGCATTAAACTGCTGACTGGGGAGCCCATACTCAGGCAGAGCTCATCAGAAAGCCGAGTTCCCATTCTGTGAAAGATTGAGATCAGCTTCCCCATCCAAATCAGGACAAAAATGGTCTATTTTTCTTAAAATGGAACAGAAAGAGGGGGAAAAAACCTCACTTGGGTTCAATAAAAACTTCGGGTTTGAATGCCTGGCATTTGTCATTTTGACTCTTTAAAAAGTTATTCATATCTAACGAAAGTAGGGAAGGCAGCTTTCCTGGTGTCATAATGCAACTCTTGGCTTTGAGTTTTCCTTTTGCCCAACTGAAAATTAATTGGGACTAGGGAGGAGAGAAATCTGGGGGTTTTTACCAAACGATCAAACCTGTCCTCCACCTCTTTCCCTCTCCTGCTTTTTCCACTGTCACACTGTGTCAGTGAGGTTTTCAAGCTCATTCCCACACCAGCCGGGTGCAATCCCTGCCCTGCATCACCACCCTGGCATGAGCAGGCAGCTTTGAAAACGCACTCTAGGCTGTGTGAGGAAAAGGAGAAATGTCAGGAACCTTTAAAAGTCAATTTTTTAGGGATAAGGGGTCTTCTCAATGTAGGAGCTGAAGGCAGTGGAGCAGTGAGGACAACCATGGGGAGGAGGGAAGGATCCTTCTCACAGTGGCACCCTGGCGTATTTTTAAGCAGGATTAGTTTGTGGGGAAGGAGAGGAGGGGGAGAGGCTAAAGCTCTTAGAGAGGCCCCCCCCCCCAAGTTTTTAAAGTACTTTGTGCCTGGATATGTGCTCCGGACATAAATCACTGTAGCTCAGGATAAATGGGAGCCCGTAAGTGCCACGAACACTAATGACAACATTCATCAAACCCTGAGCCACTCCATATTGCACCAGTCTCTGGGATGCCTACGGACATATGGACCCAGCTCGCTCCAGCAGGCCCCGCTCCCCTGCACCCTGCACTCCCTGGCAGCAGGCACAGAGCCTCGGCCTCCCCACAGCCAGCTCAGAGCCAAGCGGGAGAGACCATCAGGCAGTCATGTGCTGTCTCCTCAAGAATAAAAAATCCAGGGATAGCTCCCCTTGGAGCCCCATCTTACAGCGTTTTCCCATCCCAGTGGTCTGAGCCCGTGGCACTCCAGATTCTCAAAAAACAGATCTTGACCACGCACCAAAAAAACCAACCCTCCATCAAAAGCAACACAGGGAATATTCACTGAAGCAATCAGGTTATGGAGACTCCATGGATAGTCACTCACTGGATATCCTGCAAAGTGCAGTGCATCAGCTTAATTGACAAGGAAAGCTGGGTGAAGCCCTGAGAAGGGGGTTTGAGCAAACCAGAGCTGCTCCACAGCAGCACCAGGCTGATACCAGGATGTCTGACGGGAATTGAATCCCGTATTTATCCCCTCAGTGCTTAAGTGCCTCCCATGGGACAGGGCAATCCAGCAAAATAGTTTTTCTAGGTCTGTAGCAGCGCTGGGGCTCTGAGGAAACATGGAGAGCACTGTAGATCCAATCAGGACAACCAGAGAAACAGGGAGTTGCGAAAAGAAAGGGCAAAAAGGTGGTGTCTGCAAAGGCATGGGGACAGGGAGGTCCTTGCATGGGGAGAAGGAGATCTTTGCATGGGGAGAGGTCCTTGCATGGGGAGAAAGGAGATCCTTGCATGGGAAGAGGGAAGTTCTTGCAGATGAAATCCATTCAATGGTTCTTGTGTAACAAGTCTGAGGGAAAAGTGAAGTTCCTGGGTCCAACATTTCACAGCATAGCCTCAATCATCAAATAGGTCAGCCTGTAATTAATTCTATTTATTGAGAGATGTATTAAACTGAAATTTCTCTGCAGACATGTGTCAGGTCCAAGAGTAAATGTTCTCAGAGGGAAATTGCTGCTCAAAACTCAGAAGGACTCGAAACCTTTTAGGATAAGGAAAGTCAGGTGATATTCATTGCATGATTCACAGCAGGAACCTAAACTGGGTCTCTTTCACACTCCCAACTGAGCTGATTTCTTGCTAGACCAAACTCTTTCCCTCTGAAAAATCTGAAGGAACAAATTCTTATTTCAGCCCTGGATAGAAAAAAAAAAGAGTAGCGTAGCTTTCTCATTTCCTGGCTTTGAGCTTTAAGGACAAGGTGAGCAAGTGATTTCCTCCATTCCCTAATTTAGTTAAGTATGTTGCACAAGCTGGGTTCGATTTAAACACCGAAGGAAAGGCTACAGCCACAAATGACATGATTTCCACTAGAAAAGAGGGAGAAAAGTACAACTCAGGTAGTATCCTAAGGAAAGAGTTTTTATAAGTCTGTAGCAGCACTGGGGCTCTGAGGGAACATGGGGAGTCCTGTAGATCCAGCCAGGACAACCAGAGAAGAAGTGAGTTAAGAAAAGAAAGGGCAAAAAGGGCGTGTCTGCAAAGGCGAAAGAGAATTCATTTGCTTGCTCACTTGTTTTCTTAAAACCTTCCGGAAATTTGGTCTTGTGTCTGTGCTAAAGCAATTATATCTGGAGATGTTTATCACAGTCCTCTCACTGCTTTTCCTCCATGGGCATGGAGGGGGGAATATCAGCACAGACTGAGGGGGAATGTGGCTTTACCCCAGTGAAAATTGGCATTAGTTTAGGACAGAGCTCTGAATCCCTCAGAATATTTGTGAACAGGAAGATTCACTCAAACAGAAATAAAAAAGTTTATTGAAATATGAAACTGCAAATAGAAATGGCTGTTTGGGGCCCTTTGCAGCAATTATGGAGGAGACATTCATTTTCTAGCTTTTATATGCAACTCAAATGATGCTTTAATGTAATTTTATAATTTATTTACTCAGGGAAATCCCAGCTTAGTTGTAGCATCTGTTTTCTTTTTCCTCCTCCCTCCAAGCCCCAGTGCAGACCATTATGATTCCATACCCAGTTATGAGCTGGAAGAAAGGCAGATGATGCTCCTGAGGCCACGGGGGGAGCTAAAATCACCAGTGAACTTGCAAGACCCCCATTGCCAAGGTGATTTTAATGTCATCTCTTCCTGTATTTTGTCCTTAGAGTTGTCAGACCTAGGAAGAGATTGGGAAGGGGATGGTGAGGGGGACCAGAGGCACAGGAAGGCAGGTGTTTAAGGAAGGCAGGATGGAGTGGGGCACTCCACTGGGAGCCAGTGGGGTCAGGGTCTTTGGAGATGCAGGAGAGAGGAAAAACGTGTCCTGGTGGGACACGATTAGGAATTAAAAGCCACCTTTTGCCAGGTGTTGGGCAGAGATCACATCTGTCCAGGGAGGACTGCAGCTCACACAGGCAGGGAGGAGCAAGAGGAAACAAAGGCTCGAAGACATTCCAAAGGCTGCTCCAGGAGGATGCACATCACTGGCAGACCCTGAAAAATGGCCCAGAAATCCCAGTGCAGCAGAAGCTGCAGCTCCCAATGGATATTTCATGGGGAGGGGCTGTAACTCCCAGTATTCCCTGGCGACCAGACACCAAAACCTTGAGAGCACAGTCAGCGGGGAATGCTGGTGGAAGCAGCTTCCTGTTGCTTTTCCAAGCCAGAGATTTGGGGTTAGGGAAAGGCAGTTTTTGTAATGCATTTCCTCTTTCATCAGAACTGCTGCTCAGGGAGGAGTTAGAGAAGTCAGAGATGCAACATAAGGGTTCTCCGAGTTTGAGCCCAGCTGCACCACACAGATAGTTTTAAAAAATATATATCTATAGGTGCCTACCATGGACCTTCATCTTATTAGACTGAGCCAAGTCAAGCTGAGTTCTCAAGACAGTTAATTTCGTAATTCCCTCATTTCATGGGTGAATTTCATGCGTAGAAATGCAAAGAATTAGCGGTATGAGTGTGCTTTGCGGTAATAAGACCAAATGAAATCTGGATGGGAGACATTTTCTTCCATGAAAAATGTCAAGTTATTTTTAGAATTCTAGGGAGAAAAGAAACTTCATCCTGGAAGGTCAAAATTTTTATTTAAAAGTCAGGAAAATAAATTCTTAGAGAATGAAAGTTTTCATGTTTCTACTTCATAAGAACTTTAATAACTTTTTAGCCACTTTCTTCTACTGCCCCTCTGAGTCGCCTGTTACGGGGAGTCTGTGTGTTCCCAGAAGGACAATCCCTCCAAAGGGTCTGGCTTTGCTATTTGCTCAGTGAGTCAGTCCCACAGACATATCTAAGGTGGGTTTGAAGTTTAGGAAAAGTAAACATTGCAAAGATTGAGGTAGAGATAGTTGCAAGCTCTTTTCCTCACTGCAGGAATCCTGCTCCTTGTCACTCCCCTCCACCTCCAGCCTTTCCAACTGAGGCAATCGTGATGTGAAGTGGCTGCCAAGATGCAAAAAAAAAAAATAATAATAATAAAAAAATCCAGCTACCTACACCCAGCGCACATCCCAAACAAGCAGCCCTTCAAACCCAAGAACATTTCCAGGGCCATTAATCACACACAGCTCACTGTACAGCAGGTGACCACAGGTAAATAAAAAGGAGCTGGAACTCAAACCCAAAAATGAAGTGTGATGGGAAACAAACTCTCTTCCTCCTCCTTGGATGGCAGGAGCTGAGCAGTTCTGATGGTTCAGTTTTTTGAGGGCAGAATAGGGAGGTTTATTCCTCGAGGCTGTGCCCTTCTGACCACCAAAGCATCCGACCTCTGTCGCCTGCCACTGAGCACCCTGCACTCCTGACTCTGATCCCAAACCTCTTTGCATCCAAAGGAGGTACCTGCCCAGCACTGAGGCTTCCTCTCCTAGTCTTGTAGGTGTTTCAGTCTGGGTTATGTTCCCTTGCTTTACCATGGTCATACCTCTCCATTCAGAAGTTCTCCTTCCAGTGCTCGCAATCCTCAAGCCCCATCGACTGCATCCAGCTGGGTAGGATGTCCTTTTCCCTTCTTTTACATGGGCCTGGAGTGACAGGACAAGGGGGAATGGCTTCACAAGGACAGAGGGCAAGGTTAAATGGGATATTGGGAAGAAATCCTTCTCAGTGAGGGTGGGGAGGCCCTGGCACAGGGTGCCCAGAGAAGCTGTGGCTGCCCCTGGATCCCTGGCAGTGTCCAAGGCCAGGTTGGACGGGGCTTGGAGCAGCCTGGGACAGTGGAAGGTGTCCTGCCTGTGGCAGGGGTGGAACAGAAAAATCTTTAAGGTCCCTTCCAACCCAAACCAGTCTGTGATTCTGTGACTCTTCCTGCCTCTCCTCCCAGCCACAAACCTGCCCTCCTCCCAGCTACCACGTTTGCATATCTATTCCATTTCAAGCAGCTCTTCATCTTATTTCCCATTCATACAGAAAGGGTTCATCAGGGGAAGGTCAGAGACTTTCCTTGGGGAGCATGACCTGAGTGGAGCCATCCCTGTCCCCCACCAGTGCTTTCTGGCTGGGCAGCCTGGGGAAGAACCAGGGCAGACGTGACAAACAGGGACAGGGGAGGTGACACCGTGTGTGTGTGTGTGTGTGTGTGTGTCAGATCACATTTGATTCATTGAGAACTGAGGGAGAGAGCAATTGAGAGGAAGGGGAAAAAATAAATCAGTGGGAAAAAAATGACCAGATAATAAAAAAATAAGTGCAAGTGACTGAGAGAGCACATGAGGCACTTGTGAGCAGCATGGCCTCTAATCTCGTTACTGCCTTCAGTTCGGGAGGCTGATGTACCCCTGAGGACAAGTTGGCATTTTGATGCTCCTCGTTAGGGAAAACATGAACTGAGAGAAGCTGCATTAACAAGCAAATCAATTTATGGTTGGCTGGCACCAGGATGAATGTGGCTGTTTGTCGGTGGCACTTTCCTGGTGATGGATGGACAGGGGGAGCTCTGGCAAAGATCCCTTCTCCCCCTCGGAGCCGGGGCTTGGCGGCAAGGGAGACGGAAGGTCATGGGATTTCTGTGGATCTCCCAGAGAATCGAGCTGAACAAACACACCTAAAGGTGAAAAATGAGGGTATTTTGCACAGTGCAGCACTACTGACCCGTCACCCAGCCAGCCCGAGCCCAGTGCCACATGGCCAGCAGGGAAGTGTCATTGTCGCTGAAAGAAGACATCTCTGATTTACAGCAAAAGTCAAAACCCCTGATTTCAGCCTAGCAGGGGAATAAAAATAAAAATCTCCCAGTATCTGCACAAGGATGACGCTTGGAGGAGCATCCCAGGAGGCAGGCGGGATGGATTCCTGGCAAACCTTGGGAGGATCATTTGGACCCTTCCTGCCATCGTTTTTCAGGCTCAGAAGGGCTGAGAGGGGTTTGGGGGCTTTGGGACCGCTCAGGGGAGAGGCCTCGCTGGGGTAAGAGCATCATTCCAGGGGAATCAGTGGTCAGGAGGCAGACTGGCAGTGATTTGTAAATCCTTGTTTTTTCTGCTGAGGTGAGCTGCTGTCTCCAGAAAATAAAACTTCAGAAGGTCTCACATCTTTACACAGCAAATAGGGAAAAAAAACCCCAAAAAAAGCTGTGAAGCTTGGACTTTCTCCACACCCCCTCCAGCAAAGGAAACCTCTGGCTCTGAAAGCTTCCTCCAAGGCACCTTTTGCAGAACAAGGGTGTCAATCACAGGGTTTTGTCTTGCTCTTTCAGGATTCAGATCAAAACTCACCGAAGACAAAATCCTTTTCACAGACATCCGTGGTGGGTTTTTCATCGCACTGTTATTTTCCATTTAGGAATCTGATTGAATTAAACCTTCCAACCGCTCCACAAGGGAGAAAGAGAGGAACAGCGAGTACTGAACTGTCTCCTGGAGGCTTTGGGGAGAGACTGGCAGCAATTTAGCACTAACCATTAGTACGGAGGAGACTGTGGGCTCTGATTCTCTTCCCACCTGCACTGATGTTAATCGGGTGTAACTCCACCAACTGCAGCCCCATGGGCCAAGGGCACAGTCAGGCCACTCAATCCTTTCTAACTCCTAAATACCCTGTTTTCCAACCAAGCTGAAGTGGGAATTTATAGGAATAATAATGATGATTAATCATGATTTGCACTTTTCGAGCATTTTTCTTCTTGGGAACTCGAAGCTCTTCTGAAAGTGAAATTAATTATGCTTTATAACCCCTCTCTGGAGTAGGTCAAGGACAGTCAGGGGCCGTTTCCACCTCCCAGGGAAGCAAAGGGAATGTGTGAGCAGCTCCAGCACAGGCTGAGACCAAGGACCTGGCACTGAGCAGAGACCATGAGGGGCTCAGGAGAGCAGCAAAGCACCACGAGCGGAGGCTGGGATGACCCTGAGATTCCCAATTCTCCTCCAGCAAAATGAGCCTTGGCTATAGTTGCAAGTGAATTGTTTCTCTTGTGAGAGATGAATGAAGTAATGATATTAATAATAACATTATTATTTATTTGCTTCCATGGTGGAATATAATGAGACCTTTTTAATTTTCTCGTAACACTTAAGGGAGAGTTGCCCGTGCTACTGATCCGTGTGCTGGTGATAAAGAGGGATAACTGAGTTGGGAAAGATTGAGATTCATTTCCCCTCTTCTTCTAATTACTACCAAGGATTCAAAGCAGATTCTCTGGTATACCAGGTGAACATCTCCCTCCAGAGCTTCTCAGATGTTCTGCTCCCACTCTCTTTCTTCTTTAACAGAAATTTAACCCAAAATATGAGAAACCTTTTCCAATAAAGAGTCATCGAATCAGGCAGAGTCCCCCTGAGCGTTGGACCCCAAAGCCTGCACTTTGCAACAGAAGCACTGAGCCTCTCTCAGCCATTCCTCCTGATCAGGCCGTGTGTTCCTTATCCTGGTGGAGCTGAAAGTACACTTAAAAGACAGTAACTTATTTCATGAGTGCTGAAGTAATTCACAGGAAGCCTAAAACCAGCAGAAACCTCAAATTTCACAGGTCCTGTTGGCTGTGAAGGAGCTGAGGAAAAGCACAGCACTATGAAACCAAGGCACGCAAGCCGAAATTTATCAGCAGGCTGAGTCACCACAGGAAGGCTCCTCCGTGCCATGGAAGCTCAGCAAACCCCAACCTCCCTTCTCAGCCCAGATTTCATCTCCTCCCTCCCCATCCTGCCTCCTCATTTCCAGCTCACCACAAAATGAGTCCTTGGCAGTTTTAGTCAGTCTGAGTTCAGTTTCTCCACTTGCTGGGAGCTCAGGAAATGGGTGAGGTGCTGGATTCCAGGTTTCTCAATATCAAAGCCCTGGTGAGTTCAGCTGGGTCACAGTGTTTCTGAGCAGAAGTGTGGGAGAGAGCAGAGGAATGAGGAGAGAAGAGGGAGTTTCGATCCTGGGGAAGTCCCCGTGCAGTTGTGGGGTTGCTGCAGGTGGTGGCACTGAGGTCCCCAGGAACAGCATCCCCGGGAATCAACAGTGGTGTAAGGTGAAAAGCAGAGCATTTAGTGAAAAAGGGAGCTCTCCTGCTCACACAGGTGAGGTGTTTGTGGGGATACCCCCTGGCGTCACAAACACACGCTGAAGCTCCCTCACTGCCTGGCCAGGGGCTGGGGTTTGAAGCAGGTAAATCAAGAAATAAACACAAACCCAGTATGATTAAACCTGCATCACAGTGTCCTCCCATTGCAGGTGACAGGGATGTGCCCGGCCAAACCCTCAAAGAGTTGCACAAGCAGCCATGGAGATAAATTCTCTTTTTTACAAGTGCACTCACAGTGAGATCATCCATGGATCTCAGTCCATCAGCACACCCTGTGTGTGCTGCTCTGGTTTTGGGGTGTCACAGGAAGGACACAGTG
The DNA here is from genome assembly GCA_013397725.1 of Rhagologus leucostigma. Lineage (NCBI taxonomy): Eukaryota > Metazoa > Chordata > Aves > Passeriformes > Rhagologus > Rhagologus leucostigma. The sequence continues at coordinate 130,005 of VZTD01005088.1, read as the reverse complement.
AGATGGGCGACAGAGCTGGAAGCAGGAGAGGAGCCCACCACAGGCGGCCACCTTCCCTGCACCTTCCCACCCCGCAGGGAATGGGTATTGCTGTGCTGAGGCACAAGAAACTTCCTCAGTAAAATTAAGCTTGCGGGTATGAGGGGACAAGCCTTAATTTGGTTGATTTTCAAGGTCCTTCATATGTCTCACCAGCAGCATCTGTGCCTCAAAGCTCCTTCAAAGCCCTGCTCCCTGGGAAGGGCTTAAGGCAATGAACCCATGGAATAACTGCAGGATACACACAGACATTACACCTATTAAATCATAATTCAGCAGCTCAGGAAAAAAAATTAAATTAGAAATTAATCTATAAATACACACATATTTATATGCAAATATTTATGTATGAGTATGCCTTCATTTAAAAGCAATATTATAAATTACAATTCACCTGGACCTGAAAATTACATACACCCACTGCTCTTGCCATGGCAAATGAAAATCTAAACAGAGATGGGTCAAAAGTTGCTCCACCAAAGGTTTTTTCAGGCAGTGGATGTTATTCCATGAATGCAAAGTGGCTTGCAGGAATAGGACAATTTCACTTATATTTTATTGTTCTGGTACAGTTCTATTTTGCCATTTATTTTGGCTTTTTTTGGACTCTTGCCACATTATCACAAGTCAAGATGGAAGTGTCAGAATGAGCTGACAACTACCAAAAGCCCGAAGAGTTCAACACCAATGCTAATTGTTCTAAAGACAAGTATTTATCTCCAGGTTATTCTGTTCTTACAGAGAGACAAAAAAAAAAAAAGTTTTATTCTACTTAGAAATTAAATAAACCCTGGGAATTTCACAGGACATAAAATCTGTGTTCAGCTCTATTCTACTTATTCTCATGCTGATGCAAACTTTCCCTCCACATTTCAAAACACCAGTCCCAAGTGCCATCCACTTCTATTCCTGGGAATATTCCGCTCCACACAGAGCCAGCACTGTGAGGAAAACACTGACACTCCTGCCAAAATGCACCCAAGCCTGTATTTCATCCAAAATTTCATTTCTATATTTAGTTTTAATGCAATTCCTACTGCAGTGGTTCTGGCAATGTCCCCACAGCTTTTCTGAAGTTGAAAATTGAACAGTGTTTAAAAGCAGCAGAAAAATTTTAAAAAAAGGTGAAGGCACAGCATGGTTTGGATGCTCCAGGCTCTCTGCCTGCAAATCCTGCACAGTCAGGATGGAAACACGGATCGTTAAAGTGGGGTTTGTGTGTCGGTGTGAGATGGGTGACACTGTCAGGGAATTTAACACTCCTTTTAGGAGGTTTCCATATTTTAGAAGTGGGATGCTCGCTCAAGGCAGGAGTGATGATTTTCCTGAACACAGAAAGATTTCCAGAGGCATGTAGGGATAGGATAAGGGGGATGGATTTAAACTGACAGAGTTCAGGCTTAGATTGGTTGGCTCTTAAGGAGAAATTCTTTATGATGAAGGTGGTGAGGCCCTGGCGCAGGCTGCCCAGAGAAGCTGTGGCTGCCCCATCCCTGAAAGTGCTCAGGAGCAGGCTGGAGCAACCTGGTCTAGTGGAAGGTCTCCCTGCCATGACAAGGGTGTTGGATTTAGATCACCTTCAATGTCCCTTCCTACCCAAACTGTCCTGTGATTTTACAATTTAGCTGAAATAACCCCAAACAGCTTTGTCTGGGATGAACCACCCACGCACACAAACAACCACGAGGACCACAAAGGGGAAGAGGCCAACAAACCCCAGCGCCGCCGCAGGGGCAAACTTGGGGAAGCACAAGAAACTCCCAGTGCCGGCAGAGACCGAGCCCTTTCCCCTTCTCCCCTCCCCGGCGAGCGGCTCTGCACATTTCCAAGCCGCATCCCCTCATCCCCGAGCCGCATCTCCGCATCGCCGCATCCCCGCATGGCCGCATCCCCTCATCGCCGCATCCCCGCATCCCCTCATCTCCGCATCCCCGCGCCTCCCACCCGCGGCTGCCTGTCTCCCGTGGAGCTGCGACGCCACCTGCCGCGCACGGGGCTCGCCGTAACACTGCACCCAAGGCCACCAAAGTCCGGCCAGGAAACGCCCAAGTCCCTCCTCAGACCTCATTTCAGGCAGTGCCGGGAGGGGGTTGTGAAGCTGTAGGGGTGGGATGCAGCCAGCCTGCTTCTGGGACAACCAGAAAGCATGATTTTATATACATAGACATGATTTTTCTATCTGTCTATCTATCTGTCTATTTATCTCTGTGTGTATGTATATATATGTATATGTACGTGTGTGTATGTATATATGGATAAATATGTGCATACCTATATTTTTTTTTAAATTAGTCTGAAGGATTTGCTTTAAATCCTCAAGGAAATCTGCTGCAGGAAGAGCAGATGGAGGTAGGAGGGAGGGCTGATCCTAATTCAGTGTGTCCCAAAAGGCAATGACGTTGAGCCTTCACGGAGGTGTGGGAAAACTCCCTTTGTGCAGCACTCTCTCCCTCTCTCTCTACCAACCCAGTGTCCCCACACAGTGACAATGCCCACTGCTCTTTGTGGGCTTGTCCCAGAACTGTCTGTGGAGCTGGGGAGCCCTGCAAGGAGAGCCAGAGGGATGGTGTCCATGCAAACTTTTTACTTTGCATGGAAAAGCAACGATTTTTTCATGGAGGGGCCTTTCCCTGTGGTTTCTGTGTGTTTTCTAGGCCGGTGTGCAGGGTCACAGCTGCAGTGGCCACAGTTAAAAATACAGAGAGGACAAGTTTGAAGCAAGCTCCCTGAGCTTTCAGAGCCACCAAGGGTCCCTCTGAAGGCACTGATTGGAATGGTTTGAGGTCAGCGTGTTGGAGCAGCGCTGCTGCTCGAGGAGGACTTGCTGCTCCACAGCACCTCTGCCCCAGCCAGAGCTGGCAGGGAGCAGCAAAACAGAGAGTTTGCTTTGGGCCAGGGCTCGTGCTGGGCAGCTACAACACAGTCCTGGTCACGGGGACCAAGGAGTTACATGGAGATGGTCAAGGAGTGAGGGGTTTTCACCACCATCAGTGGGAGACACTTTGCGGGGTCAGGTCTTCAGACACAGAAATCCTGGGCATCCTGGCAGTGCTGGAGAAGGAAAAGCCTGGAATGTGTGGACTGTTTCACTGCATGGTGTCTGGAAGTTATTTAGTTCTGTTTGGTGCAGCATTGACAGCTCTGAGAGGCTGCGACCTCTGAACACAGAGGGCCTCTGCTCTTGGGGTGCTGCTGCTGTCAAGGGAATTAGAGGAGTTGACTCAGTTTGCATGAAAAAAGTGATTTCAATCCCAAAGTTTGCTGGCAATTTCCCCAGGGAACAAGGAGAAAAAAAACATCCCACTGTCTCCAGAACAACGTGCTGGAGGTATTTATTTTGGTAAGTCAAGCCATTCTATGCTTCATGATTAGTTTTGAAGGGGAAAACAACCTTAACCCAACCCATACAGCAACCTGCCCAGCTTCCTGCACAACCTCTGCAAAACAGAATCATAAACACTTCTCTATCCAATAGGCACGTTAGTGAGGCTTCATTAACCCCAAAGCTCAATTAAAGTCTCTAAAAGGCTTTGAGCTGCTTGACTGAAAGGTTCTATGAAAATTAATTTAGTGCTTTTGTATCTGCTCAGCGCCGGGACTGCAACAAGATGCTCTGTCCCCCCAAAACGGGTACGGAGAGGTGATGGCCAGGGAGGGGATGCAACAGGTGGCTTTTCTGAGGGCACATGGTGGCCAAAGGGCAGGGGCTGGGTGCAGAGAGGAGGGAAGAGCTCTGATTTTTAAACACTGGGTAGCTGCTGTGCAGCTGGAGGCTGAACACAGCATGCTCATCTCTTCCCAGCTGCAGCATTCGCCTGGCCTGAGAGCCTGATGAGACAGTTTGGAGTAGGAAGGGGGGGTTAATTGCACATTTTATGGCTGCTAAGGGTCCCCCTGAGCCACAGAGCTGCCTGCTGCACGGGCAGAGAGTCACGTCCAGGCTGAGCAGTGCACAGAGAATCCCCAGACGTGCACGGGGACACTCAGATAAATGCCACCCCCGTGCCTTGGTGGCAGATTTACCAGGCTGTTTGCATCTCCAGTGTAAATCCAGGCACTTAGAGATAAACTCCGTCCATCGCAAGGAATTGTTTCAACAAAGCGGGGCCTGTCAGGAGCAGGGTTATGTTGACAGAGTGGCAGTCCCTGCCGTGCCAGCTCTTGGCATCCCCCAGCTGGAGCCTTTATTTACAGAGCCCTCTGCAAGGAGCACAGCTCCTCCGAGCATGCGTCCCTCTCCCACAGGCACAGAATTAGTAGGAGATACGGGAGAGCAGCAGCATCCTCTTGGACTTCCCCAATAGCCAGGAGAAGCAAAGAGTGCCTGGAGCCTCCGAAATCCTGAGAGTGTGGTCATTTCCTCAGTTTCCCCATCTACAGCTCAGCCTCAGGGTCCATGCAGAAGGTGGAGGGTCTGGTACCTTTGTGTGCAAGTAGAGTTTATGAAAGTAGAGGAAAAGTGGAGGGAAATGAGGGAAAGTACTGAGAAAAGCAAAAAGGAAAAAGATGGCACTGGTGACATGCTCTGCTCTGAATGCACGTACAGCCCCATCTCTTCTCTCCTGCTCCCTGACAGTTCTGTCTGGAGGTTTGCATTCAGCATAGGCTCCTCAGTAACAAATACAAGAGTTTTATGCAACAGAATAATTGTTTAGTGTTGAATAATTCTCTCCATTTGTACCCTTCAAGCCTCAGACACCGAGCAGAGCCGACACGGCTCAGTCAGAAAAGGAAAAAAGCTTTTAGGTATGGGGAGAGTTGGGGGGATCAGCAGGAGCCCTCCCTCTGCCCACTCTGCCCCAGGTCCCCAGGTTGTCTGGCTTTGCCACAAGGGCACATGGGTTGCTCATGGCCAGCCTGGTGCCCAGCAGGTCCCTCATGTCCCTCTCCGGGTGTGCTGCTGCCTGGGGTGGTTCCTCCCCAGGGAAAGGTTTATTCCTCTCCTATTTAGCTTTCTGGGATTCCTGCTGGCCCATTCCTCCAGGTCCCTCAGAATGGTGCCACAACCATCCAGTCCATCAAACGCTCCTCAGAGTTTCACATCTCCTGCATCCTCAGAGGTGCTCTCTGTGCCATCTCCTGCTCTGTAATGAAGATGTGAAACAACGCTGACCCCAGGACTGACCTCTGTGTTCCCCCCCAGTCACTGGTGTCCTCTCCATCACCCGTGTGAGCTCACAGGTCCCACCCTTATTCCCCTCACAGCCATCCCCATGGCCCCACCAGCTAATTTGCTGGAGGCTCTCCAGAGGGGGATTTTTATCTTCCCCATTATAAAGATAGGGGAGACTGGGACCAAAGAGGTCACTCATAACAAATAAGCAGGGGAGTTCCCACTGGGGTTGAAGTGGCTGTCTCAGAGAAGCAGGAGTGGACAAAGCTTGACACAAAATATCCCTCCTGGCAGAAATTTCTGCACTTTCCCAAAGGCCAGCAGCATATTAGTTTCAGAGGCAAGAAGTTTCTGCTATAGCTTACAGCTTAAAAGAGCAGGCAGAGACAGCAGCTCTGGAGACTTCAGCACTGTCTTAATAGAAGACACCGCAGTAAGGGAAATATTATATTAAATCTCTCTACTTATATGTGTAACAAAAGTGGTATCAGCAAAATCCTCCAGCATCAAAGCAAATCACTTACCTATTTTTAGCTGTGTGATTTAGTCACACACTCTGAGGAAATAAGGTCAGGTTCTTTGCGATGTATCCCTTTCTCCCTGTCTCCTGCTATTTTTTTCCTGTCCTTATTAAAATTCTCCACCCTGCAGCAGAGCTTTGCGAGACGAAGCCTTGGCGGAGCCGTCACCATCTGCGGGGTCAAGCTGTGGCCCTGTCCCAGTAGGATCTGTCCTGCTGTCACCGTGGCTGGATTGGAGGTAACAAAGGCAGGCGAAGCAGTGCCGGGATTTGCATCTCAGCACCTCCAGTGCTGCCAGGGGCTCTCCGAGCAGGTCCCTGGCCAGCTCTGCAGCGCTGAAAGGGTGTCTCTGGGAAATGTCACCCCTGATGCCATCGGGGAGCTGGCCTGGGAATGTCCGGTGTGATACTGCTGCCTCTCCCTGTGGCTTTCAATCCCAAATCACTCCATGTCTCAGTTTGCCCAATCCCAGCGACTTGGCTTTGGTCTCTCCTTCCAAATTCTAAGGAGACAAAATTAAGTTTGGGCTCCTTTTAAATGTCATAAGAAGAGCAATTCCAGAAAATCAAATAATGGGGAAATTATTCTATTTCTTTGAATATTTCGTTTCCCAAGACCTTTTTTCTAGAAATTCTTCTGGCAGACATTTTTTTTCATTAAAAAAGAAGTTATAATTTTTATATTTAAAAGGGAAACTATGGCAAAACTCCCATGGAAACACTATTTTCTACCCATTGGTACAGCACCTCAACATTATTAGGAGTAACAAACAAGTAAAGGAAGTTAATTTAAGAAATTAAAGTTTATTTATTTATTTATTTATTTATTTTCGGTGAGATTTTATTTGTTCTGTTTTGATTTCTGCTGCTACCAAGAGGTCCAGTCTGGGAAGCAATAGTTCATTCATCTCATGATGCAGCTGAACTTTGAACTTCTTGGTCCAGCACATAAAAACCTTATTGCTGCTGCTTTTTTCAGTTTGATAATTCACTATTATTTCTAAGTGCAGCACTAATTGCTGTCTAACACACTTTGATATTTTACCTGTTGAGCACTGACCATGATTTATGGCCTTACTGTCCTGTGAGTACAGCTCCTGACCCCTGAAAATTCCATTTTGCTTTGCAAGTTGCAGTAATAAACATAAACATTACAATTGGCTCAGACTTGATTTCTGGACTATGTAAAATCAAATTTATTAATAAGAAGATACAAAAATCTTAATTAAATCAGTTTTTCAGTCAGTCTGAAGTAAACTGAAAATTTCTTCATTTTAATAATCTACAATTACGAACAATCTTAGAAAAGTTTTCAATTTGTTTTAAATTCTGAGACTGTAAAGTAGACGACCCTACAAAATAAATTATTTCAGTTTCTCTAATCAAAATGATGCCACTGTTGCAAAGATAATAGTGCCAATTAAATAAATAATAACAAATAAAATATCTTCACTGGACATACTGATGTAATAACAATCTCTTAGGAAAAGAAGAGCCTCAGTATTGTTTCCAATTTTAGATGTGGGCTATAGTCCCTAGACCTTTAAACGAGTTATTTTACAGCTCTGTATTGATATTTGCTCAAAACTTGCTGCTGTGTTCTGTGTTCATTATTTACCACTGGGAGAATGTATTTGGGTGGTGTAAATGATGTTGTTTTGGGTACTGCTGCAGAGTTAAGGTTATTGTTGAAACTTTAATCAATACCTTTGATGCTTTTTGCCTCTGTGGTTTTTGACCTGCTGCTGCTATATTTGTTTTAAATCTTGCCATTGAATAACAACAAAAGAAATCCGACTTTTTCCATGAATAACTGCAAGGTACTAATTATATTCTGTAAATTAATGGTTTATTTACTGCCTTAACCTATCTTAACAAAGATTTTGTTTGGGGATATATTACTAATGAAAAAGCCTTGACATCTTAATACTCTCCTGGGCAAATCGTTAGAATAGATCCCAAATGCAATTAAAGAAGGACTTTTTTAAAACCACTGTATTAGGAGATAAATAGGCACAGTCTCCTCTCTGAGTACTTGTTTGTAAATCTACAGAATTCCCATTAATTCCGTGCTTCTTGCCTCAAAACTGGGCTGCTGTAGGTGAAGCAGGAGAAATGGCTGGGACAAGAGTAGGGGTTTGGTTTATTTTTATTTGTTTTATATGTAGTGAAAAACTGAAATGAGGGAAATCTCCAGAGGCAGCAGCAGAGGAAGAAACACTGGAATTAGTAATAATGACCTGGGGAGGGAATCTCCTCCTTTTGAGGATTCTTTTCCTCAACCATCAACAAGGCTTTCTCCAAGCTCCACAGGAGCCTCCCACTCAAATTTCCACAACATTTTTTCAAAGATCATTGCCAGCTCTGATGATCTTTTGATAGTTGTGTGATTAGGGGAGAAAAGGGGGATTTTTTGCAGTTTCTGAACACTCACACCGAGCCATTTCTCTGTGGTTCTTGTGAAGCAGGAACTTTATAACCTCTGGAGTCTCCAAGAGATGTTTTAGAAAGCCAATCCTAAAACTACAGCTGTTTGACAGAAACCATGGGTTATGATTTAATCAATCTTAAATATTTTCCAGCAGAGACATGGCTTTGGGGGGGACATGACCCTTGAATTTGAAATGAAGGGAAATTGTTCTTTTTTCCTTTTGAGGAGTCCAAATCCTTTCCTAACACTTTTCAAACCTGCAGCCCTAAAAAAATTAGCTTTTCTTTTTCTTTTTTTCACTGTGTTCATGGAGACAGGAAATATTTTGAGGGAGAAAGGGGCAAAAGGGAGGGGAATGGATGAGCACAGTCCATGACCCTGCTGAGATGGACAGACATGGGAGAAAACAGAGGACAGACAAGCTCCTGCACAACTCTACAGTCTGAACCACCAAGAGGTTTCTGAGCACATGGGGACCAAAGCCATTTTTCTCTTGTTTTTTGTGCCCCTTTCCCCTTTTGTTGTCAGGAGACCTTTCCAGAGCAAGGCCAAATAAAGAGCCTTCAAACTCTCCCAGGGTAGGGGAGGGAGGGAGGAGGTTGTTGCTGCCTCTGCCACACACTGGCATTCAAGCAGCTGAATTAATCCATAGTTTCATGCCTGCTGGTCCCCCTGATTGGGCTTTTATAATTAGAACAATCTTGTTCCCCAGTGTTTACAAAAGGACTCCAGTGCTGGCTCCCGGGTTTTCATTACAGCTGAATTTGAGGGCATTTATTTAGCTTATTGCTACCACTCCCCCGTCCTTATTTGCTAACAAGGGCTTTGTTCCATACTGGGGATTTCAGAGGGACACAGGATTAGGGCAGCCCCTCCTCTCTCTGTCCCAGATCTGTCTCCCCAGCACTCCCCGGCTCCGCTGGATTACGGCACTGTGCCATTCTGCATCCGTCCTTCCAGAAAGTGGATTGATTTACCTCTCTCAGCCTGCTCGCTTTCCCCCCCACCTTCCTCCCGAAGAACAAACAGCATCAGATATGCCAGAGCTCCTCATGTCACCGCTCAGTGACTGTGCTTTGCAAAACAAAAGCCTGGAACTCCCGGCCGGAAAGCCGGAGTGACAGGCGGGAGGGTAAAACTGTCTGAGGAGGAAAGAGGGAAAAACCATTTACAAGAGAAGACTTTGTGGCAGGGCTTGGAAAGAAGCAGAGCAACACCCAGCACACCCCCCTCTCACACCCAGGGCTGGGAAATATGGAACTACTTTTTCCTGCAAGTGTGTTTTGAAGGAAAATGTCCAGTTCCTGTCCCATTTTCCAGCTGTTTTGTCTCCTCAGACTTCCAGAGTTGTAGTTGTCCTGTGTCCATGGTCCTTAAACCACACAGCCCAGATCTTGCCAGACACACGCTGCCTCACCACAGTTTTGTGCAAATGTCTGCAGTTTCAGCCCTCTGTGTGTTGGGGAAGGAGTGAAAGTTGTATTTTCTTTAAAAGGACAGTTTCAGCCTTGAAGAAGGCATTAGAAATCTCCATGTTTAGCTGCTCACTTTCTTCTCACTTAGGTTTTGCTTTTTGTAGATTTATTCCCCCCCTGGTGATTTTCCTGGAATTTAAATACGTGCCAGCAGTTTACAAGCCTTTCCCGACGCTGCCCTAGGCAGTACTGTGTGTTTTCACCTTCTCTGCCGTCAAGATTTAGCTTGAGGGTCCAGCCCCCGTGGTAAAATACCTGGCCCTTAAAATTCCAGCCTGCTGCCATCGATCGCAACAAATCGTCTTGGGTTTACTGCTCAAACTGAACAAAACCGAGTCTTTAACACACCAAATGCCAAAGCCATAAATACGAGGGCTCAGAGGGACAGGGGAGGGGATGGAGAGGAAGAGGGAAATGGAGGGAAGAGCTGTGGCCACGTACAGGGCCCCATAATAGGGGCTCGTGTGCTCACCAGGCCCCGACTGCCCCCAGCCTGGCACTCTGTGCTCACCCCACACCAGAGATGCAGAGAACTATTTCCAGCAGGTGGGTCATAAATCTCTTGTTTATTGCCTTTTATTATGTTGTTTCAACAGCTCTTAAAGCTGGAACAGCGACCGATTGATAGCTGCTTTAAATCTCCTTCATTTTCTGCACATATTTCTTTATATTTCGAGGAGGGGGGCATCCATCTTTTTTGCACCTATCCACCATCTCTTTCCCTTCAGGAGTCAAATGCCAGCTCTTTCCCTTTACGAGTCATGTTTATAGGTCCCCCTCCACTCTGGAAACACTGCTGGTGGCTGGGAAAGGGCAGCCAGGGAGCACCCCTGGAAGGGAACACAGTGTTTTTGTTTTGCTAGGAAATGCATTGAGATTGGATTCAGACCAAGAGGGACAAAGTGGAGAGAGAAAAGGAGAAGAGACAGCCTTGATGGAGAAGAATTGACTGCCATGGAATGAGGAGGAGAGAGCCACAATTAAAATACTCTACTTTATAGTAGGCTATTACAGCCTGGATCAATTTTCAGGTGTGCATTTGCAATTGCATTCCCTCCTCTTGAATGACTGTCCTGCAGGGTACAGGACAGCACGTGCAACCTCAGAGATGGTGTCTGATGAGGCCAGAAGATCTTTATGGAGATGCCAGAGGAGAATTCTGAGTTAAATCTGAGTATCTCCATGGTGCTTTGGGGAGATCCCACCTGGAGCATCACTGGGATCCTCAGCACAGGAGGGACATCAACCTGTTGGAGTGACTCCAGAGGGGGCCCCAAAAATTATCAGAGGGATGAAGCAGCTCTGCTGTGAGGAAAGGTTGAGAGAACTGGGATTGTTCAGCCTGGAGAAGGCTGCAGGGAGACCTTCTTGCACCTTCCAGTACCTTAATGAGGCTTATAAGAAAGGTGGGGACAAAAATTTTAGCAGGGCCTATTGTGATAGGACAAGGGGTGATGGTTTGAACCGAAAGAGGGTCCATTTGGATTAGATAGAAGGAAGCGTGAGGCCCTGGCACAGGGTGCCCAGAGAAGCTGTGGCTGCCCCTGGATCCCTGGAAGTGTCCAAGGCCAGGCTGGATGGGGCTTGGAGCAACCTGGGACAGGGGAAGGTGTCCCTGCCCACAGCAGGGCGTGGGAGTGGATGATCTTTAAGATCCCTTCCAACCCAAACCATTCTGGGATTTGCTGATCTCAAGCAGCCTCTGTGCAGCCCCTCTCACAAACCCCAAGCTTAAGGGTCACCAGGGACCTCTGAGTGACAGAGGTCACACCAGCAGCACCAGTAGTGCCAGACCTTCTTCCTCCAGTGAGCCTGGAAGCAGGGATGTGATTGATGGCAGCACTGGGGAACCTCAGGCATCACTCTCCCAAAGCCTGTATTTTTCCAAGAGTTGATCAAAATCTTATTACGTTGGTCAGGGTAGCTATCTACTGGAAAAATAGAGTTTTCCCGTGAAAACATTTCATAAGGATATGTCCACAGCACTGAAATTTATAGTGGGGGGAAAAAACAGAGTGAATTATTTCAACAGTGTTTGCTCCAGTTCTCATTTTGATTACCTTCATTTTGACAGGTATTTTAATATATTCATATTTTCATGCTTTGACCTTATCAGAACGAAACGTTTCATTCCATCTAAATGAAGGGATTACAAATGGGCTGGATGAAACTCTTGGCTGTTCTGAATCTGAAAAATGTGACAACTTCTGTTCCGTAGAAAAGTTCCAAATTTCCACATCTCATCCGCATTCAAAGCAAACTCCCCAAAGACTGAAAAGGTCTCGCATGAACACCAATTAAAAGTCCAGGGCCACTCACCACACAGTAGCCCTTTTAGGCAGGTTTCCAGTGTTCATTAAGACTTCTAAACTCACAGCTAATTTTCATGCTGGATTCAGACCGGTCACATCTGAGAACTTGCTTTAATGGCATTTTTTAAGCACCTGAAAACCCAGTCCCAGGTTCTCCGGGCACATCTGATTCCACAGCCCTCAGCATATCTTTCAAACCTGCTTTTCCGGCTGGGGGTGAGGGATTTTAGCAGCCCATCAGCTGAAAGCAGCCCCTTTGCAGGGATTTAAGAAAAAAACTGAATACCAAAACAACCCTGCGCTTAAGAACAACAACAAAAACCCAGTCACAGCAATGAACATCCTTCGCAGAGTGTCCCAGGGCTGTGGCTTGTGCTGTGCTAGAAGCCAGCCCAGCCAGCGGGGTCCCTCCTGCACCATCTGGGAGGGCAGAAAAACCCATCTTCAGGCATCGATTATTATGTATTTCCACCCAGTGCAAAGGGATTTGTACCTATAATTCCCAAAGGCCAAGTGTGAAATAACTAAATCATGTGCACATGCCACAAATGGAGAGGAGGAGAGGTGGAGCAGGGTCTCCAGTGACTCCTTCCCATGCAAAATGGGAATTAACTGCCTATTTTCTTTTTGGATTAACATGAGGGCACAAACCCCAGCATTTCCCAGTGTGCAGCTCCTTGTTTTACAAGAAATGCCGACAGGTCCCACATCTTGACTGGCCCCACCTTTTCTGATTTGTGTGACAATTTTCTCCTGGGAACTGTGACAAAACCTCGGCATCGCTGATGGATGGGATGTCAACCAGTGAGCAAATTCTCACCTGGGAGCTCTTGAAGCCGGGGGCACACCTATGGTCCGACATCTTCATTTCAACACTCCATTACTGCAGTTTTAAAGCATTCTCATATAAAGGCCAAGTGGACACGTAAATGTTGGCCAGCGTGAGCTGGATCAGTTAAAAGGGTGAATAGCTTTTTTAATTATTTCATTTTTTATGACTCAGATGTGCCAATAAAACTCTTGGCCAGTTTTCCACAGCTTTGCTGAACTGAGAGCAAATTAAACTGACAAAGCAATTTTTTCCCAGGGGTAGAAGAGCTGCTTTCTAGGATGGCCAGGGAAATTCTTACACTTAACCCAGAGGTAGAGTTGGGATTTGTAAAACTGCTTTTCTTGCTTTCAGAGAGACATCAGCTAAAATTCTCTCTTGCACACAGTGTGAAGGTAAAGACATTCCTTCCTGAAAAGCCCCATTCCAAGGAAATTAATAGATGATGCAAACAAGTAAGCACAGAAATATATTCAAGAAAAGGTGGGATCTAATCTAAGATAAATCTGCATCCAAACAGGAATAAGGGTGGCACAGAACAACCAGAAGGTTCGGGGCTGAAACCATCCAGGTATATCTTAGGTGAACATGAGTGAAAATTCAGAATAAAAGGCAGATTCCACCCTGCCTTCCCATCAGACCCGGTAACTATCAAATTATTGCCCCCAGCCTGGGAAATCTCGCTGGGCTCTGCTTGTGCTGAGCTGAACAAGGATGCTTCTAATCATGGCTGGCTCAGCAGGGCTGTTTTAAGGCACATGGAACGAGCAGTGTCCTCACCCCTGCCTACAGCCTCATTTACACTTTACAAGAGCTGTGCTGATGGGGCAAAGTAGGACAGCTCCAGGGCCAGCCAGCACCTGGCTGTGGGCACCTGCATCCCAGACCAACCTCAAAACACAGCAACACATCCCAGACAGGGCACTAACAGACACGTGGTTCAAAGGTTTTGGGGCTTTGGGGTTTTTTTTTCAGTACCATCAGCAGCAGAAAAAACACTCTGGAAATCCTTGTATGAGAAAAAAACACACGAGGCAGGTTAAAAGGTGTCTCAGTCAGAGATGAGCCTCCTGGCACATTTGCAGACCTGCCTGTCCTAGGCACTGCCTGAGCAACCTGGCATCACACAGTTTGAACCTCTGTGCCTCAATTTCCTCCCTTGGGGTGTAAGGCAGCAACATTCCCCCCACAGAAGCCTATCTGCATTTGGGGGGTGGCACAGAGGCCACTGGTACCAGAAACCTGGCAAAACTCAGACTTTTGGATCCAGGGCACTGCTGTTTTCATTAACCAACTATTCATTAATCACCGTCGCAGCAATCAAATATTGTCCACAGCACCTTCTGTGGTTCTCCACAAACAAGAACAAGCCCTGACAAAACTTCTATCTAAATCCAAGTGCCAGACTGCCTGCACTGGTGACTCAGTTTCTTACTATTTCTGCCTTTAATAGCAGCAGCTCTGATAAGATTGCTCAGAGTAGCCCATGTTCAGCAGTTTAATGGTACCAGCCCAGACAGACTAATGGATCTGGAGACCAGGAAAGAGCAGGAAGGTGAGCTGAGTGGAGAATATTGAGGCTTTTAAGGCAGAAAGTAGCAGCTAGACATGGGGTAGCTGACTCACAGAGCCTCGGTGGAGACAGATATCCTCGCTGGGCGTCCCCAGGCATCCATCACCCCGCGACAGGCCCATGAAAACCTGGCTTTTCTTGAAACAATTTGCAAAATGCAAAGCAGAGCTGGGAAGGGATCCTGGGGCATGGGGCCAGACACACAGCCAGGTGAATTATTGTCAAGTCTGAGCTCACAGGCTTTTCCCTCTCCTGGAGAAGTGCATTTCCATTCCTGTTGCCTCATATCACCACCAAGGCGATGTCAGCGCCTCAGAGAAACCAAATGTTCCATCCAGCACCATCCATTTCTCTGTCTCTGAGAGGTCCAGACAAGAAAAATCTGCTCCTCCTCATAACTCTCAGACCCTAATAAACAAGTTCTGCCAGGGAGCGGGAGGTGTTGGATTCGCCCCTGTGCAGTGCCTTGCCCAAAAAGTGTTTTACCTGCATGTTGTCCTGGTGGGTAACTTTTCAGAGTCTGAGCCGCAGAAGATGAACTTCAGTGTCCTTCAAGATGCATTTCCAGACAGTGGGTGAAAAAAACCCCAAAACATTTAAGGCATCTGCCATATCAGAAACTGAGTAAATAGGGAAGGATTGGGTGAAAATTGCTCTCATGCTCCTTCAGTGAAACCTTTAGGATTTTTGTTTTGCTTTTTATCAAAAGAAAATCCTGACTGCATATGAGGGGAAGAAGACAGAAATCAGAGCCACTATGTGCCCTTCTGCAAAAATATTTGTAGGATGATATTTATTGTTCCCAAACTGCCTGTGCAGAGAAGGACCCTTTACCCTCTCCTCAGGTTTTAAGTGTTCTGAGCAATGAAGAAAGGTTTGCACCAGCAGGAAGGTGAACTGAGACCACCTAGAAATCATTTGAGTTGCCAGCAGAGAATGAAAAACCTCCTGGCCTCGTCACTGGAGTGATGTGAGGGGAGGCCAGGAGGGGCAAGGGACTGGAGAGAGAAAAGGAGTGATCCCATAATTAAACAAAAGGCTTTTTCTAAAGCCCCCCATAATAGATGTGCTCCTGCAGGCTGGGAAACAGCTGGTGCTGCTCAGTTTTGTTGCACTGGCCATAAATAACAGCTCTCCCGGGATGTGTGGGGAGGGTAAAAGCGGCATTTGGCAGAAAAATTGCGACAGGGACAAGGATGTGATGGAGACCTCTAGTAAGGGATGCAGAAGCCAAGGCGCAGACAAAGTGCCGATTTATCCTGACCTGCCCTGGAGGCGTCCCTCCCCCTTCCCCAAATCCACAGAGCGAGCAAGGCAGGACCCAATAGCTCAGCACAGCCACAGAGAGGAGGAGGAGGAAAGCAGCACATGCAGACGGCAGTAGATAGGAAATAAAACCTTGTGGCGCAACCAGCTTTTTCTTCCAGGGGAGGGAAGAGAGTGGCATCCAACGTCACAAGCAATGCCATCCTTGTGACAACACCCGGACAACTTCACACCAGAAGATTTCTACACACATTGCAGGGATGGCAAATCATCCTCTGGCTGCTGGAAACCAACATTTGGGGAAGGGAAGACATGTCCAAGTCAGAAAGAAAAGCTCTGGGAGAACTCTGCTGCTCCGGTAATGCTCAACCTCCCCTCTCACACTGCCGGGTGTGCACATTTTAAGAGCCCCGCATCAGCCTTGGCCTTGGGGGAACAGGGAAACTGGTGTCTGTGGGGATATTTGGTAGTCCCAAACTGCCCAGCATCACAGAGAGAAGGCAGGGCCAGGATCCAGGCTCAGTCAAGAGGTCTCTCAAGCGGCAGCTCCACAGCAAAGTGCCCTGGTCACACAGTCAGTACCAGAGACCCTCAGACATCCCTCATCCCTGATCCAGCACCCTCCTCAATGAGGCCAACGTAGGGAAGAGACAGGAATTGCTTTAGATCATGAGCTGGGCTTGAAATCTTTGTCTCAAGCCAGATGGAAAACCTTCATGAACACACTCACCCTACAACACACCCGAGGGCAGATTGCAGATGCTGGGGGTTCTCTCAGACTTTGCTGCCACTCTGCTGTCTGAGGAGGTGGCTTTCCAGAAAACCTGTCTTTTGGGGTTGAAATCCTTGGATCATACCTGCAAACCTGAACTCAGGCTTGCTGATTGCATTCGTCTGTATTTCTGAGCAATGGTTCTTTGGACAGAGAAGTGCTCCTTCTCCTGCAGACCTGAACCTCTCAGCTAAGGCCCTACAACAATGTTGTGCCCCTTTCCACTTTAGTTACTTAAACTAAATTGCATCTCATCCCTGGCAAATTTAAAAGGCAGCCGGCAAACCCTCCGCAGAAGAGCCATGATGGAATTCAATTTGTGTCGACTCTGGGCTGGCAGGGATTTACAGCCAAGCTCGATCCGGCACAATGCACTTTATTCTTTTTATAGAGCAGCCTGAATGCAATGGTGGAACAGGCACGTTGAGGGGAGCCGAGCAGAGGCAAAAGAACAGGAAGGCATTTTATAGGTTCAATAAGATTTATGAAGAAAGATGTTTCTCTGGAGCAGGAAGCAAGGGAATTTCCAAAAGCAGCAGAAAACCTCTGCTCTTCTCCAGATGCCTTTAATGGTGAGAGGAGTGGATCGTGTCCTTGAGAGTTTTTATCATCAAATAGAAAGGAACACAAAGTGGAATTATGCTCCAGTGACTCAATGGCACCGGGGGTGTCCAGGGGTGCTGGTACCTTCAATGCCCAATTCTCCACACCACACACTGTCCGCTTTCATGGGGCACAATTGTTTGCTGACTTCAGGGGTGGTGAGGGGAAAGACTTTAGCTCTAGAAGGATATGGTAGGAAAGCATGACCCTGGCTGAACTGAGGAGAACATGCAATGCAAACGCTGCTCCCTTTAATGGTCCCATCAGAAGCGCAGTGCCTTGGGGTTGTGGGAAGTTATTAACTCTCAGTGACCCACCACAGAGCCTGCTTCTCATCTCAGCTGTGAACATGAGTTAGCAGAAGAGGAAAATGTCAGCTGAGAGTGTCCTCCCTTGCAGGGCATCCTGACATAGCTGAGGCTCACTTTGCATCCAGCTCCTAAACCTCTGTTTTAACTGCAGTGAAATCTTCACTGGGCTGCAGACAAAGCCTGAGCAAAGTCTGGCATGTCAGAGCACTTCTTGCACATTACTCAGTTTCCTGTAAAGTCAAGATGCTGATATTTACCTACGAAATCCGTAAAGCACTTGGAGAGTCTCAGCTGTAAAGAGATGTGGGGGACTGGACCTCTGCTAAGAGCTCTGAGTGAGAGCTCTTCCCCTCCAACAGGCAGAGAAACCTTGTAAGACCCGCATCACAATGGGGCAGCAGAATATCCACACCACCACAGCTGCCTCAAAGTACACTTTGGAAATCATGGGGAACCCCCAACAGCAAAGTGTCTTCTGAGAACCCCTAAATACTTTCGAGACCCTGAGACCCACTATGTGAGCTGGCACAGCCCCCTTGGGGTGTCTCAGTGGCAGAAAACAAGATCCTGCTGTCGTTTCCTTAAGGCCATCCCTGTTCCCCAGCTCCGGCTCCACTGGCTCCAGCTGCGATTAATTGGAACATGATCCCACTGATTCCTGATTAGCTGCTTTTGATTAGGGTTTAATGACTTCACTCGGCCCCTAATTCACAGGGATGAGCTTGGAAATGCCTGAGAACAGCTCAAATACAATGACATTTTCTCCCACCTTGGAGGCACCACTTAAGCTCTGTACACAGGAGCCCTGCTCCTCTGACCCTGCAGGACCTGCCATCCCCAGCCCTGCTCCTTCTCCCTATGCCATCAGGCAAACCACAGCTGGGGATGCCAAAATCTGCCTCCTGATGGTGGAGGATAGAGCTGGAGTGAAAAGACGGATATTTCAAAGGCACCTTGGCACCCAGATAATCTATAAAATTCAGGGCTTTGTATGTGGCTTAGCCACAGAGCTGAAGCATGCCTGGAAAAGTCAGGCTAGATTAAGGATCATGGGCCCATGGGTGACTATGCTAATGTGTAATGGGATGTTCAGGGATGGCCAGACCTGTATTGGACTTTGGGCCTTCAAGGAGGGCAAGCACTGGTGTGATCCGGCCCTCGGTGGAGAACAGCAGTACGCTGCCCTTTGGGGCTGGACATCTCCAGCTGCTGTGTCCTGGTCCAGGATTTAGGGCAAAGTAGAAGTCTCAGTATCTGTACAGTGCTGAATCCTGGGGAGGATTGCCTTGCTCCCTCTCCCTGACTCTATCTTCCCTCTCTCATTCCTCCTCCATCCCCAAACTCTCATTCAATGCCTGGGGAAAGAGAGTAGGCAGAGGGAGGGCGTTTGCCCTGGCAGGGAATAGAGGTAAACCCAAACTCTACGCGGCTACTGGGAGCACTGGTACCCACTGTGCTCCCAGGGACCAGGATCTGCATTTCAGTTCGACCTTGGAGGCTAAACTGAAGGTCATGTCACGCTGCCTGCCTTGTCACCAGCCAAGGAGGTTGTAAACACTGGTTTCAGAGGCTGCCTTGCCTTTTGAAGATCTGAAAGTGCATTTATCTTCCTGAGACATGCATTAATCTACTAACTACCAGTGAAGATAAGGGGATGAAAAGCGGCTTGGTGGGGAGGAAAAAAAATAAAATAAACCAAAATAATCAAATCAAATCAAATAAATAAAATGGAACAAAGTAAAAGACTCATTTTCATCAGTAAAAAGAGGTCCATGGACTCTTTCACAGTGCCTTAGGCACTGATGTCCCATCACACAGCTGCCTTATCACAGCTCTCCTCTGCACCAGACTCACTCTGGCAGTGTGAGGTGACAGCTTACTAAGTGTCTGGGTCCCCTCACTGTGCCCCAAGCTCCGCAGTTGATCTCTTTAATCACCACATCTCAGTGACAAGAAAGTGAAGCAACTCAACTCCCAGCAAGACAAATCCAGAGCAGGTTGTTTATTTTCTCTACAGGCAGCTTTGACTCTGTGCCTTGGAAGACCAAGCAGGGCCAGAGCCTGGAACCTTGCAGGAATAACCCCTCAGAGCTCTGTAGCCGGACCTCAGCTCCTGCTGGGAGAGGCAGAGATATTTAAAAAGAAAGTAAGCGAGGGTTGGAATCCCAGCTACACAGAGCAGAGCATCTCCTTGCTGCAAGCCTCAGTTTGCTCAGCTGGAAGAGAAAATCAACACTGGACTTCCACGTGAAGGAAGTTGGAGACCAAGGACTTCTTGGGCGTTGTTTTGAATCGTTCTCTGTGTTTGGCTCCTCTGCTGAACCTCCCCTGGATCCCCTGCTCTTCGTGGCAGAAGCCTCCTGGGTTCAGGCACTGAGGAGTTGCTGGCAAAGAGGGAAAAAAGGCCAACAAGTCCAACTCATTCTGGAAACAGGCACACTAGAGCTGACAGGAGGAGAAGAGGGACCCAGCTGCCCCCAAAACCTGTGGGATACAGCACCTCAAACCATGGAAAGGGAGGGAACGGTGGGCTCCTCCACCGTGAAGTGCAGGAGTGATTTCATCAGCAACAGGACCTGGGCAGAGAGGCTTCAGGGCTGCCTTTTCCCTCAGCTGCATCCTGAGGAACTCAGGGGGATGTCACCACCTTCACAGCCCAGGTCACATCTCCAGCCAAGCCTGGCCCAGAGCCCTGGGCTGTTTGTCTGATGGGCAGCTGAAGAGGCAGGTGGAATCAGAGAAAGAGTGGTGGGTGGGGGGAAGTGCTGCAGAACTAATAAAGAGCTTTGAAGGAGATGGGGAATTGAGTCAGGTTCACATTAAAGGGCAGGGAAATGAATGCTGAGATGAAGGCACCTGCAAGTTCAAATATATCAAGCTGATAAATAAATAAAGTTAAAAGAATGACTTTTAATTATATTTGAAAGAGAAAAATAGGGAGAGCTGGGGGGAATGATAAAAAAAACTCCTCCAAACCTAGACACTCTGGAGCTCTGGCCTTGTCTTGGGGACCCTCTTCTCGCCTGCCCAGTGAGCCCAGGGCAGCCACCAGCAGTGGCAGGGCTGTGGGGACAGGAAGATCAACTGAACCTGGGTTTAATGCCTCAATTAAAGTTCATTCTGATCAGCTTTAAAAAGCAATTTAGCCCCACTAAGCTGCACCAGGTCAGGAGCAGGGAGAGATGGCAAGTCTCATTGGAAGGCCAAACATACACATTCCCATCATTAACTGTCCCATCCCATTAATGACAATAATATTGTTGGCTTAAAATGTTGCTTTCATTGAACAACTGGAGAAGAATGAAATGCTTTCCTCCCTTTTTTGGTCTGGTGCCAGGAGCTGCCTGTAAAATCCAGATAAGAGTTCTCAGCACAAACTTCTGATAAGGGTATTAGCAGGTAAACTTTAAACTTTGGTGAAGGCAAAGTTGAGGAGGGGAGGGAAAGCATTTGTGATCTCTTCTCTGGTGTCAGCTTGCCAGGCTGAATCTCACCAGACCTGGATGCCACGTTCCCTGAATCCTCATCCCTATTATCTGTCTGTACCGGGAAATAACCTGTTTCCATAGCTGAGGCCAAGGCCTCATCCCCTTAAGAATCTGCCTTTTCCTCTCCTTTCTATTTTCTTACCCCCCAGAGACTATCCTCCATCCTATTCCTAGCACTGCTCTTCTCTTAAGCTGAAGCTAATTCCCTGTCAGACCTTTTGAGGTTCTTTCACTCCATTTTTTAAAAAAACATCACCTGGATTATCCACAAACTCAACCAGAGCTAAAAACGAATGCATTGTCTCTGGATAAATCTCCCTCTTGCAGATGCTGGGTACAAGAACATCTGTCATGGTCAGGATGAAACACCCTCATGAAATGCCCTCTGGAGAAAGAGTTTTTCACCCTATTTGTCCACTTTGCCAAAGCTCAAGTTCATGGAAAGCTAAAGCTGATGCACCAGAAATTCTGGGATGTCTGAAACTCGGAAGAAGAGGATGATATAGAAATTAGTCTGCTCTTACAGTCGGTTCAAGCTGTACATCCACTTGGTTCAGGAGTGATAAAATCCATTCATCTTTGGTCACCATTTGGATGGACAGGTTAACTCCAGGGATATTTTGAATACTCGTTCCACTCCTGGAGAACCCATATCCAAGGGGGATTAAATGAGCAACTCATGATTGTGGAGGAAATTATGGTCAGAAGAGCAAAGACGAGGGCATCAAGTCATCTCTCTGTCTGTCACTGAACCTTGGAGTGGCTCCTAGCCAAGCTGTCCTGTGCTTTTTTTAAAAATAAAGTGGTGATACAATTGGCTGGGAGATAAAAGAGTTTCTGTGATCCTCCTAACACTGAACATATGATTTTGCCTTTCCATCCCCATTACCCTCTGCTGTTGGGAAGGTGGCTAAGGCACAGGAGCAGGATGGTTCCTCACAGAAGCACCAAGATTCAGCAAACTGCTCCTTCATGCTTTCCCATCCTGGCACTTCTCTTCAGGAGCTGCTGCCTGAGCCAAACAATGTCGTGGAGGCAAGGCCAGAATCCGGCCACCTCAAACAGAAATCACAGAGTTTTTCAGAAGCTAAAAGGAATTTGTTAATTTGCCCAAATTTGCTGGGTTTGGACTTTTATATCCTGAGAGGGAACACCAAAATAGCACATCAAGGGCCATTCATGACAAATTTCCTGCTTGCACCTGAGCAGGCAAGCTGGGAATCTCACCGCTTGATCAGCAGCATTAACACAGCCATCTCATAGTTTTAGGATTGGTTAAGACCTCCAGGTCCTCAGAGTTTGGGAAAGGCTGAAATCCTTGTCACCCCTGGCTCCTTAAGACTTCCATTCTACATTTTGAACCCTACTTGTCCCAAAACTTCTGTCCTCTGCACTATCATCATCAGGCACCAGTATCCCAAGAAACTCACTATTTATGGAACAGCAAGAGCCAGGCAGGAATATCTTGTTAAGATACCTCTTACAGTTTGGAAAAGGCAGATTCATCTCAGTTGAAATGCTTGGAAGAAAGAGACCCAGTTTGATAAATTTCTTCTCCTGGGAAAAAAACCTGAGACTCAGACGACTTGTTTTAACTTTTATTCAAAGTCATTTTGTTTTGAAACTTAAGCTGATTACAATAAAAATATATTTTAAAAATGAAAAACAGGTCATGCATGAAACACTTTGATACCATCAAAATGAAGTATTGCAGACTTTTTTTTTTTTATTTTTGTCACAGCTTACAGAAGTCTCAGTGATTTTGACTTTTTTCATGCCAGGACAAGGAATTTTAAGCCTCTCCGTTTCTTTCCGGGATAAGCAATCATTCATAGTAATGTAGTTTTTCTCAGAGAAAAACAGAACCAGCCTTTCGGTTTCTAGCTCTGCTTTGAACTGAGACTGAGAGTTAACTAGAGTGATCCAAAGTTGTTAAAAACCAAGAGAAAAGCTTTCATATTTCATATTTCTATCTTCCTCTGCTCCCAGCGGCCAAAGAAAATGCCATTAGCCCTGGAGGTACTTTTGGTAAATAAAGAAAAGGGGAAAAGAAAAAAGGAGAAGGAAAAAAAGATAGACAAGAGAATAGTCTTTATCTTTTATTTTTCTGTAGTAAATACATTATAAACCATTTTCTCCGAGGCGTGAAAGTGTCTCACTTCAGCCCTACAGAGCCAAGGGAGTCTGAGCTTTCAAAGTCGCCTTTTGAAAGGGACGGGTGGCTTTTAAAGCCCGTCTCGAATGCAGTTTATTGAGAGGGGCAGTTCAGCGGGGTGGGTGTAAACGCTCCCGCGGAGATCCCGCAGCTGCGCTGCTCGGGATTGTGTGAGAGGCTGAGCGAAAACAGCTCAGCTCCGCCGGCTGCAAACCTCGGCCCCTATTTGCACATCAATCCCCAGAAGGAGGGGACAAAGCCTCGCTTATCACATCTCCCAGGTTTTAGTTCTTGCTGCTCAGCCATTTATTTGAAAGTATTTACCAGGGGGAGCTGTTCCAGGGAGGGGAGCAGATCCCAGGGTCATCTCTGCTGTCCCTCGCTGAAGGGATCAGAGATTTGAGGGGCTCACTGGTGACTTTTGCTTTTCTAAAGCCAGAGCTGCTGCTGATATTATTACTGACAGCATTGCTGCCCACACCGTGGGGACAGGACTGGGAGCTCTGTGCTGTTGTATGGAAGCTGATTTGGAAAAAGGCTATTTTGAGAAGTTTGGCTTGTGAGGAGGCCTCATTTGGGTCTCAGTTTGTTATGGGCAGGTGAATCAGTGCACATAGAAAAAGCTGATCCATGCCTTTGTCCTTCAGGATGAGGCCAGTTAGACTTTTCCAGAGATTTTAACCTTTTATACTTCCAAAATTAGTTTTAAATTTTTGTCAGTTGTGCTATCCATCCATTTGATGCGTAATGAAATGCAGCTCCAGGAGGGATGGGAATATGTTTGGGACCTAAAGAAAAAGAAAGAAATGAATGAAAAGAGCAGGAAAAGAAAAAAGAGCAGAAGGGAAGGGAAGGGAAGGGAAGGGAAAGAAAGGGAAGGGAAGGGAAGGGAAGGGTTCTTCTTTCTACTGGCAAATCCATCCTCTGAGTAATTACGAAGTGTGGCAAGTTTTGCATTAAAATAAGTTCGTTACCCAGGCTGCAAAAAAATAGAGTGAGTCATTTCCTCTATTCACTGCTTTTAAAAAAATCCACTCTTAATAAAGAGGGTCCTGCAATGAGTGCCCTGGTGTCCTGCAGGTCCTAGTAGATACAGCAGCCTTTCCTAAGCCACAGGCTGGCTCATACCTCCCTAAGGGCCTTGTCCAGGATCCATCTCCTGGAGGGATGGACACAGATACCTAAGATGACTTGAGACAGCAGTGATTTGGGAACAAGTGTTCTGTTGGGAAGTGCTTGCTACAAGGATGCTGCATTCCCAGTCCAGGAGAATCCCTCCTCTGCATGTCAGGAGAAGGTCACAGTCACCCCACTTTGTGCTGTGATGCAGGAAGGGGAGGGAGGAGCCCTGTGGAACAGCACCCCAAGTAAAACATAACTGAATAGTTTGAATGCTTCACAAGAAACAGCTTCCAGAGCGAGGCATCTGCTGCTGGCTCTCCCTGCTGTGTTCCTAAAATGCCGACAGCACAGAATTCAGATTTGAACTCAGAAGGAGTTTTGCAACCCAGTTGAGTAGAGCCTGGGATCTCCCCTTTCTGAGAAACACTTTGCAACAGGCAGTCATTGCAGAGGGGAGCAGGGGAGAAGGGAAACCACAGCCTGCCCTTGCTCAGGGACACAGAACCATCTCATGGCACAGCTGCCGTGCTGGACAAACGGTGCATTCACGGTCAGTGAGCTGCCTCCAGACATCCAGCACTGACAGTGCCACCAGAACCCATTCTGGGTGGAAGAAGCAGCACAGCTGTGCTTCTCCTCTGAACGGGAATATGCAGAAAAAGAATCTTGAGAAGGGCATGATGATGCTACTTTTATTGGCAAAGTAAAAGGTACTGATGAGCTTATTATTCACATTATGGTAAAGGTTCCACTAAAACTTAGGTGTGGGGGCTGTTGACATTACAGAAAACATTCCCACATTGCAACGACTCATAGACATGCAACCCCAAACCAATCCAGTGAGGTGACCATGGACACCTGAGAGAGAAGTGGCAGAGGCAGGGTGGCTCCATCCCACTCCAGCCATGCCCTGATTGCTTTGGCTTTGATGGTTTTCTCAGCTCAGAGTGGGAATGGCTTCAAACTGACAGACGGGAGGTTTAGATTCAACATTAGGAAGAAATTCTCCCCTGTGAGGGTGCTGAGGCCCTGGCACAGGGTGCCCAGAGAAGCTGTGGCTGCCCCTGGATCCCTGGAAGTGTCCAAGGCCAGGCTGGACGGGGCTTGGAGCAACCTGGGACAGTGGAAGGTGTCCCCGCCCATGGCAGGGGATGGAATAAGATGGTCCTTAAAGTCCCATCTTACCCCAACCATTCAGTGATTCTGTGGAGTGCAACCTTTGTTAATGGAGCTGCTGCAAAGCTCTGCTGATTTTGGAGCCCTCAGGGAGCCCCAGCCCCTCCCGGGCCTGCAGAGCTGAGCAGGAGCCAGGCAGAGCTGGTGGCATTTCTGCACATATTTACAGCTGCACTCCTAAGGAGCCTAATGGTCCCATCTGGAAACATCAGAGCTCAAAGGGGGCTGGAAATGGTTGTGGCAATTCCAAGCAGCAGGAGGTGGATGGATGGGGCTCCATAAAGGTCATTGCAAGGATATGACACAGGCAGCCCTCACCTTCCCTTGCTCCAGGAACAGGGAGAGGACACAACGTGGCTCCTAGACTGGAAATGGCCTGGAGGCCTTCTTTTTACCAGCCTTTTTCAGCTTCAGGAATTCCCAGTGATGCAGGGCACCAGAAGCATCCCTGGGTCATCTGCCAGGGAACAGTGAGGAGAGAGGTCCCTGAGGACTTCGGACTGTGCTGTTGGGCTTTGGGAGGGGCACAAGAAAGGGGTGGCAACACCACAGCTACTTCTAATTCCTCTCTGGGGTCACACTGCCCCCAGCCTGAGCTCCTCAGGCTCAGGGTGACTCTTGCTGCATTGATTGAGTCTTTCACATCCCTGACAAGCAGAAAGTTCCCTGTCAGCAGCTCCACCACAATCTCCTGGAGCACTTGAATAAACATGCAGCTTTCCGTCCTCATTCTGCACAAGTGGGCACCTCTCAGCACACTGAAGGGACAGCCTCTGTTTAACCCCACCTGCCCACTTCCACAGCCTGATCCTTCCCACCACACCTGGAGCGCATCTGGAAGCCACTTGTGCAGAGCACAGCACAAATCCAGCTTCTTTCCACAGCATCAGCCACATCCCACCTTGCTTGTGATGTGCCAGCCCAGGTGTGACTTCCAGCCATCCTCTGAGGAGTCAGGATGGTTATCACACCCCGTTTGCAAGGCTTTGCTGGGTGGAAAAAGGGAAAGCAAAGTTGTCGCAGAATGACAAATCCCTCAAGGTGCGGGTTTTATCATCACAGTTGTGACTGTGGTGGCTGTCAGTGCTCCCTGGCACCAAGGGACACAGAAACTTTGGGACTGTCCCCAGGGCTGGTCACGGTCACTCACAGCTCCCAGTTCAATGGAACAGCTTAGGCTTCCAGTGTTTTAGGAGCTCCACAAGACAGGTTTGAGCTGAAAATTTCTACCACCCTCTCATGGCTTTGGTTGGTTTTGCAATCAGTTCAAGCCAGAGATCACTTATGATCAATACAAGGAAAGGAGATGAAGGTGGCCTTTGCTTTTCAGCCAGGTGTGTGACAGGGAGTTCCCTGGTGTGCCTGCTTGGGAGGAAGAAGATATGCTTCCCACTGAGGAATGGCAAGTGTTTGTTTGGATAAGACGACCAAGAAAAGCACTGCCTACACAGACTCCAAGTGGTTGCAGATCCCCTCTGTCCCCCAGGAATTCTGCCTTTTTTGGGGTCATTGTCCTGTGCTTTCAGATAGAGCAGGGGCTGCAGCTGCTGCCAGGCTGGGGATTGGGGGTCTGCCCTCCATCCCTTCCATGGTGCTTCAGTTTCCTCATCCTGTTGGTGCCAGCCAAGGAATTTGTGAAGGTGAGTGTGGTATCAGCTGAGAAGGAGTGAAGAATTGAGGACAAATATAATCTAAATAAAAGACTTTTTAAAAATGTGAAGCCCAGAAAGAGGATTTTTGCAAGACAAGCAAAACAGGCTGTGCTATGGCAGGGACACCTTCCACTACCCTGGGTTGCTACAAGCCCTGTCCAGTCTGGCCTTGGACACTTCCAGGGATGAGACAGGGACGGTTTTCTCCCTTCCAACACCAGTTATTCCCCAGGCTGGAGCAGAAGCAAAAAGAGGCAACCCTACAGGGAAAGCCACAGCCCCACGCTGCCGCCAGTGAGCCTGGAGAGCCTTTGGGACTTGGGGGTTTTGCTGTTTCTTGATGCAAAATAAAATGAAGAAAAAAAATATTGTCAGCAAATTGGAGGGGCTCCAGCAAAAGGAGATAAAGATGATTAAGGGTTTAGAAGGATTGACCTATGAAGAAAGATTAAAGGAACTAATTATGTACAGCTCAGATAAAGGATGAGTAAAGAGGTGATTTAATAATGCCCTGCAAATACTCAGGAAGGTGTCAACAGTAAGGCAGAGGGAGAAATTATTTAGAGTCCTCCACCAAGAAACAACACAAGTGATGCAGTGAAAGGGGAAGGTGACGTGGGACATCGGCACAGCACAGACAAAACCAGAGATTTCTTTTGGGAGCAGCAAGTGAGTTAGGAGCAAAAATCCTCTGGAAACACTCTGCCCTTCCATCCCTAAATGATCAGAGAATGCATTTTCAAAGGTATTTAGGTGCTTAAAGGTGCAGGGAAGTGCTCTAATAGGATTTTCAAGTGCATCTAAGCAGGTTTCAACGGGAATTAGACACTTAAATAACTTCAACAGTTCCACCAGTTGCTTACTCATATCCTTGCACAAAACAACTGGAAGGTCTGGCTGTAGGACTCGTCAAAAATCCCCCAGCAGGAGAAGATCAGACCTGAATCCCAAACTGCTGGAGCAGCGTGAGGGTGGATGGCTGGTGGGCAGGAGGACGTTCTGTAGGAAACCATCCTGCCTCGTCAGGGCATTGTGCATTGATCTGCACGGTCGATTTGAAAGTCAATGAGATTTAGACTCTCAGGCCCATTAAAATAAAAATTTAGAAATGCCTTTGGCACTTCAGCACCTTGGTCAGTTGGGCAGTCCTTGTGCAGGTTATCAGCGAACAAAGCCACGCTGACAGAGCTGTCCCAAAGCAGCGTGGTCACCTTGTGCTCCCCTGGAATGCGTCACCAGCACTCCAGGGAAATATGTCCCATTATTTCTGTGCTGCAATTAACCCATCCATGTTTTCTTGGGGACAGGGGGTTGCATTTCCCCTGTAAAAATAATCAGCTGGATGGAGGAGGGCTGGGAAGGCACTAAAGGAGAAGCAAGATGACGATGGAAACTGAGAGTCAAGAGAGTCCCAGGATGAAAATCCCACAGGAGTTTGCAGCTAAAAACACTGTGAAAATATAGGGAGGGAATGTCAAGTGTGGACTTAGAAGAGAATTACTGACCTCAAAGCTTTCTTCCCAGTGCCGTGTGCAGGCGGTACCAAGACTTCAATCTGCTCTCCAAGGAGCTCAGCCAGCAACGCCTACCTGAAGGGGCTCTCTGGTTCATGCATGGAGATTCCGCAAGGCTGTCACTTGCCTGGCTGCTCTCCTGGACAGCAAAGTCCCACAGAAGGTCACTGCATTCCCACCCAAACCCCTCCAGATCCTTGGGGCAATTCTATCAGTGCACTGTAAACAGTCACGATGAACTCACATTTCTGCCCCAAGCCCAGAAGCACAGAATTTGTGAAGCGCTGCTGCCTTCTGACTGTTCCCAAATACACACACAAATACTTCAAAAAAGGAAAAAAAAAAAAACCAAAAAAAAAGAAGATGAAAACCAGCCCAAATTGCCAAAGCCTAAGCTCAATCAATCCCCACTTGTGACTGCCCTAGCTCTTGCAGCTGCAAGTTCAGATTCCAGAGGAGAATTCTGAACATGGTCATAACACAAGGGAAGGTGAGAGGAGAGAGGCTGTGACTTGTTATTGCCCTGAAGAGTTTTTCAGGGCAAATATTCGAGCGGCACTTTTCATTAAACCACAAACTTGTCAATTTAGCCTAGTGTGTGTATATATATACAGATATATATGCATTTTCAAGTAATTGCTTGAAAACAGCAAGGGGTTTGAAAGAGTGGTTTAACCCTTTTGCAGCACTTGAGCCCACTCAAAATTATATGAGAGAGAAAAGTTAAATATGAAGATAAATGCATAAATGGCCAGAGTTGCTATGGAAATGGGAGAGGATGGAAATTGAAAGTCAATAGAGGACTAACTTACTGTTCAATTTTAAAAATAGTCTGTCTATACAGAAAAGGAACATTTTTCAAATCTCTGTTGGCTGGTATTATACAAAGTGGGAAGTGGTTTTGTGGCTGGATACATCGATTTAATGCTGCATGCTCCACCTGCAGCCTGCATGGTCCATGGTACATCCTAAGCAGGACTTTTCCTTGGGTTTGTGCCAATGTCCATTGCAGCTCCAGAGCCCTGGTGCTAAACGTCAGCACGAAAAGCACAGATATGTGGGTCACACTCTGTGGAGTGTAATGACAAATAATTTGTAGGGATTTCAGGTTAGTTCTATTTATTTTTAAACATAATTCCCCATGGAAACAAGGTTTACCGGATTGGGCTCATGACGCTTTCGTTTGCCCCATGGGCACTGCACAGTAGCTTTCCAAACCTGCTGGCCTGCAATCAGATTTGATGGAAGAAGAGGCATCTCAGAGGAATTAAGTCCTAACAAGCTTTATAAAGGAGGATATTCTCAAGTGAGCACTTTCTCCCACTGCCCTTCCATTTCCATCTCCCTCCCAGGGTGTGGTATGAGCTCAGCCAGGGAATCCACAAGGGAGACGACCGTGGAAAATCAGGCTTCCTCTGTTCCACCGTTTCCAAAGCGCCTTGTTTTATTAAGATAAATGTAATACACTTCCCTGGTTCCATTCAGAGAGGGAGAGCAAATTATGTTTGAACAGCGTCAAACCCCATCCATGAGCAGCATATCAAGAGGAAAGTGGGGCTTTTCTTCCACCAGCCCACACTTCAGTCTCACTCTCCATCCCCAGACACTTCTGAAGCTTCTTGGTACATTTATTCACCTCTGAAATGTAGGTGAATAAACCTTTTCGGAATCGGCAGCCCAGAATTCGCAGCTCATCATGTCCCACACCCCAAGGACTTGACTCTTTCAGCCCCTTGGTCTTCTCTGCCTGTTTGCTTCCCCCACCTCTTCTTCTGTGGTGCCCAGAAGCTGCAGGCAACCCCTTCCCACAGCCCTGGGTGAGAGCAAAGCAGCCCTGGGACATGTTCCTGCCCACGATTCCCATGCCATGGATCCCTGTGCCCCTCTGTTCAAAGCACACCAGTCTCTCTCAGCAAATTTCTGTCAGCTGGAGGTGTCTCGCTGACTCAGGTACAGCAAACCTGAAAAAACCCCCTCAACAGACCCAGAAGACGCTGAAATTCAGCTTCCCAAGGCAAAGAGCTGGCACAAGCTTCAGACTTGGCAAGAAGATCCTGCCTCTTCCTTTCTCTCTGAGTCACATTCCCCAAGTCTAGCTCCATCCCCTTCTGCAAGGGGGCTTCAAAGAATTCCACGGTACCAGAAGGATTCTCACCAGCCCCATCTCCCAGCCTGTCAGAAAAAGGCCTTTAAAAATAGTTCCGTGCTGCTGGGTGGGATTTTCTTCTGCAGGTGCTGTGCAATAGAGAGCGAGATGAGATTCTAATCATAGCTCCTTCGCAGAGGGAAGGTTCAAAGTTGAGCCGTGCAGCAGCAGCCTCATTTTCACAGCAATATCACTTTATTCTCCGGGTGTCAGGGGGACACATATTGCTGTCATTTCCCCGCTCCATGTTTGTATAACGGATGCAAAGAGCAGCCACACAACATGGAGCTATCGCTGCTCCATCGTATCAAGGCAAGGAGAACAGCCTGGTTGGTGCCCGATGCTTCTGCCCTGAGCCCCCAGAGAGTCCATCCCACAGGGAGGAGGGTCCCCGGGGTGGTGGGCGCTGTCCCCTCCAGCTGGAGGGGTGACGGGAGAGGACTTCCCATCCAAGCAGAGAAACTGAAGCTCAAGGCTGCATTTCCCCACTGCATGATGTGGCCCTGCACTCACCACTGAGGACTGGCTCTTCCCCATCACAGCCCCAGCCTGCCCCATTAAAACTTCTCCAAGTCATAAAACAAATGGTTTTCCCAAAAACGAGTCAAACCCACCACATTTCTCTCACAGCAAGTTGTCACCACCCTGCTCAAGGTGTAGGACCTGCTTGGTTCACATTCTCTCGCACCAGACCCTCCTGCTGAACCTGAGCACTTTCTGCCAGGTCCCCTCACTCTGAGCTGTCAGTCCCCAGGAGCAGAAGGTCCCTGCCAGAGCCTCTGCATCTGGATCCCTCCGGAGGAGCAGGCTGGGGGCCTCCACACACCGGGGGATTTCTGACAAGGTCTCCCAGCACAGTCCAACAAACACCAACCTCCATCTGCCAAAGTTCAGGTGACTGCAACGCTCGTGGGAATGGCAGCACCACACGCCCCACAGACAACAGCACCTTCTCCTTTTATTTTCCTCTTTATCTGGCACCTTCTCTGCTGAGCTGTGCCCACTGCCCTCTGCCAGCTCTCACCATTAGGGCTGCAGTGGCTCTGCGGTAGTGCTGCCTTACCCACTGGTCCTTTGCTGTTTGAATCCAGGCACCTGCAACTTCCTGGAGGCATCGCCAGCTGAAGAGTGTTTCCTAAATGGAGGCCCAAGCCAAAACACCACTCCAAGGACTCCCCCCAGCATGAACAAATCCTGGGACAGCTCAAGAACGGATGCACTTTGGCCCAGCCAAAGTTTATCTTCTCTGGATGTTTTGCCTGCTGTTTCTTCCTCTCCAAGTACAGCTCCTTGCTATGCCCCAGGTTTTATAGGGCTGTTTCATTTTTAGCCATTTGCTGCAATAATTAAGTCTGTGTTGCTTTTAGGACATGAAATCAGCCAGGGTGAACTCAACCCAATAACCTGGCATGATTCAGGAGCTTTTGGGGATGGACCCACCCCAGGCCAGCTTTTGGGGATAGACCCACCCCAGGCCAGCCCTGAGCTGGATAGATGGGTGCCCAACCTGGAGCATCAGTCCAGCCTGCACCTGTCCTGGCATCCTGTCAAACCCACCCAGGCTTGTACCTGCTCCCTGCAGGATCTGCGGAAGAGTCTGATGGAGTCATGGTGAGAGAAGTGACACCCGTCAGCGGGGTGGGAGCAGCCACCTCAACCTCGGGGGGAAGTTTTCCAAAACAGAGATTATTGCTACATAACAACACCCTCAGGTCACCCACAGCCATGAAACCATCGATGACAGAGTCACCCCAGCGTGACCACACTGCCATGATGTCCATTCACTGCACCCTTCCACGTCCACAGATGTTTTATCAGGTGCCTGACAGGGCTGGCACACCCTGTCTCAGAGCTGTGCTGTCCTTACCAGCAGCAAAGCCATTAAGCCCCCTTTGCAGCCCCATATGCATTCGCTTCATGCCTTTAATCCTGACAGCCCAAGTAAATTCCTCCTGAAAAGAAAACCCTTGTTCCCCCTCCCCGAGCTGCTGCTTCTTGCTAAATGTCATGAAAAGCAGAACCTACGGTAACATCAGTCCTTGCTGAAGGTTGAAACCACCTTGACTGTAATCTTGGTGTGGCACTGGATGGAAAAAAGAAAGCAAAAAAACCCCAGATATTTCTTCCACTTCTCTGTCAGCTCCACTTTGCATCAAAATCTCCTTTGTATGTCACACAGCTATTAAAGCTGTGGATTGTGGCTGGGCTGTGTGTGTGTGAACGTGTGTGTGTCTGTGCCTGCGTCTCGGAAACTGGGTCACCCGGAGAGCGCTCCATGAAAACTCTGCCCTGACAAATCCAGCCTGGCAAGACTCAAAGATACCCCTTAAAATGTTTTTCTGCCTCCCATCATGCTTTGAAATGAGCAAATAATACTACTTTCTGCTGTATTTTTGTATCTTTTATTCAGCAGCTTCCTGAGGTAAATAACCTCAGGCAGGCAAATCCAAGGGGATGCTCCTATCTCTCTTGCTGTCTGCTCACACTGAAATCATGATAGACTTTGCTTTCATGATGCTCTTTATAAAACATTCATTTTCTTCCAGGAGAAATGGCTATCAAGGAGGGCAAGAACTTCACACATTTGGCTCAGGCTTCAGTCCCAGCATTTTGTCATCCTTCTCCCCCTGTCACTGCCCCAGATGTGACAGGAGGGCACCTCCAGAGCCCATCACACAGGGGACTCCTGTGGGTACCACCCCGGCCAGAGCAGAGGGTGGCTTCTCAGCCGGGGCCCTTTCAGCAGGCAGACATCCTGTAATTTCCATCAGGGCTCTGAATAACACAGCTCAGGTGGTTTCTGTCTGAGGCTGAGGGCTGAATCCTGTTGCCCACCTGCCCTCCCTGGGGCACTGAGAGTTGGGGAACGAGCAGAGCACAGAGTGGGGCTGGCCCAGCTCAGCACCAGGCAAAATCCAGGCTGCTGGAGGAGGCAAGAGAGGGAACTGAAAGTTGCTGACTCCATGCAGGACAGAAAGATGTGGGCCACAATCTCAGGAGGAGCTGAGAGGGGGAAGCCTGTGGGTTTTCTTACTAACAGTTTATTTTGATACTTACAGCATGAGAGAAGGGCGGCAGGAAGAAATACCTGGGCAGGAAAGGCTTTACTGCTAAGCAGAATTGCAAAGAGGGTCTTGGGGGCCAAATGCTGCTCCTTTATTTGTGCTACTCTCAGTGCAGTTATTTCCCTTAAAGAAAGCAAAACTTAAGTGACCACAAATAGAATCAGTGACAGGAAAGGGGATGGAAGGATCTGGCTTCAGACAGACATTTACTGGCCTGGGAGAGAGCTGTAGAGGAGGATTTCAAAATCCCAGGATGAGGGAAATGGAGTTGAGGAACAGAAAGTACCATTTTCACGGGCTCTGATCTAGACTCTGTCTGTCTCTTGGTGCTCCACTCCAGCAAATCACAGTGTGCAGGTTGTGAACCCCATTTAACCACCAGAGAAAGCAAAGCAGGGCAGAGATAACAGGCAGCATTCATCATCTAAGGGGGCTTGGCAGTATCCAGAGCCAGGCAGAGGTGGTAGAGAGCCCTTCCCAGCAGACTACACTGCTTGGAAAAGAAAATACAGGGATTGCAGCATGGGAGCAGGGGAGGGGGCACAGGCTCCCACCAGATCCATCGTGAGACATGGAAAGGAGAGCGACTTCCAGGCATTGCCTTGTGAATCTCGCAGCGGGGGAGCTGCACCACCCAGAGCATCCCACATTGGGCAAGTTTGGGGTTGTTTTGGGTCGCTAAGGAGTAGAAGTGCTGATCCAGGAGCCCGTGGTGGATGGGTGGGTGCGTTCAGCTGAACCAGCAGGCTGCAGGGACGGGGGACACGGGATATCACTCTCCCAAAGCCCGCTCTGTGTCCTCTGGTTAATGTATTCAGCAGTGAGTTTAGGGGATCTCAGGAGAATGAATTGTCAGAGCGTCAGAAGCAAGAGATGGCAGGGGAATTACTGCTAATCCTTCCTTGTGGGACACAACACTCCAAAGGATTTAAAGGCTATTCAAAAATGTAGAAAAAGAAGAAGCGACAAGGACACCCCTCCCAGTTTCTTACGTTTTAGGTTGGTCACTTGCTGCTGGCTGGGAAAGACAGAAAAGAGAAACTACGAGGAGAGGGAAGGGATGAGAGAGAAGAAAGATGAAGACTGAAAATTAGATCTGGAGAAAAGCCGATCTTACCTCTCGGGGAGTGTAGGCTGCAATTAAATCTCTTTTGCCTAACAATACCCTATTGTTATTTGTGTGGTAGTATTCAAGATGTGGCGATAAGGGAGGAAGGAGCTGCAGGCAGGGGAGGCTGCAGTTGTTACCCTTGGAAATCCTCTGGCTGGAGGGCTGTGGGCCCCAGTTCTATGGGGTGACCCTTTGCCTCAGCTGAGGATCTCCTCATCACCAATAATAAATGTATTTTGAACAGCTCTGGTGGGAGGATTTTGGAAGTGTGGATTTTGAATATCCTCTCCCTGCTGTTTGGTTTGTAGACATGGTCAAGTGTTTGGTCATGGTCATGGTCAAAGGTCACGCCCTCTGTGTATTGGGTAGCCTGGCAGGCACAAAGGCAGATCTGGGCTGGGCTGCTTTTGCCCTCCAGAGATGCTGAAGTTGTTCCATCCCAGTCACCTGTCCCAGCTGGACCCCAAGGGCTGCCAGTCTCCATCCAAAACATGGCTGGTACCCATGCAATGCTCATTTCCACCCCTCTTATTATCATTATGCAAAATGAGGCACTTACAGACTCAGCATGAACCTTCTGCCTTGTAGGTGCTTTGGTTAGTGCTGGAAACCCTGGGACCAAGCCACCCCGAGCATCTGGGATCCACCCAGCTGAACTGTGGCCACTTTCCCACCCTGAGATCCTGCACTAAAATCTTCCCTATTCATTTTCTTCCTTTTTCTTCCTTTTCAAGTATTTTAACAGAGCTGTCCTCAGTTATACAACGTTTCTCTGTGTGTTCAGAGCAGCACAGTGAGGTCCAGGCTGGTGCATTATTGACTGTGCCCTCTGGGTGACCTTGAAGCTGGGGAAGGTGAGGGCTCCTGGCAGATGGGCTCCTCTCTGCAAATCGTGCTTTGCTGTCATTTGTCCCAATTCCCAGCCTGAGCTGGCAATGGCAAAGAACAACTTATTAAGGAATTGCTTCTTTCCTCCCCTGTTCAGCTGCTCTCAGGCTCAGGCAGTTCCTATCGATCCACTGCACCTACTCAAGATGTTTTGCAAAAGGCACTTAGTGAAATTCATTCCAGGGGTTCATCAGTGGTTTTTGCTGCCTGAACCGCACGTGGGACACAGGCAGGTGAAGGTTTGACTCTGAGAGGGTCACAGTAAGAGCTGTCACGGAAGAGGAATTTCCATTCTGTCAAACATACTTTTCAGCATGTTAAAAAAAAAAAAAATATTTTTCCCACAAAATTAAATCCAGGGTTTTTAATTTGAGTGTGTGGGAAACATTTTTATATTTTGGTGTTGTTTTGGGACGCTAGTCAGATTGTATAAATAGGAACAAATTTTAAAATGAAAATGTACTCTGAAAAACAAAAGCATAAGCCTAAACAGACATTTTTTAAAATGACATTGTGGAGCAATTTAACTTTTATTAGAAATTCCTTTTTCAGCCCCTCCAAAGCATTTTTAAAAATCACTGTTTCCATGAAAAATATCTGTTTGAAAATTACAGCCCCATGCAACACTAAACCAGAAACTCTGCTGTGACAATTCCCATTCCATAGACTCACCATGCTACCTCATTAAATTCCATAAACCACCTACAAAATAGCATTTCCCAAAGGACAAACTCTCTCCCTGAGAAGTTTCAACCTGTTCCTGTCAGGTATCAGTCGGTCCAGGAAAGCCAGCTGCTTTTCCTTGTTCTGTTGGGTGTTTCAGTGACACTGGAAGTCTGTGCTCCCGCTCAGGGGGCCAGGGGACCATTCCTGCAGTGCTGCTCCTGCAGCAGCCAGATCCAGGTGGGAAGGGCTGCACGTGGCTCTGGTTTCCAGCTTTTACAGCTGCTGCAGCGTGGGGAGCTCAAGTGCAATCACTCTAATGAGGGCACACTCTGCTCAGAGCCCTCTCTGCAAAGCACAACTTGGTGACAGTGCCAGCACATCACGATGTCCTGCCCCTGGGACAGCACCCTCCACAAGGCAGGGAAGTCCAGACCTGCATCTGTCCTGGCATTTTGCACGGGTCAAATGAAGCTCAGAGTGAAATCAGGGCACATCCCGATTGCAAAGGGAATAGCTTGGATGCAACAGCCCTTTGGAGCTTTGTCTCCATCTGTTTTTACGACCTGGGCAAAAGAGATGCTTTAATAACTGGAATATGTTCAGGTATTTACATGAGAGATGAATGCAGATCTGCACGGGTGTTTGCTCGGCTGCTCATTTTTTCATCCAATGAGTAAATCCTATCAAAGCCACTTGCTGCAGAGTGGGCAGTTTCAAACAGTGCACACCAACAGCTTTGGAAACATGAGAACGTTGAGTTTTCCTTTGGACATTTGCTTCCTACAATGAAGGCAAATGAGTACCTGTGTTTCTGTGGGAATCACAATATCCCCTCATTTATAGCATTGGGGAAAGCTGTTTTGAGTCTTCCAAAAAAAATCTACTGTTTCTCTGCTGGGTAAATGGTGAAAATGTAATTGTTCACACAGACCTGTCCATCTTGGACTCATAAACCTCAGTGTAGAGCAGACAGGCACTGCCTGGGCAGGTCACAGAATCACAGAGTGGGTCAGACTGGAAGGGACCACAGAGGGTCATCTGAAGTTATGATGGTTTTTGTGGCTTTTTCTTGGGCAGTAAGGAAGCCTGGGGCAACTCATGTATCCATCTCTGCTGTAGAGACTCTGAATAGGAAGAGAAAAACAAGTGACCAGTTTCTTTTTAAATTGTACTGGTGGGAGCCTTGTCTCAGCATCACTCCAGCTCTCCTAAAGTTGCTTTGATATTAAAAAAAAACACTGACTTTTTAAACAATACTGTCCTAAATCCCTTTTATAAATGCCCAGAACCACTCGCAGGCTTTCTGAAACTCATTGTTATAATTACAATCAAGAATCACAGGACTCTCTGCTTTGTGCCAGAAATACACATCCACTGAATTGTTTGCTGAGGAGCCACAGAGAGAAAGAGTGAAGGAGAAACGCAGCTTCAGTGCTGCTCAGTTCAGGAGCAGGAACTCCCACTCTATTTAATTTCTCCTCTTTTGTTTCCCTATTTAACTTGGAGCTGCTGAAATTCAAGCTAATGTGTGCTTTGTCCTCTGTGCTCTCCTTTGGCCTCAGTCCAGGGAACCTTGAGCTGTGCCCTGGTTTACTGTCCCCCACCATCTCCAGCAGCCTCTGTCCATGGAGGAGGTGAAAGGTGGGGGTGGAAGGGTGAGGCAGAAGGTCTGCAGGACCCATCAATCCCAGCAGAGGTAAGAACATTTTGGGAATTGCTGGAATAGTATTTAGTAGATGCAGAACAAACTCTCTGGGCAAGGGAATGCAGCATCAAGCTCAGTTTTATTAAAGCTTCATCTCCTGAGTCACAAAAAAGCTTAGGGGAGGCTGTGGGGTTTTTTGGTGGTGTTGTCCGACAGCACACAGGGAGGGAGCTGTGATTCAACTTTTGCCAGCACAAGGCCTGGAACTGGTTCTTTCTCTCTATCCAATGATGTGTGATGTTGATCCCTGATCCTGCTTCCATGGAAATGTCCCTGTCTGGTGCTTAGAAAAGTGAGCTGGATCAGGCCTTTCTTCCGGATAAATATCAGATCTGATTCACCACTCAGTTGCTTCTGTTTTACCTCTCCAGAACATCACTGATTATAGAAGGATTTGCAAGTTTAAAACCAGAGTAATTCAGTGATTAATCCCAACCAAAGCCTTTGATAAACAGAGCAATACTCCTGCCCCATCCGGTATCCCACACATCGATGGAGTGCTCTGTGATGTGATTCCATGGCATTTAGACTTTCCTTCCCTTGATTCAGGATGGTGCTGGGATACATTTAGTTCAGCTAACCCAGACTTTCCCCCTCTATCTCTTCTCCCTGCAAAATATCACGCATGTTCTCAGTGAAACAAAAGCAAAACTCCCCCACCCAGTCCTGTTCCAGGTGGCAGCTGACCCCTGGGGAAGGCTGAGCAGACAGGCAGATCTGAATGTCATTTCAAACTCTGGAGGCTCCTGCTGCACCTTCTGGCAGTGAATTAAGGCTGGTCCAGAGAGTGAAAAAGCTTAATCTAGAACTGGCTGGCTATAAACATCAAAACAGTTAGTTCAGGCTCAATTTTGCTCACTTAGGGCACTCCCAGAGTACATCCACAAACACTGGATGAGGAGCAGCAGTTGGAGCAAAGAAATATTTGACTTTAAAAGTGTTACACATTTCTTGTCCCCCCAAGAAAACCCCAAACTGCCCTCTCAAATGCTATATAATCTGGATATAAGTAAGATTTTCAGGTGATGGTTTCAATATTTGGTCTTCCTCTAAAGAGAACTGAAACAAATGTGCTGGGGAAATTTCCCACCAACAGAAACCTCCCTCCCTGATGACAAAACTACTCAGGTTCCCTGAGCAGCTGCCAGTTGTGCTGTAGGATGCCCTGTTGCTCTCTGGAGGGTTTGTCCCCTGAGTCATGGTGCTCACAGAGGCAGACACAAGACTTTCAGAATCCAAATTTTGTTTCTGTTTCACACTGTTTTTAAAGCCAAGAATCCTGTGTCTTTACTCTGCCTTTGAGATTCTGGGGTCCACTCAAAGCAACAGACTGTGAAGTTCCTCTGGGTAAATGGTCTCAGGACCCAAATCCAGTTTCAGAAGCAGCTAGATGACAGTAAGAGCATTAGTCTGTTCCCCGACCCACCAGACCTGAGGTATTGCTGGGCCACCTGTGGGTGACAACCATGGGCAAACACGGAGCTCAGGCAGCTCTTCGGGCTCTTGTCACTCCTTAATTTGCAAATTCCCTCGAGAAAAGGTGACCAGCAAGGCAGGAATTTCTGTAGTGCTTTGGCAGTGCCTCATCCACTCCCTCTGACTCTGAACAGCAAGACAAGACCCGGCTTCTGTGCACCATCCATCAGCCCAGGCCAGGATGGCAGATGGGGGAGGAAGAACCCCTATTTCTTTTCACATGAGTTTTACCTCCTCATGATTCCAATTTTTGCCTTCCAGCAGGACTCCTGTCAGCTGCCTCCAGAAGATCTGCTTGCTTATTTCCTTGTCTTTCCACTCCAGGTAGGTGTTCCTCCTCAGGTACCGGGACAGCCCCAACCTCTGCCTCAGCAGGGCCTTATTCACATCTTGCAGCACAATCATGATGATCCCAGTCTTTCCCTCCACCAGCTGCCAGGACTGGGCAATGTCAAACTCAAAGCCGCACCACTTGCTCTCCAGGAAGTTAGTGGAGATGACTGCGATGACATTCCTGCTACTGAGAAAACCCTCCTGGATGATATTGGTGACAATGGGTACCCCTGGCAGGAAGTCCCTGTAGTACAGACACAGGTGGAAGGGAGGTGTTCCTCCTTCCAAGGGTTCCACCAGCTCCTTTATCACCCATTCCTGGTCTTTGCTGGAGTGGATGACAAAGGCATCATAGGTGTCACCCCTTTCTGCGGAGTGTTTGCACCCACTGAGCAGCACCAGGGAGTAGTAGATCTGGAAGTAGTACTTGTAAATCACAAAGAGGAGCACCACTATACAGAGCAACACAAACACTGAGAAGACAATTTTGCCTGCATTGATGTGGCAGGAGGACAGATCAAAGCTTGGCAGGCTCACATTCGTCACGTACGAGGGCGTGTGGCACAACATCAGCTCCTTGTTCTGCAGCAGCTCCTGCTTTTCCCTGGTCCATGTCAGAAAGTCCAGGTACACACAGGAGCAGTCAAACATGTTTTGAGAGATATCCAACAGGACCAGACTGTCAGGCAGGATTTCCCGGGCTGGGTCCAACAGGACGGTCAGCTGGTTTCTGCTGAAATCCAGGACTCGGAGGGCTTGGAGCGGCTGATAGACTCCAGGATCAAAGGTCAGGAGCTTATTGTTGCTGATGTTTAGCTCTTTTAGCTCAGAGAGGGAATCAAAAGTACTTTGATCCACATGTACTAATTTGCAGCTTGAAATATCCAAGGTGTGGAGGTGACTTAGGTTTTTGAAGTTGTTTGCCAGCTTATTGTCCTCAAAGGAGTTCCCTGCCATCTTGAGCACTTGCAAAGAGTTCAAGCCACAAAATGTACACTGGGATTTAACTTCAGTTTTGGTATGGGAAATATCAAGGTAAATCAGTCTCTGAAGGGACAGAAAGACAGGGTAGGAGCCAGGACCAACTAAAGTTGTGTGCTGAAGGTCCAAATATAACAAATTCATCACATTAGTGAAATCTCCAGTCAATTTGATATTGGAATTGAAGCTCAAGTTCAAGTGTTTCAAATTTGGACAATTTTGAAACTGAGGGGAACAGCATCCACCAAAGGTGAGGCTATTCTCACTCAAATCCATGACCTCCAGGTTACTGAGACTCTTAAATTTCTGCTTGAAGTTTCTGAGTCTTTTGTTCTTGGTAATACGAAGCACTCTCAGTTCCTTGAAAAGTGACAGCTTCACAGCAGGTACATCCTCAAAATGGCATTTCTTGCATTCCAGGTGTTTCACTTTAGACAACACAGGAACCTCTGATATCTCCTCAAGTCCAAGGTCCACCAAGCGGATAGTGGAGACATTGCCTATGCAGTTAAAGAGAGTGTCTGTGTTATCCTCAAACCACCTGAAGCAGATTAAGACAAACTCTTCCATCTGTACCTGGCAGAGTCCACTCAAGAGCCCTCTCTCAAAGTCTTGCAGTCTCTTGCTGTCTCTGAATTCCCCAACTATGAGTCTGCTGACCTGCAAACCAGCCAGGCCCTGCAGAGAAGTTTGCATCACATTGAAGTTCTCAAAAGCAGACCTGAGAGCCAGCTCAGCGAGGTGAATCCCTGCAAAGGCCCCCGGCTCTATGGATTTTATATTGTTCAAGGAAAGCACCAGCGTGAGGTTGAGCCTGTTCCCTTCCCTCAGGGCATCGAGGTCTCCTCTGGAGATAGATGTGATATTGTTAGAGAAAAAGCTCAGGTGCCTGAGGGAGGTCATGTTGGCGAAATACTTGGGAAGCTTCAATGAAGTAATGCTGTTGTGGCCTAAATTCAGCTCCTGCAGGGTATGCAAGTGGCCAATGGGCAGCTCAGACAGAGAGGTTCTGTTAGTTTCCACCAGAACCAGTTTTTTCAGTGACGTTAAGCCATAGAAAGCTGCTTTCCCCAGGTACTGGAGGGAATTGGCAGTTAAAATCAAGGTAGAAAGTCTCTGGAGATCCATAAAGGACTTATCTTCTATTGTATGGAGGTGGCATCTGTTGGGCATGAAAAGAAAATATAAGTGCATGAAACACTGTCCCTACCTTGTTCACTGGGTGCTGGTGTGACATCCTCAGGCTCAGCCTCACGCTGGGGGCTGGTTTGGCTTTGCTGTGCTGGGCAGAGCCAGCGTCCCTGGATGTGCAAAGGGAACGCTCCCGCAGCGGGCGACTTCCTCTCACCTCCTCCTCTCCTCCCTCTCTAATCTAAAATTCAAAGCAAGAGACCTGGAGACCTGGTGAAGATCAAAAATTCATGCAGGCAGCAGGAAAGAAGAATCCTAGCTTTCCGTTTAGGCCAAAGTGACATTGTGATGACCACCACTGACGGAAGAACCAACCAGATCCAGCATTCCCTCACATCTGGCACCCCACAGCCCTCAGACTGCCACCTCAGCCACATCTGGGCAGCCCCACTGGCACCAGAGTGGTGCAGCTGTGGCAGAGCTCACAACTCTGTCAGCAGCTGATATCTGGTGATGGCTCAGAGGGAGCAGACCCCAGGCTGTGCTGGTTCTGAAGGAGAAAAGGAAGAGAGGAAAATGAGGGTGGTCCCCTAAGGTTTGTTTCATGTGGGAAGATCCAGAATTTGAGATCCAAATCCATTCTGCAGTGAATCCCAGCAGAATTAGTTTAATAACCCAGCCAGTGTCTCATAGCAAACGTGCTCTGCCACTCAGCCACTTTGGAGCTAGAGCTGTGACGGGACTGAGTGACATTTCTCAGTGAAACAATTTACTCAGAGAAACTGTTGTCTGAAGTCAATGGAAATTATACATCAATTCAAATTTGCTAATAGGCCTCCCCCATCTCCTCCCCCAGATATGTGAGGAGAAGGGAGAAGAGAATATGTTGATCTTTTAAAACAGCCTTTTAGAAAATGAATGTACCTTCATGTTATTTTTTTTTAACTGTGATTAGAAAAACAGCTCATCCAAGATGTTCCACTTCAGAGTTTTTGTAACAGTGAAAAGTCTGACATTTTTCTTGTTCAGAGACAAGTAAAACATCTTCCTTCCCCTTCTCACATCCCAGCCTACAAGATCAGACTGACAGACCCAGCTCGGAGTGGAGAGTGTGTACTCAGTGACTGGACTAAAATCTGCACATCACTTCACCACGGGGATGAGCAAAACGACAGACACAGGGACAAAGTCACAAGAAAAAAGAAAAAAAAATAAACAGCCAAGACCAATAGACCCCAAAATAAGCTACCATTGCAGCCCAGCTGGTGAAAGAAAAATTAACCAGTATCCACATAATAGATTCCATTACCTTGAAAGATCCAGAAGCTGCAGCTCAGGGACTGATGCAAAATAATTTGACCCCAGTGATTTCAGATTGCTGAAACTGAGGTCCAAGCTCTGGGTGGTGTTTGGGACTCCATCAGGAACTCCAGAGATGTTCAGTCCGGTGCATCTGAAAGTTGTGTTAGGGGTGACCTGTAGCAGAGGCAGACCCAATCATGATCAACTTCTGCTTTTCATGAAGTGCCAGAAAATGTCACTGCCAGGAAAGCAGGAGCAGAATGATCCCCTTGCAGTTCATTTCTAAAGGAGCTGCCCCGAGTTTTAGGAAATAATCTTACATATCGTAAGCATTTTTCCCATTTCTAATAGAACCAGTCCTATTCCCCAGGAAGAGCTGCATTTCTTGCTGATTGAAGCTGGGACAAAACTACAGGACAGTGTTCCTTGAGGCTACAGATGAACCAGTAGCAACCTTTGAGAGAGCCAGCAGGACACACACTCATGGATGCACTGCACGTCCAGCACCAGCTCTCAGCTCTCTTCCCCTGCACATAACCAGGCAGCTCGAACCAAAGTTATTCTGCAAGCAAATAATTGTCAGCAAAACTTTGCGAAAGGCAGTTGGTCAGTGTCAGGTACTTGGTGAAATCACTCTACTGCACAAATCAGGCAAAAATCTGTGTTTTGTAGAAATGAGATAAGGTTTGGATCCCTTCCAAGGGAAATATAATCTATTACAATAACTGCACTGCAGCACCCTCAGAGGTACAGAACACCAACGAGAACAAAAGGTTCTTGCTACTGGTTCTGGTTCTCAGATGTTTTCGAGAACAGAATTTACTTCAAATACTTCAACCACCTTGATAACAACCTTGCAAAAAAAAGCTGGGCTTTCCTAAGACAACTGTGAGGCTTGAGGCACAAATCTCCCAAGCAAAGGGAAAAGTTGCACCAGAGAAACAGAAGGATTTTGTGCTCACTTGGAGCTCACATACCTCCAAACAGGGATTGAGGAGGCAGCCTGCCAGCGGGGACGGGACAAATGCCAGCTGCAGCAGCACCAGGAGTGTCCCCACAGGAAGGGCTCCTCTCCTGGGCATCTTCAGGAGGCCAGGAGTGCAGGAGAAAGGAGCATGGAGAGAGAAACCTGGAGAGAGAAACCTCCTGCAGTGTCAGGAGTTGTGTTTCACCACTCCTGCTTCTCACCACACGTCTCTGAGAGTTGCAGAGAACGAGAAGGGAAGTGAAACTTGGTCACTGTCTTGTTTCTACACATGGTCTGGGTGAACTGCTCTTCTTCAAATTGTTTTTTTTAAAAATGTTAACAAAAAAAAAAGCAAGAAAAAAAGGAAGTCATGACAGATACAGTTTGGGCTAGAAATTAAAGAGGAATATGGGTTCCATCAGTGTCACTTGATTTGATT
This sequence comes from Rhagologus leucostigma, assembly GCA_013397725.1. Classification (NCBI taxonomy): domain Eukaryota; kingdom Metazoa; phylum Chordata; class Aves; order Passeriformes; genus Rhagologus; species Rhagologus leucostigma. The sequence continues at coordinate 85,444 of VZTD01005088.1, read as the reverse complement.
GCCTCTGATTAGCTCAGGTCAAATTGGCAAAAAAACCCCAAAACAACAGAATATTTTGTGCAATTCTGAGCCCAGTTTCATGCTCCACATCCCGTAATTCAAATGCAATGGTTAGAGAGGGTGGCTCTCCGCCTTCGCACTCCTGCCATGCTCCCAGCTTCACCCTGGAGAAGTGCTCAGCTGTGGCAGAGGTTTTCTTAAGCCAGGTAAGCACAGGTTTATCTCTGGCCGAGCTCTTGTGAACAAACACCCAGGTTTTGTCCATCCAGTTGGCTCTTTATTGCAATTATTGCAGGAATATTGCCAGGCACAGGGAGATTCACAGAGTGATCAGAGTTGTGGTCACAGAAATTCCAACCCTCCCCACCCTTCCCATGGGAGAAGTTGCTGGGGGCAGCAAAAAGGAGAGGCACAAACACCCTGAGCTGGGCTTAGAGCTGCTCCCTGCCCTGGTCATGCCTGAATCTCTGTTTGATGCCTGGCTACAGAACAGCTCAATGCTGAATTCCCAGTGCAGACTATTGTTTCAGGAAAAAGCTTTGTAAAACCTCACAGTGGGCAATATTAATTTAAGTCAGCTGTGAGCCTTTTAATGAAGCTCCCTGCCTTCATTCACTCTGATAAATGGTTGTGCATTCATGTATCTCCTCCTGTCTTCCGGAAGATAACCAAGAAATGTTACTGGGATCCAACCATAGAGTTGCTGGGTATTATCAATATCACATAGACAGAGAAGTTGCAAAAATACGAGACAAGGGTGGAGTACTGGTCTAGAGGAAGATGGAATAAAGTGTGACGACTCATGAAAGTCTGTGAAAATTAATATTAAATATAAGATGCAATATCAGTCCAGTGAGCAATCCACTTATAAAGAAAAGTTTAAAATATTTCAGAGGTGGGGGTTAGACTTTTTCTACAGGTTAGTAGAGAGCCAGGGATAGATGGGGAAATCCTAAAATAACTGATGATCTCTGCAATAAAAAACACATGGCAGCACAATGGGAGCTAAAACCGACACCCTGATGTGCAGCCAGATAGTGCCCATTAAGCCAGCAGACAAAAAGTTTGTTGAAATTGGACAAGTTCTACAAAATCCCTACTCTGAAAAGCCTCTGGTGATTGCAGGTATTTCCTTTTATAGATGGAATCAAAAGTGAATGGAAACAATTGCTGACTGCTTCTGTGCCTGGATTAAGGAAATTGGCAGAGCACTGGTGTGTCTGCAGAGAGAACAAATGAGTGCATCCCTTAGTATTCAATATGCGGAATGAGGCAATCCACATTTAATTTTTATCTAAAGCTGAGATGAGCCTGAAGTATGCTCTAGAAATTACCATTTCAATGGAGACTTACTGAAGATGCTGAAGAGTTTGGGAGCATCACAAAGTCCCTCCCACAGCCACGCTCAGAGGTCAAGTGGGAAGTGCGGCTTGAAGGGCGTTCAGAGAAGGCACTGCTGCTGTCACAAGGGACAGTTTCACAGTACCCATCGTCATTTGTTCAAGGACAAATCCTACGGACACTGCAAGGGATGGGGCACTAGCAGAAAACATGCAAGTTAGCAAATCAAACCCGGCCACCAGTTTAGAAAGTCAATGCTGGTTAACTTCATATTGCTCAGCTGGCACACAGCAATGTGGAGAAAGCCATCATGTCTGTTTAATTGCTCACGAAAACCAAAAGAATTATTTGGAATCCCTTAAAGTGACAAGAATAACATCTAAAATCAAACATGATTTACTACTCCGGCCATTTACTGGTGGGATCATTAAAGATCTCTTAGCAAGGAGGTGTTACAGAGAATCTATGTTTCCAAAAACACATGCTTGAGTAATCTTTGTCCTCCTGAACATTATTATAATGTAAGTAACAATGCAGACAGTGCATATGCAGCCTCTGTGATCTCAAGCAAGGTATTACAGAACATAAGACAGCCACAATGTAGCTGGACTGACAAAACATTTTGTACTTGCTTATTTTAAAAGAAAATGATTTGTGAACTCCAGCCAAAAAGCAAAATTCGCTAAACTCTTGGATGAGACAAGTGGTGAGAGCCATAAAAACAGGATTGTCTGTACCTAGGGTGGTTTCAAGGTCACAGTTAACCCAGTACCACATGTAGATCAACACCTCTTACTCTGGAGAGAGGCTCCATTTGCCTCAGAAGCCATCTCAAGCAGTTGCCCAAGTCTGTCTACAAATAGAGGCTGAGGAACATGACAAACTATTTCAAGATTAAACAAACCAGGTCTTACTTTAAGTGAAACGATCTATAACAACTATTTGGTTATGAGCTATGGATCAGATGGGAGAGATTCATGGATCAGAGGGGGGAGCATTCCTGAGGTGCTGGCACTTTCACAGCACAGGGTTTGTGGAGCTGAGGATGGGGAGCACCACAAGAGGTTCCAAAAGTCCTTGAGAAGCTCAGGATACACCAGGTGGGCCAGCATCGCTCTCAGATGGGCTGCAGAACTGGCCACACGTCCCTTCCTAACTATCACAGTGTCAACTCTGCCACCCTTGGCGAATTAGGCTGAAATCAGCCACTGTGCAGGAGGGATCCAGGCTCAGGGGGTGCAGGCAGTTACCAGTCCTTGCGATTCACCTGACACATCACCAGTTCTTATACTCAGCAAGTCAGTCACCTGTCGAGGTCTGAAAGGTTGTCTGAGTGGAAAGGAAGAGTGACAGGCAATGTGGCACAAATTTAACAGCAAATTGAAATTTTCCAGCCATTCTTCTGGGAAAAACAATGTATATAAATTACAAGGAAAAATGGGGGAAAGAATAATCTGAAAACATCTTTAAGACCTTTTTGCTGTACATTCCACAAATACATTGCTTCCTGGAACTGGTGAGTCACTGCCTTGCACAGCAACCCCTGCCTGACCTGGCAGCCACAGGTTAGAGCCAGTGCTGGAGCCCACAGAGCCTGCACCAAGGCTGGGGAGGGAGCTGAGACACTGATTGCATCAGAACAGGTCCTAGAGAGCCTTCATGCCTGTAACTCTCGCTTGTGATGCTTCCCCATGTGATGTGGGTCTAATAATGGAATCATAGACTGGTTTGGATTGGAAGGGACCTTAAAGTTCATCTTGTTCCAACCCCTGTCTTGCTCAGAGCTCCATCCAACCTGGCCTTGGACACTTCCAGCAATGGGGGAACCACAACTTACACTTGATGGAAGATCAGCCTGGAATACCGCTTGCCTCTCCTTCTGGATCTCCTGGCTTTGAAGAAGAGAACAACACTCAGACTGAGAAACTCCACACTCAGTTTGGGGTGTCAGACCCAAAGAAGACCCAGCATCACTTCTCTCTGTCTGAGCAGTGGTTGACTCCAGGTGCAGTTCCAGAGCAATGAGCATCTGTAATGCAGGTTTCTTCTGCCTCTAAGTGTCAAGGAAGGGCATGGAGGTGGAATCACAGTCTCTTCATGCTGCACAGCACAGACCAAGCCCAGCCCATTGCCAGTGGTGGCATCTAGCAGAGTTCAGCATGGCTGAGGTGTTTCCCACTACAGAGAAGGACTGAGACTGGTGTACACAGGAACAGAAAAAAACAACCCAAAAGCCAGAGTCCAAGTTTGATGAAAATCTGCCAAGCCTACATTGGAGTAGGCACTGTGTGCCATCAGATGGGCTATTCCCCAAAGCCAAGGTCATACGAACGCCTCAGAACTATTCCAAAGCTATTAGGGAAGAACTGTGTCAAGGAACCAGGGACAAATACACTACTAGAAGAAGTGATTAATCAGTGTCAAGATAGTCACTATCTGTGGCAGCTACTCCATACGGACTATGTCAGGTCATTAGGAGCCCTACATTTTACTGAAGTCAATGTTTAATCTAAATGGCTGGAAGGATTTCACACAGATGGTGGAGGCATCCAGCCTCGCCTGCCAAGCATTCCTGGGCAGGCAGCGAGTGACAGCGGAGCTCCCTGGATCCCAGGAGAGAGGCAGGCTGGCACCAAACAGCCCAGCAGCACCTTGTCCTTCTGTCTGGGATGAACCATGGTCACCCCTGGGCTGGCCAGAGCCAGGGATTCACTGTCACCATGGATGTGAGGGTGTCCACCGCGCCTTGGCACAGAACACTGTGCTTAGAAGGAGTATAAATTCCTTCCACAGCCCTGAGAAAGGTGGATTGGCCACCTCAGACTGATGCTGGTTTTTCTACTGAAACAACAATAGGACTTATTTTATTTTTCTTTCCCCCTCCATTACATCCTTATTACAGTGTCTCATAGCCTGATTTACATGTTTTGTATTACTGTGGCTTTGACTTATCCTACTTATTCTACCTCCCCCACTTCTCTTAATAATGAGTCTGCTGTAGAGCAAGGATTTATTCAGACTATCAAACTTGAAAGGTGCGTAGGGCATGGAGCACTGCAGAGCTCAGACTTTTTAAACTGGACACAAAAAAGGTTGATTTGGGCACTCAGTGCCACAGCTGAAGCATGGTTAAATATCGAGCCCCTACAGCACTGCTGTGACACTCTGGGAAAGTTTGAAACAAGGGGCAGCTCTAATGATGGCCTGGAGAGATTACAAATCCCTGTTTTGAGGGAAAGCCATAACATAAGAGCAAAAAGCTGTGTAGCAGCCCTGCTTTCTGTGAACACTGAGAGCACTGCCACAGGCACTGACCAGTGCCAAGACTCCTGAGCCTCATGTTTGTGGTTTCACTGCCATGGCTCGACACTACATGACAGGAAAATGTTGCAATGGCTGCAGCAGAAAGTGCAGACCCAGCTCCTGCAAGCCATGGCAAAGTTCTTGTGTACACATTACCCAGAGAGAAAATGCAAACCCTCCCTGGGCTTAGCTCATGGCATGCTTTAGACATCAGCTCTCAGATATTAAGGCTTTTATGGCATTTGCCGGGAGAAGAACACAGAATATTAATTGTCTGCACTGCTGAGAGCCCACTTCCACTGCTTGCAAAGCAGTAAATTCCAAAAGAGTGGTTGAACCAGACCCAGATGCAGGTTTGCCTGCACATGGAGTGCTGTATACTGGAATCTACAAAACCTGTGTGGCTATTATGTGCTTTTGGAGAGCAAAGACTCATTTGTGCCCAGAGTAAAACCTGAAGCAGTGTTCCTGATAAAGAGGAATTTATTCAAACGCCCCTTTTCTCCCAGTTCTGTTCAGTTTGGATGTTTTGGGGTTTTTTTTTAAGCATTTCTTTGGCCTTGAGTTGCCTGCATCAACCAGGAAAAAACCACTTAGGTTCCAACAGAGGAGGAACTGAGCAGCCACAAGCGGTGGGAGCATAGGAAGGGCATTAACCCTTTGCAGATCACAAGACAGGGTGTTATGGAAAGCTGTCAGGAAGCAGGGCTGAGGTACCAGAAGGGAAGTTACCCAGGAAAGGGAGTGACACTTCCTGTGCCCTGACAGCCTGACCACAGTGAAGGGGAGGGAGGGAGGAAGGAAATGTGAGGAAAAGCAGAAGTTTTGCCTCCCATGGACATAGCAGCACTATGGGTGCTGTACTGATGTTCGACACCCCAAATGAAGCTGCTGTCAGAGGTGCAGCCTGATCTACGCCAAACCAACCCCACTTTTAGGGTTTGCCCTCTAATAGCTGTGCAGGAGGACTCTTCTTCCCAATGAACACCCAGCTCAGAGGCTGCAGCAAGGTGGTTGTACGTCGGCTTGTACATCCATCACTGTGGGTCCTTTCTGCTGGTAGAGGCAGCATTTTGGAGAGGTGGCAACTGAGGTGAACTCATGGAGGTGACAGGCCAGGAATAAAGCAGCAACAAAGGAAGCAAAGAAGGGGAAATATAACACAGCTGCATCCTGGAAGAAAGCAGAAGAGGATGAGATGATGTGGCTCCAGAGGTGGAACGTGGACAAGAGCCAGCACATAAAAGTGGTGATTTAAGGTGGCTTCTTAAATGTGGAAGATCTTCAGCACACAAAGACTTGGCAGGGTGGCTCCATGCTTAAAACAAGCTGGAAGAGACATGGAATGCTCTGACAGCATGCCAAGGAAAACAATAATAATGAAAAGAGAAGGCTCGTGAAGCCGTGGGAAGACCTCAGAGGAGATATGAAGGTAATTTTCACCTCTCCTTACCCAAAATCCCCCTCCCACAAGACAGTGTCAACTCCTTGAAACCAGAAGTGCATTTGTTCTCAAACAGAACAATACAAGAAACATTTCTTGCCTCCTGCAGACAGTCATGTTTCCCAACAATTAGCAAATCACTGAAATCTCTGAGTGTTCAACCTGGCCCTTTTCCAAAGGGATGAGTATGACTTTCCCTCACGCCGATTTGTTTAGGAAACAATCTGAAGTCCCATGGCAGGTACGACACCCACGCTCCCTTCCTTTCTCAGGGACTAAGGAAGGAATTAGTATCTCATTTTGGTGCTTTTCCCAAAGAACTGATGATCACAGGGTGGCTGCTTACAAAACAGGAAGGGATTGCCCCAGGACTGTACAACATCCCACCCTCCACCTCTGCAGTCAGCACTGGAAACCAGGGGCCAGCAAAGTGCTCTGAATCTCAGGGCTTCATCTCCCACCCCACACGAGACAGGACAAACTGTGACCTGCTCAAACCTGTAGGTTCCCCTAGAGAAAACACCTTAGTCGGAAGGGGAGGCATTTTCTGTCTCTTTTTTTCCCCCGAATGACCCATATTGCAGTAATGGCTTGGTGCAGTTTTGTCCTGGTTTCCAGGGTAACCAAAGCTTCAGCATTGACCTCTGGGCACATATGGAGGGTTTAAGTCCAAAGCAATGATTCCCGTGGTGGCAGATCTCTGGGAAGGGAAACGAGCAAGCATCTATTCAGGATTTCAAACTCACGCTTTTACAATACTGACAGCAGCTACACCCTTGCAGCTGGGATAAGCAGCTTCTTCCACACTCAATACATGAAAAAAATACATACATAGAACAGGACAGGTGCATGGACAGCACCTCCAAAACTCAAACAAGGAGCATCTTATGGAAAGATGGTCAGAACACAAAGCCTCTGGGTTGGTAAAACATAGAGCTCCATGGGAATCAAAAAGCTTTGAATGGAAGAAATCACTACATCTTTTAACAAATCCTGTAAGAAATCAGCATAGTTTTTAATAAATCCACATCCACGACAGGGCTTATACAAGGTCTCTGCATTTCCCTCTTTTCCGTGTGCCTCTGTGTGTGTATTCCCTGCTGGCAGCCCTCGTGTGACACCTCACTTTCAATCCACACATTAAACGCTTGTCCCTACCCCGTGTGCTGCGTAACCAGCTTCTGCTCACGCAAAGCCAACATGGCCAAATGCAAACTCAAACACTGCCCTGACAGCCGTGGGACTGAGCAGTGCAGCCACCACGCTCCCGAACACGCTCCCTGGTCCCCCAAGCACTTCACGTTCTTCACCTGGATTACCCCACTGTGCACTTTTTAGCAGGGAAATGTACTTTTTTTACAGCATTGCTTCACCATGAGACTTGGCATCACACCTCAACCCAGCGAAGAGTCACTGTGTGACCTTGGACAAGGTTATTTATCACACCAGGCCTTCAAGCTTCTCCTGCATTTGTTGCAGGTTATCAACATCCTCCTAGTGCCTGGCAGGCTCAAAGTTAATTAAAGATTGCACAGCACTACCACAAAGATCATCAGCACCAAAGACAAAGTATCGTTATATCCATTAATGAAATAATCCTCCATCATGCAGTGATGGGGAAAGCTGTGCTTCAGAAGCAGTGGGTGTAACAGCCAGCCCCAGGCCAGAGAGCTGTGAGAAGAGAGTGTTTTAAGGAACGCCAAACAAAACTCCTCTCATTTTACACTAACTAATTATCAGTAACAGTCTTCAGACAGGGAAAGCTCAGGGACACGTGTGAGAGGGCTCATACAGCACAGCTGCTCGTCAGCAGAGAAGCAGGTTACCTGAGGTCTGGAACCACAGACAGAAATATAACTCTGAAAAGGGATTTGATTGCAGAATGGTGGTGGTGCAGACTGGAATGAGAATAACACTGCAGTGCTGTGACAGGGGAGAAAAGTCTTTCTTCCCTGGTAGGAGCAGGTCTCCAAACCTGAAGCAGTGTTTTATATCCGATCATTCCTCTATCTGTGCACGTTTGGAGAACACTTATTCATCCTCCCACTGTTTGTCCACAAGAGGAGAGAGAGGCTGGATTCCAGCTCCATTTCTAATTTCATTTATTCATTCATTTCATGACAGAGCTCATGACAGCCATGACAAAGCTTCACTGATCGGTTCGACAGTGCATCTTCTGATTGTCCTTCAGGGGATGTTTCCCTCTCTGTCTGCATCCCACGTTCTGCTGGCCTGTTGGCTCACTTGGAATGGTATCCGGATGCCATCGAGCAACACTTGTCTGAATTTAACCCTATTTCCTTCCCTGTTTATCTGCACACAAATCCCAGGCTGCCACCCATCAGCAGCCACTGAGACACTGATTCATCCAACAAAACTCCCCAGACACACAAGGCATGGGTAACAAACCTTCCAGGAAAGGCCTCTCTCCACACAAAGGATGCTTCCTGTGAAAGAAACCAAGTTAATTTCATGCTAGCCCTTCCTAAACACTTTCAGACTGTGGCCTGAGAATCAGTGATAGTTCAGGAGGTCTCTTAAAAGAGATCTAGAAGTGCAGGGTTCTGAGCTCATGACCATGTTGCCCTGTCTCCCAGCTCCTGGACACTTCAGTTCCATGAACAGCCAGCCCCTTCCCAAGCACATAAAGGGCTCCTGCACAGAGGAATTTAGGTGGAAACAGATGGAGAGCTACTGCCAAAGTTATGTCAAGCTGTTCAGGACCTTGAACAGCTTGAGTTTCAGAAAATCCTTGGCCTCTGGTGAGCCTCATTTGTCGCTCCAGATAGAGCCAGGCAGTGAACAGGCTGTGGGACGGCCACCGGGCACTCTGGAAGTGACCATCAGCACCAGGGAATCTGCTGCAGTCCAGCTGAGGCATCTCCATGGCACAGACTCTGCTTCATCCTGCTGCTCCTCTGGCTGCTCTGCCCAGCCATCCAGCCACGTAAAACTACGAAAGGAGCAGAGGAGCTGAGGGTGTCAAACCTTTCTCTCCCTGTTTTTCTAGGTGCTCTGGCCCATCGAGACAATAAATAAGCACCCAAACTCCCTGCCAGGCACGTCCCACAAATACCCTGAGCCCAAGAATCAGTCTCTGGACCAGAAATGATGCTCAGGATCAGTGCAGCTCATCCCACCACCTGCACAGGGCCCTCGGTCCCGACCATCCAGGAAGCCCTGGAGGCACATAACTGCTTCCTGGGGATCTTTGCCCCTCACAGCCCCACAGTTTGTCCCACCAACATGGGAAAGGAGCCTGCAATTGCTGCTTTGACTGCCAAGCACTAAAGTCCTGTGATTAGCCCTGCTAAGCCCTGAAGTTTATAGTGTTTAGGTGTCTGAGTTTGACTGACAGCCGTAATTATACTGGGACAGCGTCACAGCTCAGAGAGACAATTGCTGGTTCAGGCTGGTGAGAAGCAGGAACAATATTCTGCTCTCTTAGAGGGAAGGTGCAGAAAGTGAAAGCTCAGCTTCCCCATCTGATGGTGATCATCTAATTATCCTCAGTGAGCTTGATACAAATCCCAGCTTAGCAGGGGGAAGCTCACTATGAGGCTCTCAATGTACCTACACCCTGGCCTGGAAAAAGATCTTTGGAAGTCTGATTAATCCATCCAAGCAAATTCTGCTCACTACCACCCTCTGGAACGCAGGGCTGGCAGCTGCTGCTCCCCCGATCATGCCAAGGAGCTCCAGTGATCAGCTTTAAACAGGAAGCCCTGAGAGCCTGGTGTGCTTTGGGAAGGCAGGGTGTTTTCCTGGGTGGATGGATGTACTTCAGGGGAAAGATATTGGGAGTGTTCCCAGAAATATCTTACAGAGAACAAGCTGATCTCTACTGGTTGCAGACGTACTGCAGGCATCGGAGTGGAGTGAGGGGTTGCCCATCACCAGCTGCTCCTTCTGCTTAAAAATGTAAGGAAATAATTCTCTTGGCATTTTTCCTCCAGACAAGCCTTGCAGACTTACATTGCACTCTCCCTTATAAACAGGGATTCCCTTTTTTCCTCCATTGCCAAAATATCCAGTAAAAAAATAGATGTGATGCTTTCAGCTGTCACTGTGTGATGATGTTCCTGTGGTGGCATGGCATGCCACAGCCTTCTCGGAGAGCGCAGCGAGGCTTGCTCGGGGAGAGCGGCTGTTCCGCTTCCCGTGCCCCTTCCAGGCTGCCCCTCGCTTGCTCCGGCTGGCTGTAGGCCCCACAACACGGTGACGGTAAAGGAGGCGAGAATGCTCTCCGCATGAGGACTGCAGAAGATCTTTTATTCCATGGTGGCTCCCAGAAGCCTAGATCCAGCACACGTGCTCGCTCCCAAAGGTAGAGAGCCAGCACACGGCACGGTTCCCCCAGGCAGAGGCTGGTGCCCCAAGGCAGGGTAGAATGGGAGAGAGGAGCATCAGGTGGCATGCAGGGTCCTTTATCAGGGCAAAGGGGGCAGGGAGAGCACACGGACCAATGGGCACAGGGCACAGGGGTGGTACATGGGCAGAGTTGGGGTAACAGAATCAATGGGAGAAACCCGAGGGAGTGGTTAGGGCTAGGGGCGGGGAAGGGGGGACCCAGGTGGAAAGGTAAGCACAGGAGAGAGGAAAAATACAACACTACATTGAGCCTCTAACTCCGCACTGGGAGAAGAACTTCAGGTCTGAGCAGTAATTTTGTACTTGCAGCTTCCCATCCCTCTCATCTGTCCCTGGAGTTAGGACCAGCCTGGCACACTGAAGAGTTTTTGGCTGTTGGCTGCTGCTGGGCTTGCCCTCGGGACAAGCTGAAGCCCAGGGAGGGAGAGCAGGTACAAGGAGTCCCATAATCAAATACAGCAACCACAAGGAATTAATTTAATGCTTTGCGCTTAGGTGAAGGAAAGAGAAAAGGCCAAAGTACTGAGAAAATACTGTTTTCTTTTTATTCCCGAGACATGATCATCTAAAACCATTCCACCTGTCCTGCACCAGGACTGGAGCAAGGGCTGGAAGAGGTGGAGGTCAAGCAGTTTGAGATCTTTTCTCAGAAAGGTCTTTCTCAAAGCCTGGCTTTCACCAACACCTCCCTCCTTGCCTTGAGCAAAGTAGTCCCAAATATTTATATTTTCATATATGCGAAATGCAGCCTGGCTGCCAAAGGGCTTCATTTGTCCATTTCAAGTTCCTTAAGATTCTTTTCACAGAGGCTTTTTCTTTTTCTGCATGTTTTTTTTTCCTCCTATTTTAATTAAAGTATTTGTCTCCACAGCAGGAAATGTAAACTGTGCAGCAGGCAATCTTGATATATACTTTAAAAGAGAAAAAAATATTTAGCAAAGTTATTATCTTCAGCTATGCACAGAGGCACTCTTTAGCCCTTTTTCTAGAAGCCAGAAAAATTAAAGACAAAAGGAAAAAGAGGGAGGCTGATCTTTTAAAAAGTAGAAAAAAAGTGATAGACAAGTTTTCATTCTGTGTCTTGAAATGTAGGGTCAGATTTTTTTCTCTGACAAAAAAAAATTCCTCTTAGCAAAATACAGGATCTTTTCTCTAAGAAATGCCAAGAGCTGGGGAGTAACTGAACTGTTTGGAAAATCTGCTGCTCAAGGTCTGGCTGTTAAGCAGTGGTGAAAATCTCATTTTGTCTGACTTTAATTGAGAGATGGCAGTACTGGAGTGGGTGGTTTGTGTGTGTTGATGACATCCTGGATTTGGAAATCAGTCCTGTTCCTGGCACTGTTCTTGGTGACAGGTGATCTGAAGGAAAAAGGACTGATTTACTACTGATTTACTCCTCTGTGCCTCAGTTTCCCCTCTTGCAAAATGGAAATTTTCATAGCTCAGGCTACAAACCTGGAATCATTGGCAAAGAGCAGCTACAAATCCCTGCAATAGACCAAGAATAACACAAAAGCACCCCCAAAGATGCATCACTCTCCATTCTTCAGAGAGCAGTGGATGAGTTGAGCTGCTCTGTCCTTTTTGTCCATCCGAGACTGCAAACTTGGAGATAAAATGCCTAGAAAATGTGAATACATTTTGCTGATTCTCTTTCCCTCTTTGCATACCACTCCCAGCCTCTGTCTTCCTTACCCCAGAAAAAAAAAAAAAAAATTAAAAATCAGCTTCCCTAAATATTGTTTCTCTCACATCAGCCCAGCAGGAGAGGCAGAAATCAAATCATAACCACTGAAATAACCATCAGCACTTAGTGCCAGAAGGGTGGGTGGAGACACAGGAACATTTTGCTTCAGGCTTCCAAATAAAATAAATCTATCTTTATTAAAATAAACAAGTGCAAAAGAAGAAACAGAAGAAAATCAATCAGCTGCATTTACAACAGGGAGATATCAAATAAAGAGTGCTCCATCCAGAGAGAGGGACGAGAGCTGCAGGAATCAAACCCCCTCTGTCCTTCTCTTGGAATAGGGTTTTTCCCCCCTCCTCTCCTGCTTCTGAGTGTATTTTCTCCTGGATGTGTTTCTTCTTGCTTATGGAAAAGTCCTAGTGGGAACTTTTTCCTGTGAGGACAAGGAGGAGAAAAAACAGAGCCATCCACCTTGTGCCCACCAGATAATTCCAGACAATCTCTATGAAGGGGATCACACTGTTTTCGATCTGACAATAATTTGGGCAGAACTTGCTGCGTTTATACATCTCAAAATCTTTGTAGATAAGAACAGATAAATACCAGGATTGTCACTTCCAGATGTTTTAACAGAGTTTTTCTCCTGCAGGGATTATTTCAGGAAAAAGCCTGTTCTATATGGAAATGGTGTTGCAGCTTTTCTCTTCATCCCTACGGTGCTCCCTGGTTTTTGGCTGGAGGATCTGCACCTTCAGGAACAAGCAAAATAACGAATTGCCCTCTCTCTCTCTTTTCCAAAGCTGGCGGCCGAGCAGGATATTATCATGCAAGACCTGCACCGGGGCTTCATTGCGACCAGCGCGCGTTTGGAGCCCATCTCTGTGCCTGGGGGAGCTCAGGAGGTGAAAGCAGAGATTTGGCAGCCACAGGGGCTGAGCCAGCCCAGGGCAGCTTTCCTCAGTGCTGGAGGAACCTGGGACACGCTGCCTTCCAGGGGCTGCTGCCCAAATTAGTCCTGGGCTGCCCCGGGCTGCTGCCTGGCTGGGAACAGCCGGTCCCCCCGGGGAAGGAGGGAAGGGTCTCGGCTGTGTCGCGCTGTGGGGAAGCAGCCACTGTGCACTGTGGAAGATGCCAGCCCAGCGACACGCTCGGGCCACGCTGCAGCTCTGTGTCTCCGCTGGTCCCAAGGAGATGGGGGGTCCCAGCTCCAGAAAGCTTTGCCCTGCTTGGGAACAGCAGAACTCCGGGGGCGGCATCCCCCAAGCTCCCTCCACGCCTTGTCCCTGGAAAGCGGCGCCTGCAGCAGCTCGGGCGGCGCGGAGGGGTTAAAAGGAGTTAAAGGAGCCGCGGGGAGCGGAGCCGAGCGGAGCGGAGCGGAGCGTCCCGCGCTCCTGCAGTGCCATCGTGTGCCGAGGGTGCGCATTGCACACACGCTGCTGCCACAGCCCGCACGGCCGGCCGCGGGCAGCACAACCTCCGCGTCCCTGCGTGTCCCTGCTCCGGCACTGAGCACCCAGCACCGGGCACCCGGCAATGGGAGCCTCTGCGGCCTCCGCTGCTTACTAAAAGCTGCTCCAGCCGTGGCAAGTCCCAACTCCAGAATCATGGAATCATAGGATCACAGAAACAGAAAATCCCAGAATATCCTGAGCTGGAAGGGACCCACTAGGATCATCCAGTCCAACCTCTGGCCGTGCACAGACACCCCAACAACCCCACCCTGGGCATCCCTGGCAGCGCTGTCCAAACGCTCCTGGAGCTCTGGCAGCCTCGGGGCCATGCCCATTCCTTGGGGAGCCTGGGCAGTGCCCACCACCCTCTGGGGGAAGAACCTTTCCCTGATTCCCAACCTAAACAACCCTGACACAGCTCCAACTGTTCCCTTGAGTCCTGTCACTGATTACAAGAGAGATCAGTGCCTGCCCCTCCACTGCCCCTCCTGAGGATGTTGAAGGACACAATGAGTTCTCCCCTCGGTCTTCACTTCTTTAGGCTGAACAAACCAAGTCGAATCAGTCTCCTCATATGGCTTCCCCTCCAGACCCTTCCTCATCCTCATGTCGCTCTTTTGGACACTCTCCAATGGCTTAATGTCTTTTTTATATTGGGGTCCCATGGCTTGGTCTGTTGCCGCTTCCCGTTCCCCAAGTCTCCTCCAACGCACAATTCCAGGTGAAAATCTCCTTCCATCCTCCTGTTTTCTCCAACTGCTCTGATGCCAGCTTTCTAGCCCAGAGCTTTGTCAGTCCCTCCTGTCCTCCTGCAGCTCCAGCCTGCCTTCCCCCTGAACCTCGGAGAGGCAGCAAGGATGCAAGCAAGCCCTGCAGTCTAACCAAGCCCTAGAAAATTCTGCAAGGAAAAAATGAGCCATTGCAGGGGAAAAATGAGCTAATGCAAGAAACCCCCAACCATTCAGGGCACACTGCCTGGGCTGGGGGATGAAATCCCAGGAGCTGATGACACTGGCCCACCAAAGCAAGTGGCTGAGGTTTTAATGAGAAGCTGCTTTTCCAGGCTCTACTGCTTCATCCCCAGCCAGGTTTTCTGGGAAGGAGCAGGCAGAGGGGCAAATGGCTTGACACCACACACCCAGCATGAGGTGGGCTGGCAGGGACAATGTTCCCCTGAAGAAACTCAGCCAAAACTCTTCCTCTGTCAAAGTCTTTCAGAGAAAATTTGACCTTTTTAATCCAACTGACAAGGCACCAAACTATTTAGGCTGAAAGTGTTATAATTAGCTTTGGTGATGCCCCCACCTCAGCACTCAAAATATTCCTGTTTCCCTCTTATACCACAGCTCTGCCTTCACTGCAACACGTGGCTATGGCTCACCACCTCCTGTTATCACTTTTTAATGAAAAAAAAATAAGATATTTGGGAGAAAGTAGGTTCTTTGCAATCAAATAATAAACTAAAGGATCTGCCCCAACCAGCTCCTGACAAGAATTTCAACTCAGAGTAAATGTATTCTAGCATAAGTGGATGAAAAAAGTTATTAGAGAGGAATCACAATATTTTACTCGGTTTTTTACTCAATATTTTATTCATTTTATAGCAATCTAAATGACAGCAAAAACATACAGTTAGGGGTGCTCACACATTCACATTTCCTTCCTCTTTGCATTTCCGCACCTTTCCTAGCCTGCTCCATCTGGAGGAAGGCTTCCAGCCAGGCATGGCTGGCAAGGAGTCAAAGGCAGAGGGACGCCCTCAGAGCAGTGTCCAGGGCTGATTTTGGGTAGCAAGAGAGAATCTCTTTAAGCTCATGCTCTTTCTTAAAGCTTTCTGGAAAAGGCCTGTGGTGGAGAGGACTCTGGCACTGCCCATCCCACGGACACCCTGCCATGTGCCTTCACTGTGAGCCAAAAACTTCCCACAGGCAACTCTTCCCTCAGTCCCTTCTCTGCTCCAGCACGTGTTCAGCCATGCTGACAACAGTGGGATGTAGCTGGTTCTGCTGAGATGCTGTCCTGATGTGGGTGTCTAGCTGCTGATCAGCCCTACCCCTTTTCCTGCCTCCACTTTGAGTCATGCTTCCCAGTTTTTTTGCTGGCAGTGGGATCTATTTTAATAGATGGGAAAGCGATGCCTCTCCAGCTCCCTGTGCTGCAGCTCAGAGCTGCTGGATCGCTGCTGTCTAATCTCCCCTTCCGTACCCCAAAACCCTGCTGCTGGTGGCACAGGTGGGATGAGGTGGGTTTTCAGGTTCTGCCCATGCCTGGAAAGGCAGCAAGCAGCTCCACTGCTCAGCATCCACCACTCCCACTAGGGCCAAGCCTGTTGCAATGTTTTGTCCCAGAGGCAGAGAAAACCCAGCTTTGATTAGAGATAAGCCATAAGTTTTCCGTTCAGAACTTCCGAAGAGACATTAGGCAGGATCAGTGGAGCAAACACCAGCTGCAGAAGATAGAGACCCAGAGTTAACAGGGGAAAGAGCTGCCTGACACGGAAATGCTGTCCTTCGATTTCATCTTATCCCTGTGCCAGTGGAAACATCCTTCTGTGGCTGAGAATTTGCACAGGGGTTGGGGGAATCCTGCTTTGCCCTGGAGCAGACCCACAGCAGCAGGGGGGGTCACTTTGTCACCAGTACCAGCTCCCTGTGATGGGGAGTGCTCCTAATTCCATTAACCCCTCTGGAAAGCAGGTCAAGCCCTTCCTATACAAGTGGGAACTTGTGTTTTGCATATTTGCACAGGAGGGCTAAACCGAATCACTAGAGCAGACAGAGCTTGAGGGCTCTGCCAGGTTCTCCTGGTAGCTTGAGCTGAGATGCTGCATGACCCTGGGATGCTGTGTGTGCTGCCATCCCACCAGCAGCAGCTCTGCTGGAGCCCTGGATCCCCACACGCTGCGGGAGAGGCAGCGGAGGAAGCAGGAAGGCTGTGCCTGAGAGCTGCCAGCCAGCCACCCACGCCTGCCAAACTCCCTGGCCCAGAGGAACAGTGTAGGTTTGGTCACGCCAGCGAGGAGCGTCACCGCTCCCCATCATGAGAGGGCTTAAAAATACGAAATGGTGGTAAGTGAAAAATGTTCCCTTCCTCTTCGTTTCCCCGGGGTTCAGGAGGCTTTCACAAGCTGTTAAAGCTGGTCTCCAGGTTTTTTTCTGTGACGGATGAAAGTTTGTGTTTGCTTTAGTGAGACATTATGGCTCTCTTGTAATTAAAAGGTCCCAATAACAGGACTTAGAAGTTAATAAAACAAAATAAAACCCACCAAATATCACATTTGCAATACAGGATTCAGTTTGGTCAGGCAGTTTTCTTGCTTGCGTTTACAGGATTCCTTGAGGTGACTCCCATCAGAATTACCTTATGCATTTCCAAAAACACCCTGATACAGGTGAGGACTCTGGCTCCCCTCCAAGCTCACAGCTGTAGGAACAGGAGGCAGAAGGAATCCACAGGCACACAAAGGCTGACGTCCTCTGGAATCAGACTGTCCACTGCAAATTCCCAATCCTGGTCTCCATTAACCCAGGCCTCTCTCTGCCTCTCCCTGTTTTGTGAGCCAAACATGTTCAAGGGATGGGAGGTGAAGAGAGAATGATTTTTCACTGTCTCTTTAATGCAGAAACTGGGAACATCGAGTTAAATTAGTAGGAGATATGCTGAAAACAAAATAAGATATTCAGCTTCACACAAGAGAACTATGGGACTATTTGAGTGAAGATTTTTGTGAATGCCCAAAGTTTGCATAACTTTAAAAAATGACTAGGCAAGCTCACAGAAGAAAATTCCAGTTGGAGCTAGAAACCACAAAGATCTCCCTGAGCTGCAGATTGATGGAGGCTGTAAGAGAAATGGCACTTTATGACTGAACTAGTCCTAGACGTTTCCCAGAATATGAACTGGGGGTCACTGCTGGAACTGGAATACCTGACTGGATGTTCCTGTGCTCTGACCTAGCCTGATCATTCTTTTTCCTTACTTATTCCAGTGTACAACACTGCAGGAGGTAAAATCTGTGCCATTGAGAAGCTGTTTGCCTGTTTTCTGAAAGACAATCCCCCTCTGAAGGCTGAGTTTGGTCAGGAATCAGTGGTGGGACACTAGGATGGTAGATCAAGGGTCCAGGGACTGAGCAGGAAAATCCCCAAAACAACCAGCAGGGCTTTATGAATAGACAGCACTGTCAGGTAGCTGGGATGGAAAAACACATTCCTGCTATCAGCTCCAAAGGCTCAGCCTGGCAAAGAGTGTGACTGCAGATTGTGAGTGTCTGTTTCCTTTTCTTTGTTTCCTTGTTGTCTTTTTTAAACAATCTGCCAATTCATCATTAAGAAATTAAATATTTTATAGCTGCTGTGATGCTGATGACAGGTGCCAGATTGATTGGTTCTGGCAGAGGAAATTTGCTGCTCATTTCTTCCCTTTGCAGCAAGAAGTTGTGTGCACAGGGGTAGAGAGAGGGAAGAGCTGAAGTCTCCAAGCTGTCCAGACCTGACCCAATAAAGAGTTTAAAAATAGGTACAATCTGGAAACATATTGGTGCCAAGAACCACGACAACAAAAGCCCAGTTCGAGCGGCTGCATTTGCTAGTCCTGCACACGGTGAGTGGAAGGGGAGGCTCCCTGGCACGGCTTGCAGGGATGTCGAGGTTGCCCTGACTTACAGGACCCCCAGGACAGTGCTGCTTCTAGCCAGCCACAGAGCTCCAAAAGGAGCAATCGTGTCATTAGAGCCAGAGACCCTGAGCTGTGTTCTGGTCTCTGCCACTGACTTCCCACACAGCCCTGGGTAACTCCTGGGCAGGAATACACCTCGCTTTTTGGGCCTGTTTCAGACAGTTTCTGATTAGGAATGAGCTTATCTGAACAGCACCATCAGATCACTCAGTGTGGCCCAGCTGGCCTCCGCTTCCCACACCCAACCTGCCTGCCCCGCCCTTGGCCCCCGTCCTGAGCAGAGCTCGCCTCATGCCCTGGGAGAATTTGGGGATTTGGGAAGCTCGTGCCCATCTTTGATCGCCTCCTCCGCCTCCTTCCCCACAGCTTTTCCATAAGCCAAGTTCCCCTGGGGCAGCCTGGTTTGCGCAGCACGCGGCTGAGGAGACAGACGAGCCACGTTCCCGGGGATGACACTAACAAGATTTAGTACGTGACTGAGGCTTGCAAGCGGTGGTGATAACTAGAGAATTACCCTGATAAATATTTGATATGATTTGGAGAGTAATAATAGATTTTTCTTGCCCACGATTTCCATCAGGAAGAGGCAAGGGGAAAGAGCTGCTGAAAAGGGGAATGTAATTGTGGCATCCATCTTTCTGGCTGAGGTTACCTGTCCTTTGCAATAGATCAGTGGGGAATAGGGCGGCGGGGATGTGGAGGGGCAGGAGGTGACAGGGCATCCCTCAGCCCCACTGCATTTGAGATCTGCTGGCAGGCTCGAGGCTCTGGGAGGATTGAGTGTGTGATTCTGCGTGTGTGTGATGAGCCAAACTGAAAAATGGAGGGGGAAAAAAAAGTAAGGCCAGAGAAAGAAAATAGGATGGAAAAATCCAGGGCAACAATGGGAAAAGATCTGGGCTGGTGATGGGAAAGCTGGGATGCAAAGGGAGCTTTCTCTACGTTGTTGGATGTAAATGTAATGACCGCACCCCAACACCACCAAATTCCAAATGAATTCCTGCTCCTCAGAGCCAAGATATTTTGCTGGCATGTAGGTGAGAGCAGCATGTGTCTCTGTTGAGAAGCTCAGTGACACACAGCAAGGCCTCAAAGAGTGGGAAGGCAAATCTTCCCCTTCTCCCCCTGGCAGGACATGGTCCCAGAGACCCCACAGCTTTTGCTGTCACTGGGTATCACGGCAGGATGGCAGTGCTGTCCTGGGGTCGCAGGGCTCTGGCACACCCTCAGCAAAGGCCACCAACTGGCACATAAAGGTTCAGTTTCCACCTTGCTGGATCCTCCACAAAACCATGTTTAAGACCATAGGTAAGTTTTCATTTCTGAGGAATCACTTTTCCACACATTGGCAACAGGACAACCCCACCAGGACTCTCCAGCTGAGGATCGGGGACACCCAGCATACAGAGCTCCTGTCCTGGTTGTGCCACCCGCTTGCTGTGACACACAAAGCAGGTCACTTCATCCCTCCCTGCCTTCCTTCTCTTCCCAGTGCTTCCTCTGCTGCTGTAGCTGTCCGCTTTGGAGCAGAGGTTTGACAGTGCAGTGGTGCCTGGGTCTTCAGTTTCCACCAGGATATAAATTGAGGTGTCCCGATTTCAGGAGGATCTGTCACTGGTGGAAGCAGCACAAGCTATCTGCCTCTGAAACAGTGGGCCTCCTTTCACTTTGGTGCCCACTTTGAGGCCTCTGACAGTAAGTGTTCACCTCATTCTTTATTCCTGTCCTTATTTTGCACTCAAGTCATTACTCAGGCTGCATTCAGTGGCATCAGCTAAAGGAGATTTTCAGATAATGCAGGCAAAGCAAGTGAGAACAAAGATCACAGCAAGGAAAGTGGTTCTTTGGCATGTTCACATAACAGCTACTCCATCAGGTGGAACATGACAGTTATTGTAGGAATCTCTTCATAAACCCTAATACACACTCAATTATATACTCTTAAAATTCCCTTTTTGTTCTGTATCACTCATTTAGAGAAGTGTCAGACGGAGAAAGGCAATAATCCACAGAGACACTAATTCATTTCATCCACATGCTCGGGGATAGTTATTAATAGCAGAGCTGCTGGCTAATTGCTCATGTCCTGTTACAGGAGATCAATCACACACAGAAGAGCTTGAAAACAACTTCGTGTCATTTCACACAGAACTGTTTAGTCAGGGCTACACTCGTGTCCTTGCTGGACTTGTATAACCTTTGTGAGGGTTTGGGTTTGCTGTGGTTGAACTGTCCTGGGAGCTCTGCTTCCCTCTCCGAGGGCGCAGCTCCACCTGCACGGTCCAGGTTATCCTTTTGGGCTGGAGTGGTGACACAATCTGAGGGGCCAGGGCTTGCAATATTGATAGGCACAGCCTTCATGTCCTCCTTATTAAAAGATAATAGGAAGAATAATCCCAAGGGCTTTTTATCTGCAGGAGGCTGTGGACAACGTTGTTGTCTCTTCCCCAAGCCAGCAGCAGAAGGAGAGGGAATGCTCAGCATGTAACAAACTAAACTCACCACTCTGCTATTGATAAATCACCCTGCTCTTATTTAGGACGACATAAAGTTCCCAGACAGGGATAAGGATCTTATTGCCTGAGATGCTGCACACACATACAAATACGACTTCTGCTCTTCTAAATATATATATTTTTATTTTTTTCATAATACCTAAGTAATAATCCTGCAATGAAATCGGTGTGAGGAGCCCTATCAAAGATGAACTTCATTCCCACCTCTCATCTCTGGTGCCAAATCCCAGTCCAGTTTCCATCACTTCCAGCTCCCAGCAATCTTCAGGGGCTCTTGAAATGAACAACAACTTCCTTCATCACATCGTAAAGGTTAATCTCCCCTTCAAGCAATCATCTTCATAAGAATGACGAGTTTAATTTAAGGAAAGTTTCTAGACAATAAAGCTACAACTTACACGGCTACGCTGAAGAGAGAATCAGACAAACAAGACTCTGTCTCCAATGATGGATTCATTCAGACCTGGAGAGCTGGAGTTGAAAGAAAAATTCAATAAAGCCTCCTTGATTTTTTTTCTTTTCTGCCCATTAAGTTGTCGCCAGATGCTTTAATTACATATAGTTATTAACAAGAATGTAACACACAAATTAAACCTACGCCATGCTTCATCTCATTTGGCTAGGAAGGTAATTTTACCCAAGTGGGTTCTCTAGAGAGCAGGGGATCTGCTTTGTCTATTGTCCTTGCCTCTGGAATAGCTCTGGATCTGGGTCCCAATTCTGTTGGGCATCTGAGCATCTCTAAATCTGTGGGGTGGAGACCAACGTTTCACTGAGTTCACTCAGATAGCAAAGACCTTCACGTCTTACCCTGAAACCAAGACATCCAAAAATCACATGGAAAATACTGCTAGGACCCTGGGCTAGATAATTTTGGGTTTTTTCTGATCCGTACACCTGCAGCCTGTTTTTGCAATACTGATACAGGGGGAAGATAATTCTTATCCTGACACGGAGTGAGATGTAGATGGGCTCTGAAAAGCAAATATAATTTAGATTTTGCCTTCATATGAAGGTAATATCTTAGCAGAGCATCTTTTTGAGAGGGGCAGCACTGCGCATCACCTGCAAGTTCGGTTCTGACCTCTTTTCATGCTCCCCAGCAGCAGACTCATGCAGGGCTCTTAGCAGGCAGTAAACTTGTCCTCTCTGCTCTACAGTCGTGGGTCCAGGTCAGGATGGACAATAAGACTGGATGGCTCAGATAGAGAGGTCAGAAATGGATGCATCTCTTACATCTTCTGTGTGGGGGTGGCACTCTCAAGCACCAGGGAGAGGACAGTCAGACCTTTGGAGTGTGATTACAGAATGAGTTAAGTGGTCTCACAAAGTGTGGAGGAGTCACAGAACCATAGGATATCCTGAGCTGGAAGGGACCCACCAGGATCATCCAGTCCAACCCCTGGCCCTGCACAGACACCCCAACAACAGCTGGGCATCCCTGGCAGCGCTGTCCAAATGCTGCTGGAGCTCTGGCAGCCTCGGGGCCGTGCCCATTCCCTGGGGAGCCTGGGCAGTGCCCAGCACCCTTTGGGGGAAGAACCTTTTCTCTGATCTCCAGCCTGAACCTTTCCCTGAGCTCCAGTCATTCCCTGGGTCCTGTCCCTGTCCCAGGGAGCAGAGATCAGAGCTGCCCCTTGGGAGGAGCTGCAGACCCCAGTGTTTGCCCTCAGTTTTCTCTTCTCCAGGCTGCACAATCCCAGTGCCCTCAGCCTGTCCTCTTATGGCCCTTCCAGACCCTTTCCCACCCCTGTGTCCCTCCTTTGGACACTCTCTCACAGCTTTAGATCTTTTTTTATATTGTGGTGCACAAAACAGCACTTGAGGTTAGGCTGCCCCAGCCCGGAGCAGAGTGGGACAATCCCCTCCTTTGACCAGCTGGTGATGCCAGGCCTGATGCCCCCCAGGACAGCCCTTTGGGCTGCCAGGGCACTGCTGACTCACGTTCGGGCAGAGTCAGAGAAGCATCGAGGACTGAGCACTGCTTCAAGCACTACAGCCCCCCTGAAGTCACTGGCTGTGAACCAGCTCCGAGCAGCTCAGGAGCTGTCCATAAACATGTCTGTGTCTGGGAGCCGTCCACATCCTGCCACACTAACAGACTCCTGGAAAGGCTGCCAGCTGCCCTCCTGCCCTGGCCTTTTTCTGCAGAGCCACTGCCATCTGTCCAAGCTTTGAAAAGGTCGTGGTGCCACGGCCCTCAAGTGCTGGGCATTGACCTTTTCTGGAGGGGACAAATACTGACACTCAGAGTTTCATCACCCATCTGCCAACACAGAGATCCCACAGGAAAGGCAGGAGGGCTTCCTGCTCTGGTAGCTCCACACAGGCAGGGAGAGAAAGCCTGGCACTCTACATGAGAGTCTGAAAGAGGATTTGGGCAGGAGCAGAGCTGTGCTCCCCATCCAGACCTGCTCCAGGGAGAGCTGGGGCAAGGGGAAGGTCAGGGGCAGGAGTAGGTGACACAGAAGCCACCGGGCACATACCTGTGGCTGGGCTAAGACACCTCTGATGGAGTGGGAGAAGGATGCTCCTGTCACACAGGGATTGGATTCATTTAACGTTGATTCAAGCACCACCTGCTAAAAACTCCAGAGTTCTTTTTTATGTTTATAAACATTGCCTTTGGTCCACTTTCACTGCCTGTGCCTGTTTCCTGCTCTGGAAAAACAGATTATGGTGGTTTTTAGGAGGTATGGCAAGGGTGGGTCCAGTGCAAGCCACTCTGTGGACACAGAATTGTCACCAGCTGGGACAACTGGCCTGGCATGAGAACATAGCACGGGAGTGAAGGTACCCCTTGCTGCCCTCACTGCCTGTCCCCAGCCCCTCTGAAGCTAAGACCCCAATCCCAGTCCTGCCCACCAGCCTCTCTCCTGTGCTGTGCATGAAAAGAACTTGGATTACGAAAGCTGGGAGCTGCAGACAGAGAACAGAACAATGACGATTAGGATTTAGCAGAGCTCCCAACACACAGGGGAGCAGGTACACCAAAAGGACTGCAGGGCATCGTGTTAAAGAGGTGGGGCCGACAGACAGACAGACCCGTGTCTAAGGCATGATGCAGTTCTTGGGTTGCATTTTTTAATAGGCAACAAGTCGCTCACTGAGAGTCTTTAAACCTCAGCTCCTGCCTCTTCCTTCCTCAGGGCCCACCAGGCTCCCTCGTGCCTGGCACCTGTTAATGTAATCATCCCAGCAGGGGGAAAAATTTTGCAAGAATTTCCCTTAAACAGCTTTCTCCCCAGGACACCAGCATCTACATGTAATTACGGCATGTGTGCTGCTGGCCCAGCGCTGAGAAGGAAAACCTGCAGGCTCACCAAAGCCTTCCCCACTCTCCCTCCCAGCCCCATCCAGGGATGTATCACCTTGATTGCTCAAATCTGACTGTTTCCCAATCTTCTTTCGTCTCACATTGACCTCCCAGCATGGCAGGAAGCAATAATCAAAGCTGTGACACGTGTGATAGCCCTGTGCCAGACGAGGCATTAGCAGTTCCTTTAGATTTAAGCCCAGTTCATACCCACCCGGTAAATAGCCTTCCCTGCGAGCTCCTCAAATCCATAGTCAGTTCATCAGGAAGCACTTGTCCCAGTTTCAAAAAAGGCCTGAAACTGAGGCAAATAGAAAGCCAAACAAAAGAGCTTATTCAAGTTAAAATTACTCTAATACAGGAGCAACAGACAGGAGGGGAAAACATGCACTGTGCAAATGTTATCAGCATGCTGGGCTCCGAATGCCAGCTTACAGCTTTAGGCAGCTTTAGACAGCAAAATACAGACGGGATTGTCCTACGTTGATGTAAAGTAGGAAGCAAGTGGCAGGAAATGCTAACGGGGAGCAGTAAAAGTGGATAGCACAGGCTAGCAGGCAGATCACCGTGAGCCTGGACAGACAGCTTGTGTTCTCACACCGGCCTGACTCTTCTCCTGACCTGTTTTTCCTGGTTTTCTCACCTGTTCTGGCTGCATTAGACTTGGGATTTTCTTATGTGTGCTGCAATCATCACTTCAGTTTCCCACGCAGATGTTCTGACTCTGTCAGGAGCCTGGAGGGATTCTCAGGAGCATCAGGAATAAGAAAGCTGTTCAGAGTACTGGGAAAAACTCATAGGAAGGAGCCCTGCCTGGGAGCACAGGAATGTCAGGGACCTTCTGGCTAGCGAGGGCAGTCCTTGTCATTGCAGGTGTGAAAGGAGAAGCTCAGACCTCAAACCTTCTCTTTTCTCTCTGCATCTTCCACCAGCAGGCAGGGAACCTCTCCTGATGTGTTCTCACTGTGTTCATGCCATATCTGCTTCAGGAGCTGTATCCCAAGAGCTCATGGGCACATTTTACCTCTCTGGAGCTTCTCCCATGTCAGCCTGTCTTTTACCAAATTAAACATGCTGTTCCTGACTCTTCAGATCTCCTGTAAGTGTTCTGTTTTCCATCTTCCAGCCCTCCTCTGCATTCAAGCAAGGTGAAGCTTATCTACCCTGACCTTAAGAAGCCAGACATGGTCAGTGACACCATTTTTTGCCTGTATTTGCTGAAATACCCCTCCTGATACATCCAAGGATAGCATTGCCTTTCTTTGCCTGACATCTCAGTCAGGCTGCAGTCACTTAGACCACACAGTCCTTGATCATTTGCTGCTCATCATCTCCTACATTATATCTCAGACTATCACAAGTCCTCACATTCCTGACCTGTCATCTCGAACTTTCTGTTTGCCCTCTCATTTCAATTATTCTGCTTCTCAAGGTCACTTAGTTCTTTCAGACTTGTACTCTCATTCTTCTCTGCATTGTCAAAACTTCCAGTTCTGTGTCGCTGGGTGATTTTAGCCTCAGGATCCTGCTTTTATTGCCAAGATCATCCACAAGAAGAAAAGATCAGTTCCCAAACAGTTCTGTGAGAAACTCTTTTGGTAAATTCCCTCCAGAGAGTTGCACCTCACCTTACAGTTTACTAATCCTCCTTTCCTTCAGCTTCATTAATAATTTCCCACGTGGCACCTATCAGATACCTGACTGAAGCCTAGATAAAGGAGATCAGCAGCATTTCCTTTGTCTAGAAAATCAGGTATCTTATCAAAACAAAGCTATCATGTTCGTCTGACACAATCTACATTTCGTAAACCCGTGTTTCATCTTATCTCATTTCCCCTTTATCTCTGCGTATTTAATTGTTCTTCCCTTCCAAATTCACTTTGAAATCTCCAGTCAAGGTTAGACTAAGAGGCTTGGAGTTAACTGGGTAACTTTTTCTCTGCACGTTACTATTTCTACTGTTCTCTGATCATGTGGCATTTAGAGACAAGATGTTATTAGTGACCTTTTCTGCTGGACCTGCACTTTAATATGATGGTTCTTTCTGACCTCAGTTGAGGTGCAGTCCAGTGTCAGGGTAATACAAAGAAATGCCTACACAGTTCCAGAGGTCTGGGAGAAGCACTGTGGGACCCGAGGTCTGCTGGGATTCACTGTAAAAGTGACTAGAAAGGAGGCTGGCTCTGTGTGAGCACGGAGCAGAGGGGATTAACGAGGTGAGACTGGGCTGGTTTGTTTGTGAGAAGCTTTAAAAATGTGAAACTTATAGCGATGCTTGTCAAAGCGCTGCTTGCAAAGTTCCCCACTGTCACAAGCGACTGCCAGAGCTTTAATGTTAATTGGACAGATTGTCTCTGGTTTTGAAGGGAAAGCTGTGATTAATGAAACAACTGTTAACGAGGCTGGAGCAAAGCAGACCCTTCACCTTCCTTCTTTTGAGAGGAGGTAAACAGCAACTGGCTTTGGCTGCCCTTAAGAAGCAGCTGACTGAGAGCCTTCCTTAAACGCACTGCCGAAACCAAGCTGCAGAGATGAATTCAAGGAATGGAGAGGAGTGGAAGTGCTAATACCTCCAGGAGGAGGCAGAAAATCCACAGCCTCTCCTGTACTTTAGTTCCTGGGCAAGTTTTCCTCAGTTTAGACATTCAGAACTGACTAGAAAGCACAGACCTGGACCTTAGGCGGCTTTGGGCCACACAGGTTCTCCATGGTCTTTTGCAATCTGTGACTTTGCAGTGATCTAATATGGGGACATTTTGCTCTCCTAATTCAGAAGTGGCTTTAATGTTTATACTGGCTGCTGAGTTCCATATTTACAGGCACAGAATTCGCCAAAGGAATGGGTATAGATCCTCCTTGGATCTAAAACCTAATGGAATAAGTGGGGTTTTTTTAGTCTTCCTTTATCATTGTCTTTCCCTATTCATGAACCCTTGATCTCTGCCTTTGCACCCTCTGCTTCTACCACCATCCCTGAACTTCACATCTGCTTCCTGAGGGTTTCTGCAGATGTCGATCTCAGAACACAGAGCTTAAACCGGAAGGACCTTCACCCTCTGTTACAACCCTTTCCCTCCCATCTCCAGGAACATGGTATCTTAACACACACAGGCTAAAATATTTCCTATTGTTTTCAGAGAGAAAGCACATGATTGTGCTCAGGAGTATCCAGGTCTCCTTTGACTTCTTTCTCCAATTTGTCTTCTGCTGAAGGAAAAGATGGGAGCATTTGGTGCCTGAGCCCTACAGTGTCTTCCTGCTTCCCCAGTGAATTCACTGGTGCCTCTCCATGGAGCCATGCAGCCCCACTACCAACACTTGGATCTTAATCTCCCTCTCCCTGTAATCAGCAGCACACCAGGCTGAACTGAAGGGGACACAGATCAGGCCTCCAAAGTGTGCCTTGAGCAGTGAACTGAGAGTTCTCCCCCCTCTCACAGTGTGCTCGCACTCTGAGGTCTCCGGTCATTACTCTCCTTGCTGCCTCATTACCAGAATGTGCCATTAAAGTTTTGCTCACTTGAAAATGATCTCTTACTATCTCTCCATAGAAATTGCCCCGGCAACAAGCTTCCTTCAATATCTATCAAGCCAAAGAAAGCCATTAGAGAAATTACAGGAGCTGCATGGCTGCTCCCGCCCCGTCCCTGGCAGGTGGGGTCCCCTGGCTCTCCAGGGCTGTGTGCGGCTCTGGCTCCATCATGAGGCCACTGGAAGAGCAGCCAAGTATCCCTGTCAAGGTCCCTGTGAGGGTGGGGTGGAGGAGACCTGGAGCCCACCCTTTGAGGTTCCCCCCAAAAAGGTGACCTGGTGCTCTGTGCCAGCACCACGAGTGGCACAGCTAAAGGAGAGGGGAATGGCACAAACTATCCATCCAAAGGTGTGCAAATGTTCCCAAATAATCCTTCCTGGCTGCTTTCTTCTGGAGTGTCTCTCATGAAGAGCCCGGAAAGTCTCCTCTCTTCACTCTGGATGTCCACAGTGTTTGTCTGGCTCCATTGCGCCAGGCTGCCTTTTCCAGGCCTTGGATGCAGGAGGTGTGTCAAGGGCATGATTCATTTCACCTGCTGTGGACACCAGCACAGGATGGATTACACCCCAGAGGTATCAGTTTCTCTCCCCTGCCTGCAGAAGAAGAGCAAATAACTCACTGCTGAGGGTATCTGTGTTGCCTGATGAAGCAAATTCTCAGAGTATCAGTTCCGGAGGTGCCAAAGCATTTGGATTAGGGACCTTGGAAAAAAAAGTACCACCAGCTGTTTAATCATTTCCAAAATACAGCCCAAACCTGTGCAGAGGAAGGACTTAGTCTCTTGATATCTGGGTGCTTGACAGGGAAGTATCAGACTTTATCAGACTACCTGAGGCTGTATTTGATATTTAAAATGTTACAAGACCCTCTGGATTCACACAGGGTGGCAGCAGGTGAGGTCTCTTCTTTATCCTGTACTCTCTCCTGTGACTCTGAGTCACACTGAAGGCACATGGTTATTATTTTTTATTTTTATTTTTATTTTTATTTTTACTTCTCTCCCTTGGCAGAATAACAGCACTGCCCTGTCTGCCACCTTTGACAACAGTGAAAGTCTAAAACACTCAAGGCATTTTGAGACAAACAAACTTGAAACAAACTGTGGGAGGCAGGGCTGTGCTCTGCCCTTTCTACCACCAAACTCTGCAGGTTGCATTTCCACACTTGGGAAGAGGCTTGATTTGCTCCTTGCAGCCCTGAAAATGGGGAAGGGAGAAAGAATAGGGGCATGTCTTCATTGCCAGTCAGAAGTCTGCATTCAGGGGGATTTTTAGAGTGGGAGCTGCTTTTCAGCACAGAGGTGTCTCCAGCAGCAGGGTACAGCTCACCTGGAGCTGAGACACACGAGAAGGGAGGGTGGTACGGGGTTGTCCCCAGGCTGGTGACAGCAGTGATTGTTATGCTGGGAGTGCGGACTCATCCCCAAGGGTGCTGCATGTTGGATATCTGCTTTCCCTACTTGCTGGTGTGGATCCTTGCTGTGCCGTGCAGCTCCCTGCTGCGTGCGCATTCTCCTGCCTCTCTCCTGCCTCTTCTATCACAAAGCTTGTGCTTCCCCTCCTGGTCCCTTTTCCCACCACCTTGTGCAGTTACAAGGCCACAGGGCTCTGCTCTAAGCAAGGGCTGGCACGTATTTGTCAGAGCAATCAGCTCCAGGGACATCTTTGCATCCTGCCTGCTGTTTTTCTGGATTTTACCCTGGTTATTGTCATCTGTGTAGGACGTTCACTCTGGTCCCCACAGCCTCCCCCTGGACTGGGAGAGCTGCTCTGCTCCATGATGGACCCCAGGATTCAGCGCAGGTACCCAAGGGCTGTAATTATGCCACTAAATAATGATTCAAATTCCATGAGTCCCCATATTCCATTTGTACATCTGCCCTTGCCAAAACTGCTTGGGCACAGTGGTGCTGTGGCTTGGCCCAGGAGGGGAGGAGAGAGGGAGAAAAGAAGAGACTGAAGGAGAAAAAGGAAATTTATAAGCAAAGTGCTGCCACTACTGAAAAGCAAATGGGAGATATGGGCAGAGGAAAGAAAACCATGGGCACGTGTCATGTTCTGCTAGGGTCAGAAGGTTTCTTGATAGAGCTTTTCAGAGCCTGCCTGGTGTGTAGGTCTCTCTTGGTGACCTAGAGCTGGCTTGGAAGGTGTATGCAGGGGGAGTGTTGGGAAAACATTTGCATTCATCCACACAGAAGTCTCACAGCCCCTGCAAATCTCTTCTTGGTTGTTTCCCTTGTCAGTGCCACTGAGATGAGTCCACAGGAAAACAGAAAGGAAAAAAAAAGAAAAATAAAATAAAGATAATAATGAAAAAGACCCTAATCTCACGGAAGAAGGAACACATTTTGCTAAGCACAAAGCAGAAATGGAGTCTCTGGAGGCTCAGGCAGAGTTTATAGGACTTGGTTTGGACTTCACAGCCTGCTCAGCTGCAGCAAAGGGATGAAGCCCAAGATTTTTGTTAGCTGACTTGGTCATAAAGCAGCCAGTTAAGTCTGGAACTCCCAGGGGAGGATTTCATTTCTTTCAGCTGGGCCCATATGTGCTCTTTTTCTCCAGCTGGCCAGCAGCCAGCTCTGCCAGAGCATCCCTGGCGTTCCCTGTACCTGGAGATACTTGTAAGCACTCCATGGATTCCGACTTACACTCCATCATGGAACTGCAAGTCAGGACTCCTGCGTTCCTTCCCTGCCTCCATCTCCGCCTTGAGGTATGACTTCAAATAAATAATTTCCTTCCCTGTGCCTGCCATCTGTGAAACGTGGCTAATGACACTCTCCTGCCTTTTCAGATTGCTCTGAGATTCCCTGCAATCTCAGGGCAGTGTTATTGTAGAGATAGGACTGGATTGCCCAGCTCAAAAATGCTTTTAAGAGACTTGATTGTGCTGAAGGTGGGGTTTGCTGGCTGAGGCAGAGTGGTCAGAGGGTAAAAGATCAACAGACAGGACAGGAGAGGTCTGAGATGAGCAAAGATCAGAGCATCCGAGGAGGAGGAGGATGAGCAGAAGGAAAGATCCCCCTCGGTTAATATTATGTCAGGAATAAGCTTTCCAATGTGTTATTCACCAACAAGAGGATGGGGTCACTTTCTGCTTTTTGAAACATTTTGTGAGTTCTGGATTTGATACTCTGAGGTGGTGAAACATCCAGGGTAGTACTGGGCTCTCGTAAAGTTAGTCCAGCAACAGATTCAACTCAAAGTAGGCATTTACTGATTGGATCGCATTAGATCATCACAGTTATGATAGCAAAGGCACTTCCAAGTATTTCTCCAGGCATGAGGATATCAATGGACAGTCACAGCACAGCTCTGCTGCTTCAAGGAACAGAAAGAAATTTGATCTTTGGGAAACTGGATTTGAATTTTCTGTATGAGGTAAAGAGCCTTTGCCCATGTCTCCCAGGTGCTGAAGGACATATTTGGCCAAATCTAGCCTGGATAAACTTAGACTCTAGCATAGGGTGTTCTGGGTCATTTCACACTGGGGAAGATGTCAATGTTTAATTGAGACTGAAAAATCGAAGAGAAACAAAAGTAACTGAAGACCTAAATGGGGTTTTCCCCATGTGGCAGGAATCCTCAGAAGGTATTTAGCCTGGGGAGGAATGTTAATGGCAGGAGTATTGCAGAATTATGAGAGTCTTAGCGAACAGGAATTTATTGCTCTTCTTGCCTTGGAATCATGATATGGAAACTGTGATCTTATTCGATTAGATTAATGGTTAGGCAAATTTAATACAGGTCAAAAGAAAAAAAACCCACCACCAGAGCTGATGTACTGTGTAGTCAGTTCATGTAATTCACTGCTGCAGGAGGTCAGAGAGTGATGTGCTGGAGCTGGAGTTAAGAAAGAGCTCTGTAATTTTACAGCCATTAAGAGCATGTCATTATACCTGTGAATGGGGGAATGGAAATCTCAGACCTGAGAATGCACAGAAAGAATAGCCTTAGGAAAGAAATTTCCCCATCTTCTCCCATCACCTTTCACACGCCTGGGAGCTGTACTGGGCTGGATTATTGCCCTTACCCCTGGAATTGCCTGCTGGCAGCCCTCAGAATGTGTGCAGGTGCTCAGCGGTGCAGAGAGGCACGGCCAGAACTCGACTCCTTCAGTTTGCTGAACAACACTGGCTTTCCTTGCAGGCTCTCAGGGCCGCCTGCTTTATTGGTTTAAGCAAATCCTCACTGCCTGCACCCTGGAATGCAACGGCCGCAGAACTCCCCACTCCTCCAGCTCCACTGGGACTGGCCAGCAGCAGACAAGGAGAAAGGCAGTGCTGCTTTGGTGGCCTTGTACTAAAACTCCCTCTTCCCACAGAGGATTTTTGCAGCTGACATCTCACAGCCTGGGCCTCATGGTTTGAATGAGAGCAGAGGGTTTTCAGCAGGGCACTCTCCCTGCAGGGAACCAGTTCCACAGAAGGCAATACTTCCTAGGCTTCCTAAGAGCAAGGAGGGAACTCTATTTCCATAGAGCAGCCTGACGTCTTTGTGCAAGTCATTTCACCCTCTAGATTTTCACAGATCCGTGAGAGAGATGAGCTGGGAAATCTGGAGCTCCTGTCACAGTTTGCTTTTTCCTAGGGAGAGCCGTGGCATTTCATTCCCAATGTCGTGCCCCTGCTGTTTACACAAAAACTCCTCATGTTTAGGTGAGGAAGGCGATGACAGGAGGGCAGATTGAGTCCAGGAAAGATGTCATGGATGTGGCATGCACAGTGAGCAACTGGGACACTTTACTGGGTATCTCCATCTCCCTTGGTTTATGGTCCATCTGCACCATCAGGTTCTGAGCTGCACCTTCTCCTCAGCAGCTAAATGGAGACATTCCTAAGAATGTCACATTCCTAAGAATGTCACAGTCATAAGAATTAGACACATGTGGGAATTCAGTGTGTTTTCCACCTGGCTTTACATTCAAAAATTGAATTAATCTGCATTTAAACAGGCATTGTTTTCTGTGTTGTGTGAGGAACTGGGGAATAGATTCATGTTTTAGTCAGGTTCTAATTTGGGGGAGAATTAAAGTCTCATAAATAAGGCACAGTATTTGTTCAGCATGTTGTTGAAGATATCTGTCTTAGCTCCAGTACAATTCTTTTTCTTTTTTACAAGCAGCACAGTGAAATGTAAAACATTTTGTATGCCATGAGCACATGAAACTCACGGCCCAAGTGCTCAGCTGGTGCAGCCTGGCACAGATGAGTGGCTGGCAATGCAAAAACATCCTCTGATGCCGCACGAAGAGGTGTCAGAGCTGACCTTGCTTTGCTCTCACGACTCCCTAACATTGCTCGCAACCCGTGCAATCACACCTGCATCTCCCTGCGGCTGCTCCATTCCATGTGGAAGCCTTTGCCAGCACGTGGGATGTGGGGAAGGGGCTCCCAGGGTGAGTTCCCTCCTGCTCTGCTTGGCTGAAAACTTGCTGTGCCACTGCCTGTGCTCATGGGGCAACACGGATGGATGCCAATAGCGAAAATGTGCTGGAGAGCATTTTCCAGGTGGGAGGTTAGCCTTCAAGCCGCTCAAAAGGCCTTAGGCAGGAGCAGCCAGCTCAGGACCTATAATAAAATATCCTTTATCCATCCCCATGGCTCGAATGTCCCTTCCTGCTTCCATGGGTTTTGTGGCTCCCCTCAGGTTCCCAGAGGAGCACACACCTCTCTGCTCTGCGTGCTCCCGCCGCCGGCGTTGGACTCTTCCGCCAGCATCCTGGGGTCCAAATGGCCTTTCTCCAGCTCAGCTAATCTGTCCCTGCCGAATCTGTCAGCTGGCACATAATGGATGTGCTCCGGCTCCGGGTGGGCAGGGAGGGATGGCACAGGCCCAGGATTTGCAATGCATGTCTCAGGGAAGGGGGTGAAAGCTGCAAATGTGACGCTTTTCCCTCCCCATGTCCATCAGGCTCCCAGCCCATTTCAAAGGGAGTAGCCCACAGAAGGCTGGTGGTTTTGTAGAAGATTTGCTGATGCTGAATTAATCCCAAATTTTCTCTGTCTCCATGCAAAGTTCCCCTGCCCTCTGAGCAGCCTGCATGGCTGACACCTGCCAGAAAATGAGAAGCAGGGTGTTTGGGGCACAGCCAGCTTTCCAGGAGCATATCCCCCCCCTCTCCTGCATGGATTTGGATGGCACTTGCTCCCAGCTCCCAGTGCTGCTGCGGGTGGGAGGATCTGCAGTCACAGGGTCCCTGTGTCAGACTGATGGAGTGTTGCGAACCCACAAGCTGTGCTCGTGTGCACCCCAGAGTCCCCAGCTCCAGCCCGTCTGCACAGCAGAGAGGAGCTGCAGGCTGGACCCTGTGTGGCAGGAGCCCAAGTTGGCAGTGATTCAGCTGGAGACCTTCCACCAGTGCCAGCCCGTGCTGGGGCTGTGTTTCACAGCTTATGAGTCCCTGTCAGTGCCTGGGTTACTCTGGACTCTACACAGCAACCAATAATCTGCTCAGACCTTCAGCCTCTGGTTAAATAAAGCTGGTTATAATTAATCATCTCCGGAAGTCCTGCCCCTGCACACACACAGGCCACTGTCCCCTCTCAGCAGAGCAAGCTGTGCACTTCAAAGGCATGGGTCAGACACCAGGCAGGACTTCCAGCAAAACATATTCCAAGTGATGCTGTGGCAAGTAATTACAGTGATCCCTGACTCAGAGATCAGCCACTGCACTCACAGCGCAGGAAAGCTCTTTGTATCTGTGCAGGAGGAGTCTGAACTCTTGCAAAGCTGTCCAGCTACCTGAGGCACAGAATCACAGACTGGTCTGGATTGGAGGGGACCTTAAAAATCATCTCGTTCCAGCCCTTGCCATGGGCAGGGACACCTTCCACCAGACCAGGTTGCTCAAATCTGGCCCTGGTCAGGTCCCATACCAAGATAAATGCACTCACCCACGCTCCTGGAAAACTCAGGAGCTTTGTTGGCTGTGCCTCAGAGCAAGCACTGCTGTGAGGATAGGACAGGGCAGCTGAAAGGTTTGACATGGAGCTCACGAGCCAGGTGACACAGCCTCAGTGCAAACACCACATCCCCCAGGAAGATGGGCCCTGCCTTGTCAGGCACATCAACTGCACAGAGCTCTGACAGCTCTTGTGGCACCAGCTGAGTTACTCTGTCAGCTGGTCACCTGTCACCGAGAAAATAATAAACACTTGGAAGGAGGGTACAGCAGTGCTGTGGTGGCATTCAAAACACGCTCAGTCACCCCACCAAAGCAGCAGGTGTTTCTACCTGATGCTCTTGTGAAGCCAGAGAGGCAGAATCCCCCTGCGTGCTCCTGGGGACACAGAAAGAAAACAATAATTTACCACCCACGCTGCTCTCATGTCCTTCCTTGGGACTTGGGACCTGACATCACCTCCCTGAGACTGACAGAAACAGGGAATTGCTCCCTGGAAGCCTGGTTAAAACTGGCTTGAGGACTTGCTATCTTCTGTGGTGGCCCCAAAAGCTGTCATCCCTTGTGTCTGGGTTGGAGGCCAGGGGGCTTTGCTGATCTCCACCTGCAGGTTTAGTGGAGATTTTAACACTGTAATTACAGGTTTTCCTGTCCTTGACACTGAGCTTCCCCAAGCCCCCTTTCTGTCTCCAGTTCCAGCTCTTTGGAGCAGGCTGTGTATCTTCTGCAGCATTGTTTCCACACAGGGTCACGTCCTCAGTGGCTGTAGAGAGAACAGACCCCTCTGCTTCACACGGTGCTGCTACCTCATGGGACACTCAGTGGGATCCCTCTCCTCCAACTTCGGCTGCCCACAAATCATAATAATAAAATAAACCAATTGTCTGGTCTTTTGCTGTGGTCACTAGAGAAAAGTTGGCATTTCCCAAATTATTGCCATCATCCAGTGGGCGTCAGGGAAGGCAGGGTTCAATTACCACCTCATTAGGGCTACAAAAAGCCCTAAGAACATGAAACTTGCTTGATTTGCGTTAAAAACCCGATCTGCCCCTGGGGTGAGTTAGTAAAGCTCCTCTAAACCGTGCCAAGAGCACATTTGGATTGATCAATAGCCCTGGCTCAGCTAGCCGTGCTACGCAGCAGTCCTCATCTACAGCAATTACCTAAAAGCCTGGGAAGGGGAGGAGATCAAGCAATTTAGCAGGGGGACAGGGCCTTTGCATTGATTAAAAAATGTGATGGGAGCTTTGCAATGGTTTCAAAGATGCCCCTGAGGTACCTGATGAGCCAGAGGCAGGCGTCACAGCACTGCTGGGCTTTGCCTCTGCTCTCCAGCCCAGCAAACCGGGGCACCAGGGGACATCTCTGAGGTGCAGCCAGGGGTGTCTCTACAGCCCGGTTACAAAAACAGCGCATCCCAACCCGAACGAGAGAGATGTGCCAGAGATTAGTGCACCCGGATAGAAGGAGGGGCAGGGCCCGCATGTCTAAATCGATGGAACAATCAGTTGAAAGCTAAAGCAATTTCGAGATTAGGCCTGCTTTATGGAAAGCAGTGATCTCTTTGTGATGAAAAGCCATCCCAGCCTATTGCTGTAATCTTACCTCTGCTCAGGCGAGTTCCCTGTGTCTGTACCTGACCCACTTCCTTCAGCTCCTGCGCTTGTTGCCTTCAAGTGCAGTTTTAGCTCCACATAAACACCTTGTGTAAATTGCTTTAATCTCCAAGTGCTCTTTCTATTGATTTGAAACAGTTAAGTTGTCAATCAGCCCTTTCTCTTCACACTGCGGACGGGAAGGAAGATTAAAATAACAAACAAACAAGAAGTGGATGGGCAGGGAAGTTAGTTTGAATTTCGCAGGGGCTGCCACCTTCATGGAGTCTGGAAACAGGTGGAAACGAGGTCATTTCAGGTGGAAATGAAGTTCTTGCAGGTGCTGAACTGTGCAGAAAGGCCCTGTCCAGAAGGGAGGGCAGTGTGTGATGCCCTGCAGTGCCCTGGTCTTGCAGCCTGTGCAGTCACTCCCACAGCTGAGGGTGTCTCTTCCAGCTGAGTGTTATGCAAATATTTCCAGGAGACAACCTCAGTCTTAATGAAGTTTGCAGTCAGCACTAATAAGATACACACACACAAAGATAATGCAGGTAAACAGATGCACAGAGACAAAAAGTACTTTTTGCAAGGCCAGTGTGTGAATCCAAAGTCTCCTGATGAGGATCCAGCACCTCACCAAAAAAGGTAATACATAAACACAATAAACACATTCAACAAACCCATTCAGAGTGACTTTTCTGCGGGGTACTGAGGGAAGGAACGGACCTGAACTCTCACATGGCATCTGGAACCTCGGCTGCTGGCAGCTCTGTCCCTGAGGGCTGTGCAGAAATGCAGTTGAGGAAGGATATTTGAGCTGGACCACTGAAGCTGCGGATGCTCCTGCAGGCAGTGATGGATCCCCTGGCTTGGAGAGCACACCAGGCCATCTGCACTCGGGACCATCCTGATGGCAGGCTCGAGGCAGCGAGCTATTATTTCATCATTACAGCAAGGATAATGACAGGGTCAGAGAGGCTGATTGCTGCTGGAGAGGTCAGAGGTCAAGGAACTGAGAAGGAGAATAAAGATGAGGAATAGCACGCGTGGCTTTGAAAGAAGCGTGTGGCTGGCTTAGCCTTGCTCCAGTCAGAGTATTGATTACTAAAATTAAGCTGAGGGTCTCTAGTTAGAGTCTTCAAAGTGGAAATGCACTGAAGTCCAGTGCAGTGCTGGTCACACACTGAAAATCCATCAATTAATCACATTATGCAAAGCCAATGTTAGACACAGCAACACCCAGATTACTCTGCTGTCAGGGGCTGAAGAGAAGCCCCTCTGGTGACCTGCTTGTTTCTGCACCTTCCCACAAAAGGTTTTTTTACAGCCCCATGAGTATGATAAGGACTCACCCTGCACTCTGCCCTGACCAGAGGGAAAATTTCCCAGGACTCTTCCCCTTGTACCCAGTGCAGAGGGATTTTCGGGGAAATACATTTGTCTGCTAAAATCCTCTCAATGCTGTGGCCTGAGAGGGACAGGAGATTGGGGAAATGACAACCCCAGAGGAGCTGGAGGGACATGGTGGGGTGAGAAGTGGGGCTTTTAGCTGTGCTCTGAGTTATCTGAGGCAAAGCTGCCAGTCCTGCAGCTGGAGAGCTCAGGGATTCCTGGCAAGGGCTAACAGAACAAAGAGGCCTGAAATCGATTTGAATGTTTAAAATAATAATAATAACTCTCTTTGAATGGCTTTCTTTCCCCTCAAGCAATTTAAGCAGCTGCTCAATTTCCATTTGGCCTCGAGATCCTTTTATTGATAGGCTGTAAAAATTTGCATGTGGTGGAACGGCTGCTGGGGAGTTTGGGGAGGGAGGGTCACACCTTTGGAACTACAGGGGCTGTGGGGTTTTCGCTTTCTTCTGCTGACTTTTGGAAGCAGGAGCAGGAATAAAAATTGGAGCAAAGGGGTCACAGAGGAGCCAGCACAGATCAAATGAGAAAAGATCACTGTCTGCACAAAATGAAATAACTGTCTTACAATACAGTCTCCTCTGCTACATTTCACCAGTCCATTCTCAAAGAGTGCCAGTGTTACAGGACAAGGTGGAAGTCCTAGGGAGAAAATATTCAGTGACTGAAAGAATAAAGATGGAATAATGAGTTTAAATACAGGGTAGATTCAAGGTTAGACGGACAGCTGGCCTTTCACTTCCGCCTATACAACCCCTTCCTTTTAAAACTAACAATCTATATTTTCCTAATATAATAACATTCTATATTTTACTAATATAGTAAGATTTTAATATTTTACAAATTTTCTTTGGCCAAATGGGAGAAGAAGAGGAAGGAGGGCTTCAGAAGGATTCATGTGATTTTTTTGCATGATAGGCAAGGCTGGGGTGTGAGGTGAAAGTTCCTTCTGCATGGGGGAGCTTCAGAATATCCTGACAGCTCAGAGAAAACCTTCTGGAAGCTGGTAAAAGACAACTCACACAGGGAACAGTGTAATATGGAGAAGGAAAAATATACGTCAGCACACCCTTTCTGATGATAGAACAAAGTGTCATTCCAGGAAAACAAGCAAATTTGAAAGAGGGAAAAGAGAGAGTCTATAAAACAAGTAGAATATTTTTATACACAAAACAGAGAGTGGATTGATTTCATGATTTTAGAGGGCTTCAATCCTATGAATAAAGATGTCTTTCCCCAGTTGTTCACAGCTGGCTGACAGCCACTGGACACAGCAGCAAGGGCCAGAGCACAGAACGGAGCAGCCAGGGCTGACTGGTGGATAAGGATTATGGATGAGAACAGGACAGACAGGGGCCTGGGGAGAGGTGTCAACTAAAATAGGACAGGACAGCAGCAGCAGGGTCACAGCACAAAGACTTAATCTGTGGGCTTGTTCTCCTCTGTAGGGGTGGGCTGATGTGACACCCACGCATTGAGCAACAGCTGGCAACATCTGCCACAGCTCCTCCTCTTCTTCAGCTTTCAAACACTTGCTGTCCTCATCAGTTCTTCTGATTTCTCCTCCCCTTGCACTTCCTGACTGCTGCAGTTTGCTTTTTTTTAATGAAGTCCCTTACTGGGGCTTCAAAGGGGAGGTGCACAGAAGTCAGGAAGAGGAGGGAGTGGTGCCTTTCAGTCTTTCAGGTTGAAATTGCAAACACACATACATGCATACGCACTGGCAAAGCAAAGCAAAGAGGGAAATCGATAGCCCTGGTCAAAACTCATTTTCAAATCTGAATGAAGTTTGTGATTTGTAGAGCCCCGCAGATGCCACTGTTTCAGTCTTGATCTGATCCTTAAATGTCAGCCTTGCAGAATCACAGAAAACTGGGGGTGAACAGGACTTCCAGATGCCACCTAATCCATCCCCTTGTCAAACAGCCCCATTTATGGGAGATTCTCCATCGGGGAGAAATGCCAGGTCCTTTTTATGGTTTGACGTTGTGTCTGGACTAGAAAAATGCAATGGGAAGAACCTTTCTTTACTGAGTTTACCTCACCCCTGACACCCAGCGTGTCCCAGGATCTCCCAGAGGAGCAGGGCAGATCCCAAACTCAGACTTCCCTCATCACCAGCTCTGCCAGTGCGTTTTAGCGTCTTCCCCACTGGGTTTCAAATGGGTGGGGAGAGTTGGGAGGGATGATCATGCATGGAGGAGAAGGAAATTCAGGCTATTCTAATCTCCTCTACAAAATTCGCCATTTTTTATTTTATCTTGTATTTCATCAAATGACCACAGGCAGATAAGTGGTGAGGCGGGAGGGTGGGGGACCAGGCAGGGGTAGGTGGGGATATGAGAATGTGAGAGAGGAAATAAGGAAAATAAGCTTTGGACACCTGAGCTTGTTTCTGAAGCTGGGCATAGCTGGTGATTAGCAAAATCCGACAGAACCACAATTACCTCCTGCCTGGCTGGGATGTAAATGTCAGAGTCCTGCGGCTGGGAGAGGACTAGGAATGTCTGCAGCACAGCCAGGGGGGTGAGGAACCTCCAAATGAGCCTGACATTTGCTTAACCTGAAACAAAGGCCGAGGAAGGGGCCCATCCCAGCAACTGAGGGCTGTAGATGAAGAGCAAGACCTCGCTTAAATGCAGGCTTTTGTCGTGGGCTGTGGAGCTGTGACAGAGGGTGAGCTGTGGGAGTTTGCACTGGGAGGGGGTGCCAAGAGGGTGGGTGGAGGAGCAGATGTGTTCACACTCCCTTTTGGCAAAGGGAATAATAACATTTGCCTCCTTTAAAGGGAAGGCTGATGAATAGTTAGTAAGCCTGGGCTGGGCTGCTTTCCATAGTCTCTATCTTGTCTGAGGGCTTTTCATACAGGAGGATTTGAGAAGCAGGACCTCTAAGCTAAATAAAGAAAAGCTACACAGCAGGGATGGTTCCCTTTCTCACAAAACTCAAAATTCAAAGAAATTTTTTGTCTTCTTCAGGGCAAAAATGAGATCTCAAAATTTCATGGGCTGAACCGAGAGGGGAAGCACAAAGAACAGGTTCCCTCAGATGAGTCAATGTATTTGTGATCAGCAGAGTCATCTAAGACAAGAAATATGCAGGTTCAGGTCTGCCTCCACTTGCTTCAGAGCACGGCTGGTGTCAATCACACCTCAGTTACTCTTTGGGTGGCAGTCCTGTGTCCCACCTCAACTCAGTTCTGCATCTTTGCCCATTAGACTTGTCCTGCTCCATGAACTCATCTAAGCTGGTTTGTCCTCCATTAGAAAGAACTGATGTCTACCTACGAGCATTTTCCAATTAAAATCATTTCAACAAATGAAGTCACAATAAACGATCTGTAGTGCTGTGTCAGACCAAAGGTTCCTTGGCCCCTACCTCACAGAGCAAAGCTTCAGAGAGGGTCTAAGATCAGGATAAATAGGGAATGACTCTCTAGGTCAGGCCGTTTCCAAGTACATTTTTAGCTACAGGTGGTTTGTGCCACTGGAAGGACACTTGTGTTTGAGGCACCTCGGTCCTTAGAGTCTCCTGGAAGTTTCCTTGAACCAATGCACAGCCGTCACATCCCTTTTGCTGCACACAAGTACGTGAATGGGTTTGAAAAAGCTGCTTATTACAGTTCAGTGGAGGAGGATAGGCCATATTTTATCACAGATCAGTTTGTAAGGTTCATTATTGATTTTAATGTACCTGTGCCAAGAGGCAGCGACGGGCACAGTTTTTTAAAGAGAAGGAAGGAAGATTAAATATACTCAATCCTTGTCACCTTAGCAAACATTTATCCATCCAGTTGTCTGTGATGAGAAGTCTCTATTCCAAAGGAGGAATTAAATTTTAATAGGACAGAAACATGTTTCTGGGGCTGTCATGGCCCAGAATTGGAGCAGACTTTAGCACTGAAGGGAAACACCAGAGACTGCTGACAGAAGGAAACCAGAAGGTGATAACTTATGCCTGAATGACTGATAGTGGGGAAGTAGGTGACGCAGGACAGGACTGATGTGGAGTGTCCTAGCCAGTGGTGGGACAGATTCTGCTCAGAAAGGAAGCAGAGAACCCCCAGCACTGCTGTAGCTCACAAATGTGATGCCAAAGTTAGGATGAAAACCAGCAAACCCCAGTAGAGACAAGAAGGTTCCTCACTGGTGCACACTCACTGCCACAGGTTCCCCAGCACTCACCCTGCAGGACTGTGTCTGCAATTCAGCTTCTTCCCTCCTGTGCAGGTGGGCTCTGCTCCGGTTGGGGAATGTGCAATCCTTCCAGGCAGTGCCAGCCAGGGTCCGTGCTAATGAGAGGGTTGATGTCCTTGGGCGGGGAAAGCTGGCACAGCGGGCAAAGCCTTTCTGGGCTCTTCAGGTCACAGCCCAGGGTCTTCAGGGCCAAAGTGCAGTGTGTGGCAGAATGAGTGCTAATGAACTGGGCCAGTGGAGGCTGGGAAATGGTTTGGGCAACTCCTGTGCCACGCTGGGTACCACGGAGTGGGCACAGCAGAGCTGTCCCACCAAGGTCTCCTCCACACTGCACCAGTGAACTCACTTTACCTCCTGCCCTTTAGTGGCCTTCGCAGCTTCTTATTTCCAGTCATTACCAGCCACCGTCTGGATTTAATGAGGCCAGAGTTCGCCAGATGAAATAAATGCAGGTTCCCGAACCCTCTAAACCAAAGCTAATGAAAAATATGTGCTCCCTTACTCCTGCTCTCATTTTCACATCCTGCAAATTATCTGTGCTAATGCACGCAAGGCACTGCTCCTCCATGGCTTCAGATGCTGAACTTTGAGTCTTTGTCACATCAGCCGGCACCAAGTAATTCCGTACAGAAGTCTGACATTTCCAGTTGAAAAAAATAAATTGATTAAAATTCAACAGGCATGTAGTGTTCAGTTTTTAAAGGTCGGCAAATCTAAGGAACTATCAACTGTAAAATAATTCAGCATTTAGAGGGGAGGGGCAGCTGGGGGGGTCTTGGGAAGAGGGAGGGAGCATGGAATGTTAGGATCATTTACTGCCTGCATTTCACTGTCAAGAACATAATTACAGGCAATTTAATTATTGTGTAATGGAAAGGGTCCATCTTCCTGAGCAGCACAGCCAGATCCTCCTTTGCCTCCCTGAGCTCTGTGCAGTGCAGACGTGGGGAGGGGTCTGACTGTGACCGGGTATTCCTATGGAGGAATGCCTGCACGAGGACCTTGGAGAATGAAGATGGAGACTGGATGAGGTTCAGCTGATGGAGACTTTCCGTTGTCCTTCTATGTAAAATCACAGAACCATCTGGGTTAGAGATCACCCAGTCCAACCCCCCTGCCTAGGCAGGGTCATCCACAGCAGGTGACACAGGAATGAGTCCAGGTGAGTTTGGAATGCCTCCAGAGCGGGAGACTCCACAACCTCCCTGGGCAGCTGTTCCAGTGCTCTGCCACCCTCCATGGAAGGGAATTCTTCCTCAGGTTGAGGTGGAACTTCTCGTATTATAGTTAATGTCCATTACTCCTTGTCCTGTCAGTAGGTACCACTGAAAAAAAGGTAAAAGGATCAGGCTATTTGGAGCAATAGCCCCATCCCTGGAAGTGTCCAAGGCCAGGTTGGATGGGGCTTGGAGCAGCCTGGGATAGTGGAATGTGTCCCTGCCCAGGGCAGCGGGTCAGATGAGATCAACTTTCAGGTCCCTTTCAAACCAAAACCATTCCATAATTACAGAATTACTAATTACTAAGAAACCTGGAGGCAGAAGTCTTCAGCCTGAGCCTTCTTTGGCAGGTTTCAAGTTCTAATTAGGACACGCTCCCTTCCCCGAATTGCACTGTACATGTATAAATCATGTTTTCTAATGCATGGGTTCTTTTCTTCTCCCTTATCCCATGCTCTTGTTAAACTCTTTATTCTTCAAACCCTTTTGTACATGAACTTGAGACTAGTTACTTCCAGCCAGGAACATGTTTGGTTTCACTGCTCTGTAAACTCAAGAAATATATCCCATGGGAAATATCTCCTAGAGCTAAGAGGCACAGAGAACAG
Source organism: Rhagologus leucostigma (assembly GCA_013397725.1). Taxonomy (NCBI): domain Eukaryota; kingdom Metazoa; phylum Chordata; class Aves; order Passeriformes; genus Rhagologus; species Rhagologus leucostigma. The sequence goes on along the minus strand of VZTD01005088.1, from coordinate 41,871 downwards.
AAGAGGGTCTGGAGAGAGGGATATTCTCTGTCTTTATCACTCAGGACCCCTGAATATCAGGGTGCAGTCAATATGCTTGTGATTTATAATTCCTTGTAATATCAAATTCTCCCATCACACCGGTGTCAGGCCATTGATTTTACTGGGGACAGGAGCATTGTGACTGAAGGGAAGAACATGGCCCATGAAGTTACTGTTGGATTGTGGTATCCAAGCCAAAGATCACCAGGACTCAGCTCCAAGGAGCAAAATTCCATATCGAAGGAGAGCGAGAAGACTCCTGCTGCAAGGAGGCTGTAGGAGGATTCTCCAGGGGAAACTGTGACTCAGCAGCAGGCCAAACCAACCTTTAAAAGTAGAAGGAAGGGGAAAAGAAAGAGACAGAAGGGCCACCAGGCACATTGCTGTTGCTCTGTCTATCACCCAAATGCTGCTGTAGTCAGTATAAAGGAAAGGCAGAGGAAAGGGAACATTGTGTTGTCTCCATTTAAAATGCTCCCAGCATAATCGTTGCTAACTCATCTCCATCCCTGGGCTTCTGTCTTGCCTTGTCTCGACAGGAATCCACTCCAGTGCAGCACTGCAAGCTCCTTCTAAGCTTTTGACCTCTCTTATACCACCAGAAGTCTCCCTGCCCCTTACCCTGGCTAGTGAGCTCCTTTTGCAATGGGACACCCACATCCCCACCCTCTCCCCACCCATTATATCAGCCAGTGCAGGGATTCAGCTCTTCCATCACCACACACAAGAGCTGGACCCCCCTTCTCCAGGGCCACAAGCACACAGCCCGAGTCTCCAGCATGCTGGGTACTTGCTCTGCGTGGATCAAGCACACCCCAAGTACCAGCACACCACCAGGCTGCAGGGGCATCTCACCAAGTGGTCAAGACCCTCCAGATCCTACCCCTATGGATTGAAACCTGTACCAGGGAAAGAGGAGGAGCCCCTGTGAAACTCGCACAGCTGGGATCTGGGGCAGGTGGGACATCCCAGCTCCCCACAGAGCAGGGCCTGCTGATGGCAGCACAAGGGCTTGCTCATGAATCAACGTCAGCCAGGCTCTGCACTGCCTCCCTTCCCTCCCACTGGTACCCAGCAGCCAAAAAGCACCATGTTGATTATTCAAGAGTGGGCTCTTAACAGCTCTAATCAGCTGATAATCCAATAACACACTCAGCTGAGCTGCACTCTCAGCTCCCAGGTCCCTGCCGCTGAGAGAACATTTACAGCTGCCTCGTGTTGATAAAAACTGCCGGGCTGGCAGGAGGGGAGCACAGCAGGTGAATCACACTCCCTGCTTCCACCTGCTCCTCAGCCAGGCCAAGGCAGGCACACCCTTCCGCCCAGCCCAGACTTCCTCAGCCCCTCTCTGCTCCCAAACCCCGGCACAGCTGGCTGCTGGCAGGGTCCTGCCTTTGCCACGCGTGCGGCTCCCACAGTCCAGCTCCTGGGATCCTCAGGAAAGTAAGTTGCCTGTTCTCTTGAGCTACACCCTTGGCAAAAATGCTTTAAATGTAATAAATAAAAGGGGAAGCATCAAATCCATCATTTTGAAGGCATTTGAAATGCAAGATGCCAGGGACCAGCCAGCACAGCCTAAGGCCCTTTCAGTTCTCCAATACTTCAGCACAAACTGTGAGTGTTCAGCCTGAGTGGCCTGGAGCCAGTGAGCAGGGAGAGACATTAAATGCAGAAATATCTCTTCCTCTGCATCACCCCAGCTTTCCATCCCAGCCCCATCCTGAGGCAGGCAGAAAACCGATCACACCTGCTTCTTACTGCTTTCACAGCTTGATTTCTCAGATAGAGAGTCTGGCTGAGCCTCCTGGCAAAGCCCTCTCTCCTTGTCTCACCTTCCATTTTGCATAATTCCTGTTGTCCACCCAGGTCCCTCCCCGGGGCTTTGTCCCATGATGGGGTCATGCTCAGCCCCTCCTGCCCCACACAGCAGCTACCTGACCCCACCTCATTAATCAATTCCCCTCATTAGCCATGTAATTACAGGTGACTGCTTAATTCCTCCAGGTGTATGACTGGGCTGCACTAGAAAAAGGTGTGGAAAGCCAGTTCTGGACCTACGTACAGATATTCCATTAAGAAATGAAACCAATTTCCCCAAGCACTGAAATGAGTAGTTGCATCTGTGTGTGTATGTGTGCAGGAGTTTGTGCATTCAGAGCATATCACCCTTTATTTCCTGAAACACTTTAGCTGGCAGATTTACTACTCAGACAAAAGGGTGTGAAGAAATCTGTAGCCCCTCTGTAGCCCTTTCTTGGGTATCAGAAGGATGAAAGTAAAATGTAATAACCCAGAGCAGGATGTTTCCTCCTCACCAGCTCTCCCAGTGCACGAATGTCTGCAAATGGTAATTTTTCCATGGGTGCCCCTCTGGAGCAGGAAAGTGCATTGTTTGGAGTTATATTAAGATGTTCAGGTCTAATGGAAACTGAACTGGGGTGGCTGGTTGTCTTAGGTTACAATGTAAGATATAACCAAAAGTACTTATTCTATCACCATCTGTTGAAACCAGGTGGGGCAGTGTTCTTTGTCTCTTCCGTGACACATCCTTGATAACTCCCTCTGGGGGGATATCTTCTGCTAATGGGCCATCCAGTCTCACTGCGTGACTCATAAAATTACATCATCCCATTGTGAGATGCTCCGCCCAGGAGGAGGAACCAAGCATTCCTACCTGGATGTAATCTGGGGTTTCGAACACCACAGTGAGCCCTACCTACTGGATTCCCAGAGCTATCACTGGACCTTCAGGTGAAGACCAGCCCCTTCTACAGGATCACCACTTCAACAGGACCACTTCATCTGGACTGTTACCACCACCCTGACTAACAGGGTGTCAGGTTGTATCCTGACTCTGTCAGTGTTCTTGTACTACTGCATTTATTTTCATTTTCCTATTAAATTATAATTCTGACTTGCAATCTCCCAGTGGTTTGTTTTCAAACTAGTACACTGGTCAAGGAGGAGAGCTGGACCAGGCCTCCTCCTGGTCAGGGGACAGTGGGCACCACACACCCACAGCACCATGGGGTTCGTGCTGCTCTTTTCTCTCCTGGTACAAAACTCTCCCTGCTCAAACCCCATGGTGGGACATGCTGGCCTGCTCTTCCTCCCCTTCCTCCTCTTCCTCCTCCTCCTGAGATGCTGCTGGTTGCCATGGCAACCTCACACCCAGCAGGAGCAGCACCAGCTGCCCATCCTCACCACAGCCTCCCGCAGCCACCCAGGAGGGCTCTCAGGGGGCTGTGGAGGCAACAGTCACCCACACAGACCATCATGTGCCTGTCCCACTACCCCCCTTCCACCTCTCCCCAAAGCCAGCTTACCCCTCTCCACCCCTTCTCCTGGCTGTCCCTGTCTTCTCCCCTTTCCCACACACCCCAGTGAATCCTGGATGTCATTTCCCTGGACCTGCATCAGGAATTAACTGTGCCCTCCTGTTGTGGCAGATCTATTTCCCATCTCCAACCTTGCCTCACTCCCTTCAAAGTCGTTCCTGGGACAATTCCCAACCAGCAGTTCCTTCTCTCCGAGTACTTTGCTCCCTGCCCTCTTTGCAGTCTGTCTCCTCCGTGCCAAGCTGCCAGTCCTGGGTGGGCTTGTCTACAGTTGGACTTGATGGTCTTAAACATCTTTTCCAACCTTTATGATCCTGTTGTCCACAAAAATCAGATGTTACCCAGTGTGCAACAAGCCAATATTCCATGTTTTTATAATATCATCAATGTTCAGGGCCGTGGGACCTGCACATCCTAATGCAATCAGAATTCAGGGACCAAAAGGAAAGCCCATTAAAATCCAGAGCCCAAACCCCCTTCTTGCCTCCACAGCACACATAGCAAAGTCAGTTCAGTGCTTCCCCTCATGCTGCTTGTTTTGTGTGTAGAGCAGCTCCAAACAGCTTTGATGGGGCTTCTCTGCTCTGCTGTGTGTGTAATCCCCTCTCTTAAAACAGCCCTGATTATGTGCTTAGGGAAGAGGCTGGAAAATCCCAAGGGACACCAAGATTCTCTACAGAAGAATCTGGGAAAAGCTGGGGTTTTAGAACTGAAAACAAAGTGAAGAAGTATCACTGCCTCGCTTCTCCCTCACTTTGCAAACATCCTCACAGCAATAATGATGTGTTCGGGGAGCTGGGGCCATGGCAGATGTGTCTGGGAGGAGGACAGGAGGGGTGGGAAGGACGGGAGCTGGTACAGCACATCTCCAGGGGAGCACTGTCCTCGTGGAGGCTCTTCAGGGCTGCAAAGTGCAGGTGGCAGCCCCCCAGTGCTCCATCTGCACGAGTGAGCTCTGGCCAGATGTGACCATCCCACCTGTGGTCTCCAGGTCCTGGCTGTTCACTCCTCTCTAGTCCTTTCCAATTTCACATTAACTGGGCCAGCGCACAGCAATTTAACATGATCCCACTGGGCTGTGGAAGGTCCACATAGGTCTTGACCAGCCTCATTTCACACTCCAGGCACAGGGATATGATGAACTAACTGCCTCCTCTCTCACCTTTCAGATCCTTCAGGGTCCGTAAGGACCTGAGGAAGTGGAAAAGACCCAACTGTGCATCAAGATCAGCCCCTGCCCAGGTGCTTTTCTGTACCAGAGCCTTCTAGTCCTTTTTCTGAGGTGTTTTTAGGCAGTGTGAGGGTTGAGGGTGAGCAGAGGGTACATGGACAGCACAAGAGCATCATACACGACCTGGTGGGCTGGAGGGAACCATGCAACAGGGCACTGAAACATGTCCAGACCTTCCTCAGCCCCTTCTCCACACTTGGCCCTCAACCGCTTTGGTACCTTCACTCCTCAGCCTTGACGAGGAGGGGCCCAGTTAGCAGGAACAGCTTTCCAGTGGAAAGCACTGGGCTGAGACTCCCAGTCCGTTTCACAAATGGCTGGCCCAGCAAAGCCATCCATGGGTAATGGCCCTGTCTGAGCACTGTGGAGGGAGCCAGAAGCCCTGAGCCGGAGGCTGTGTGGTCTGTTATGGTCCCCTGCACCCCCAGCCCATCCCAAATACCACGCTCTGTGCCAGGGGCATTCCCTCTAGGAAGCAGTGATGGTGCACAGTGGTTTCTCTTGGGGCTTTTCAGAGACCCCCCCTCACACAGGATTTTCCAGTGTGCTGAGGAATAAAATCCACCTCTTCCTAGTGGTCATTTTGACTGAGTGCTCTTTGGGGTGTACTTGATTTGAACCTGATGATCAGGTGTACCCCAGTCCCTGGCAGGCAGCAGCTCTTCCTCAGGAGAGTTTCTGCTGGGAACAGTGAAAGTTGTGCAGGAACCTCCCCAGGGTCACTGTGCTCACCAGAGGCGGGGCTGGGAAGGGCAGCACTGGTCAGTTTGGGGCAAGAAACATGGAAAAAGGGAGCACCTGCAGTCAGAGACCTGGCAGCAGAGTGGAGGTTTTGAGATAGTACCCCAAACATTTGGTACCCGGCTCAACAGGGACCCAACTGTGCTCCGTGAGCCTTCAGCCCTGTGACAGCAGTGTCCCTGCTGCCACTCCAGCGCTGCGGCAGCAAGGAGCCCTCCAGGGACTCCCCAGATGTCACCTGGCAGGATCGAGCCCATGGCTGGGCTGGGGTTTGGCATGACCCGGCCCTCTGGCACCGCTGAGGTCTGTTCCACCACGGAGCATCCAGGGCTCCCAAACAGAGCTCGGCGTCGCCTCCCCTCCCTGCTCTGCCCCCTCCTTGCTGTCATTCGGTGACATAATGGAATCAAATTAAAGCCCCATTTACCAGTTTTATTGCCTATTATTTATAATACTCCAGCTCCAAAGTGCTGTTTTATAGAGTGCTTAAGCTGCCATTGCTGGATAGAGTTTGCCATAAATGTCTCCACATGCACAGAACATAATGTCCTTGTGTCGTGCAGGAAAAGGGAAGAGATTATTCTCAATTATTTCATATAGTCTGTTTTATTGTCTTATTGTAATAAACTGTCATACCCTACAACACTTTAAAATCAATAGTTTGCATTAAAAGTAATGAAAAGTAGTTATTAATCCCGCTTAGTGCTTTCGCTCTTCCGCTCACCGCGAGGCCCTGGAACAGGGAGCGTGTGATAATTATTCATTTCCGATCAATAGGAACATTTCCCAGCGCTCCTCTGTGTATCTCTGCTCTCGCAGCCGTGCAAGATAATGACACTGGAGGGCAGGGGTGGAGGCTGGAGACTGGCTGTGCCTCAGTTTCCCCCATCCCCCATGGCTGTGAGACAGGAGGGTTTTGTTTAAGAAACAAGCCTGGGTTTAAATCAGACCAGGGGGATTATTTAGTTTTGTTTTGTCTCCCTGAGATCTGACAGATTCATGGCACACAAGGGATTTTTTCAAACACAAATCAGATCTATTGGCTCATGACAGGTTTTTGCTCATCCCTGCACTAACCCAGTTAGCATTAGGCTCTTCTCAGGGCCTGAGCTGCACATCTCAGACATTTGACCAGCCGTGACTGAACCATTGCTGAGCATTTCACCCAGCAGTGCCAGCTCACAGGCCCCAGTTTGGAGGGATGTGCCCCAAATCGGAGTACAGTGGCACTGGGTGTGTGGTGGTGTCAATTCATTTCCTGCCTGCACTCTCAGCACGATACCAAAAGCCTTCCAGGGATTTCAGAGGGTCCTGGAGCCCTCATCCCTATGGAAACCTAGGAAGTGCCAGCCTGAAGCACACCCAGCTTCTCGCCAGCACTGAGAGGCATCCAAACAGCCACCACCAGCTGTTTCCAAATCTAGGCCTTTAGGTCTCTCCAGCACCTGGTAATCCCCGAAATCTTGGATTTATGCAGAGCTCTGAAGCATAGAATTTATCTTCTTCAGGAATAATCCACCAAGCCACATCCTCCATCCAAGGTGTTCCCTTCTCTCATTGCTCTGGGACACATAGCAGCCAGGGAAGGCAGAGTTAGGCAGACACACATGATTTTGCTGGTACTCGTGGGCAAAACATGATGAATATTTAGAAAAAAATTTGAGCTGGATTCAGGTTTCTTTGGGATCCTGCAGTGAAGCATGCAAATCTCATACTAGCTGGGCCAGACCAAATTTGACCTTATTCACATCATTCTCTTTGCTTTATGACCTCCCCCATACTGTGTGGGACATGGGAGTTGCTCCTTGGATGTTGTTGGTGTTGCCAAAAGGTGACAGGGAAGCCACAGTGCAAATTGGTACTTTGGAAAAGCAAAGTGGCCTTTTCCCAAGGACGCACTTCTGGGGTCACAGCTCACTGCAGATGTGGTAGAATGCAGCAAAATACAAATTATTTGCATTTTCTAAAACCTGAATTTTGTAAAACCAAGGTTGTGAGGTTATGATCACTTTCCCCCAGGGCAGTGCCCTTCTCCAGTCTGGGGCTGTAGTACATGTGGTACATGTGGCACAGCTGGGAACAGCTGCTGAATTTCAGCTGGGGAAGGATGGAGAGAGCAAACAAAGGATGAAGGAGCACATTGAGCATCAGGGCCATTCCTTTTTATTCGGTATTTTTAAATCATATTTCAAAATAATCATATTTTTAATTTTTTTTTCAGTGGGAAGACCCAGACAGTTGTTTGGATTGACTCTGTCTCAGATTCAATACAGTTGTAATGAAAAGAGTGCAGTAGCACATTAATTGTCATGATAAACATCAAAATCACCCTCCACCTGCACACACTCAGCTCCACGGCAGGATTGTTATATCAATATCAGAGCAGCATTTCTTCACTGCTGCCGCCTGTGATAGACGAGAAACAGAACAAAATACTAGCAAAGCCCAGGAGGACTTATCAGCGCCTGATCAGATCTCAAGAGATTTTATTTTTATTTTTAATAAAGTCTATCTTCCCTCTTGTTTGTCAGAAGCACTTGGCTTTAAATGTTCTATGAGCAGAAGCAGGAATTACATGTCTGTGTTCACTCAGGGAAGAAGATATAAGCATGCACTTCCACTCCTTCCACACAAAGATCTCCAAGCAGTTAAAAACATCCTTACCCCAGCTAAAAGGCTCCATTTTTGCAGGACCCAAACCTGCAAACTTGGAGAGCCACAGGTAGCAGGAGTTGGAGCAGGCTCCTGGATCTTAGCAGAGCTGACTCTGACCCAGTGTGCACAAGGGAGAGGCTGAGGGAGGAATAACATTAAACCACCAAAGAATGACTTCCCAGAAAGGTAAAACACCCTCCATGCACACTGCTTCTCATTAGCTGTCAAGTACAGAGAGACGTGCCTAATTTAGGGGTCTCTTTCATCTGATGATGCCATTCTAAGTGTTTGTCATTTCTGTACGTCTCTGGCAGAGCCAGGAATAAACCTCCCAAACCAATAACTCTTTCTTACTGTGCAGGCACCTCTGGAAGGGCACTGGGGAACAGCCAGGCACAACGGGGAGCTCTACAAATGCTGTTTTCACCTTGTTCTTTAGTGGTTGACCCAGTCATTCCTCAGCTCTCATTGCTTTTCTCATGCTCTTCTGCACCGGAACCTCCCGGTGTCCATGGCTGACACTACATCTCTGCCTCCCAGGTCCCTTTCCTTATCCCTAGATAAAGCACCTTGACACCACACAAACATCGTTTATGGAAGGTAAGAGGGCTCTGGTGTCCAGGGACAGGATCCGGGAGGAGATGGAGAAGGGAGTCCAACCTCCCACACAGGAGCCTTCATGGTGTGCCCTGACCAAGAGTGTTGGAGGGGAGAGAGGGAGGGATGGCAGTCCCTGTCCTGGTAGCTCGGGGAGGTGAGGGGGAAGGATGGGTCTCTTGTCCTACGTAGATGATGGGGCTTTAATCTGGCTTTGACATTATCTGAAATTAAAATCAAACCTGACACACGGACAGTGGCAGAAATGAATTACACCTCTCCTGCTGGTAGATAATTCCCTTCTAATTCCCCCACTTTATTCAGATGGGAGATGGTTTAGGGAAGGAGCAGGTAAGAAATAGTTTCCCTCTCTGCCTTTGCAGGCGGCAGCTCATCCAAAGCCTCTCCCTGGCACAGCCCTCCCAGGACACATCTGTCAGCTGCCAAAACCACACCACCACATCAGATCACCCAGCAAACTTCTCCTGCCGGGAGCAGCATCCTCATCTCTGAAAACTGAGAGACCAAAGCAGAGCAACTGAGAGGGCAGCTTGGGAGGGGCAATGCCTTGGTGCAAAAGAGAACAAAGACACAAAAACCTGAATGCTGGAACGAAGAATTGCAGAACGAGGTCACAAATGTTAACACACAACAGCTCTATGTCCTCTTACCTGCCTTTCCCCACCCCTCAGCTGTGCATCTTTCTTGCACAGCAGCATCTCATAATTTTTTCATTTTCTGAATTACCATGGCTGTGCTGGCAGGGTGTTTCTCTCTCTCTCTCTCTCTCTCTCTCTCTCTCATCTCTCTCTTCCTCATAATTTCTGAACCTGAATGCCAGTGTCAACCAATTTAAGAGGAGCTAATGCAAAGCTACCACGTTCCTACAGGTTGCATAAGAAATAGGTGGCCAAGTGGAGGAAAGAGATAGGAGCTTTATCAGACACTGGAGAGGCCACAACCAACAGCACCAAGAAACCTGGGATCTTCTGTCCTGCTGCCCATGCAGTGAATTTCTCACACTCCCCTTCTCACTACACCCCTTGGGTGGGGATGCTGTTACCCTTTGGCCCATCACTGGCTCCAGAAGGACATCAGGGTGTGGGAGTGAGCAGAGATGAGACTGATGAGCTGTTTGCTTGATTAAACACGTCTCAGAGCAGCCCTGAGTGAAAGGAGGGGAAAGTCAGAGCTTTAAGTGATTGTACAGCACCTCTGCCTTCCTCAGAGAGTCTGTGGTGAGCAAATACCCCTTGAGCCCCTTCACCACAAGTGACCACTTTGGCAGAGAAGATCTGATTAAGGACAGTGAGACGCCCTCACTGACCCCAAATACCGGTTCTTGGTGAACACATAGATTCAGTTTGGCTCCATGGGTGTAGAGTAATTTTTAATGTGGTTCTTTGTGTGTCTGATGAAAGCTTCTGCGCGGGAAGAAATTACTTACAGAGCCCTCCTTCCCAGCTGGATCCCCTCCTCCATCCACACTTTCCTCTTCCCCAGGTCCAATGCAATCCCTGCCCATGAGTGAGTGTGGGTAAAATCAGCGAGGAATCTGCAGCACAATTCAATTTCAGAGCCATTCCAGCCAATAATAGCTCTAAACAAAATGTAATATGTAATTCACCTCGTAATATTACCTTAATTACATTTTTTGGAACAGTCTTTTCTCTCTTGGTCTCTCCACCCTGCAGCCCCAATAAGCATATCTGAAACTAGAGAAAGAAAGCCATCCATCTCTTAAAGCATCACAAGGGATGGGAGGGAAATTGCAGGAAGAAGAGATTAGAATTGCAGGGAATTTTGCTATTTTTGTGGAGCAGTGTTCTCATCGTCACCTTCATGTGCTGGGTAATTGATTTTCCATGGAACTCTTAGAGGCTTTTTTTTCCCTCAATTTACTTTTTGAATTTTAAATTAATTTCACACCAGTCAGCTGGACCTGCACATTGAAGTCTCCTGTGTCATCCTCAGAATAAGCATGGAAAAGAGACAGCAGGGCTGATTCTCAATCCACCTGTCCAACAGGTCTTCCTGAATCCCAGAGGAGAAGCTGTGTAAATGTTGGAGATTATTGATTCCCAGGGATCTGGTCTTGGAAATGGTAAGGCCATACTGCCCTACACAGCTTTTTGATGTGATCTTCTTATGGAAACAGAGATCCTAAGTCCAGAGGGATGACCTGGTTTGACCTCTGGCATAAGTAACCATGGGATTTTCCTGCAGTTTTCCTGGAGTATAAACTTCGGGGGACAAAAAATCCAGTCTTGATGGATGAGGGTGGAAAAATCAAGGGTTAGAGACTGTGAAGTCTTCTACTCCTGCACCATGGGAAGGAGCCACACTTTGCAGCAGGTATCTCACATGGTGGTGTCATTACAGCTCCCTCAGCAGCTCCTGAGTGGAGAGCAGGGGCTCAGGGAGGAAATCCAGAGGCAAAACTGCAGCTCTGGATGAAGCACCAATGGATTGTACTGTGAGTCTCCAGCACCTGAGCTAAAAAATGCAGCTCCCTTAGCAAAACCTGCCTCAGGTTCAGCAGCAGCTCCGTGTGACCCTGGCAGCACAGTGAGGGGGGTTGGATTACAAGTGCACCTTCTGTTGGAACAGCTGATCCACCCATGGAGGCAGGAAAACAGCTCCTCACACCTGTTGAGGGAGTGCTGGAAGGAGCAGAGTCTGACAGCAGCTGCTACACACAGGCTATTTTCCTAACACGGACACAAGTCATAATCTTGAGTGAGATTCCCAGCAAGAGGCTAACTGGGAGCCTAAAGCTAGCAAAGCTCACAGCTGTGACTTGCCAAGGAAGAGCTGAGCCAAGAGCAAGAAGCCATTAGAAGGTAATAGTGTGAAAACACTAATGGCCTCCAGCCAGATTTGAATTAACAGTCCAAGTCCAGAGAAGCCTATCAACACTTCTTTGTTTTCTTCTTGGTTTCTTATAGGGCCGCAGTGCTGTCAGAAATCTGGGAGACAAAGGTGGCTCATCCTGTCAAGGATGCTGCCCCGGCACTGCAGTGCGTTAACCTCTGCTCGGAAGATCCTCTGCTCACTGTTCTTCCAGGCTGGGAGGGTAACGAAGAGAGGCACTGAATGGCGGACCTGGCAATTAAAGACCATTAGGGCTTCCCATATGAATTTACAGGCGACTTTAGAGTGTGTCCCTTTTCCTTCCCAGCCCCTACACACCTTTCAGCCTTTACCCTCTGTTCCTAGACCCAGTGCCTTCTCCTCCCGCTTCCCACAGCAGTATCCCAATCCATGTAGCAGCAGGGCAGGCAGGGTGGGAGACCCCCAGGCTGAGAACCTCAATGCTCTGGCTGTAGAAACAAAGCACAGCCAGCACCCCTCATCCTTTCCCAATCCTACCAGCCTGTCCCTGCTGCCCCTCACAGCCCGAGCCATGTGCTTCCCACAGCTGCTCTCAGTACCCTTGTTGCACGCTCTCAGAGATGCCAGATAAATGCCAGGTGCTTCCTAGCTCAGCCCCCTCTGAATGTGACCCTCCAAGGCCACATCCTGGCCTGATTCCCTTCCACAGATGGTTTCTCCCCCTCGCCTGCCTCCTCTCCCCACAATAAATAAGGGATGTCTCTGCGATTCCGTGCTCTGGTGTGACCAGCAGCACTGGGGTGAAACCACTCAGCACAGATGGCAAATTATCCTGCCCAGCTGCTCCTGTGTGATGTAGACCTTCTCTGGCTTCATCACTCTTCAGTCCTGGGCTCCTGTTCCTCCATGCTGCCAGTGGCCTGGATGAAGCTGGATTCTAGTCCTGCTGGATCCCAGTAACTCCCAGTGATCTTGGTGGGGGCTGCATTCAGGCCGAAAGGACAGGTCCCACCACAAGCTCTCTTTTGGCAGGAGGAAAGGGAGTTTCCATCCTCTAGCTTATCTTTTCATCTCTTAGTTTTCATGTCTTTGCAGAAGTTCTTCAACTTCTTTCTTGGATGCACGGAGTTCATAGAGGTTGTCAGGGTGGACTACAGTCTTGTAAATACATGTGTGACATCTTATGTCCCTTCTTCGAAAAATCCTTTTTTTTCCCCATCAAAACAAGTCAGTAAAACACAGAAAACATCTTCCAGAGATGCCCTCAGGGCCCCCTTATTCTGCCTACTCTGAACATTTCATCTCCTGCTGATGCTTTGTCTGCCTTTCTCTGTTCTCCACCTACAGTCAGTCATTCTTCAGCTGTGGTCTCGGCAGAGCAGCACTTTCTGAGAAGATACAACATGGCCTCAAGTGGTTTTACTTATAGTTAAAACAGTCCTCCTCTTTCCACCCCAGCAATGATCCTCTTGTCATCATTCTACTTGGACAAAGTGACAATGCCTGAAGATGAAGGACTGCTGAGAGGACAGATTCTGTGCCTCATGAAAGGCTGAGAGGATGGGGATTGACCAGCCTGGAGAAAAGAAGTTTTCAGTGACCTAATTGTGGCCCTCTAGGACCTGCAACAAACATGGAGAGAGACTATTTGCAAGGGTCTGGAGTGACAGGACAAGGGGCAATGGCTTCAAACTGACAGAGGTTTAGATTAGGTATTAGAAAAAAAATCTTCCCTGTGAGGGTGGTGAAGCTCTGGCACAGGGTGCCCAGAGAAGCCGAGGATCCCTGGAAGTGTCCAGGGCCAGGCTGGATGGGGCTTGGAGCACCCTGGGATAATGGAAGGTGTCCCTGCCCATATCAGTGATGTCAGAATGGGATTACACTTAAGATCCTGTCTTGGGATGGCTTTATGGTGTTGTGNCTTAGGCCCGGAGGGGGCCCACCTCGACCCAGCTCCAAGGAGGAGGAGAGAGACCACACCCACAGAAGGACTTTAAAATCTTCCCAGGTTTCTCTCCACAGCGAGAGGTTGTATTATTTAGCTTTATTATTATTTTCCTGTGTGTCTGTTAAATAAATAGGTTTTTTCCTTCACTTTCCTCCAAGGAAAATCTTTTTTTTTTTCCCTGAACCTGGCGGGGGAGAGGTGGATGTAACCTGCTTTCCTTTGAGGAGACGTTCCTTTTGGACCTTTCCCCTGAATTTGGCCCAAACCAGCACAGATCCCTTCCAACCCAAACTATTCTATGAGTCTTTGATTCCATGACAGAATTCATCTGCTGCCTCTGCTAGGCACCAGTTCAAAATCCCCCCGGAAGGAAAACTGCCAGCACAGGTGCAGAGGGATAAGCTCAGATAGACCAAAAGTGGGGTCTATTCACCCCTGCTGAGGAGGTGGCCCTGGGAGCCTGCTGTGGAGAAGCACCCTGGAACTGGCCTGTCTGTATCCATGAAGTGATGTTCTCTGGCTCTGCTTTCTGTTCCCTGGTTCTCATGGTCCAGGAATACCCCAAAGAATGTGTCATCCACATTCAGCTCTTACTTTCCTTGCCTTTCCCAGTGCTGGATGCATTCCAGAGCCCAGGTCTATGCTGGCTCCTCATGAACCCACACGTAACCTCCGTAGCACAGAGTGCTGATGGCTCCCTGGTGTGTGCTTGTGCCAAGCATGAGCCAGGCTGCCCTTTGCTCACATTTGCAGCCTCCCAGATGGAGACAATGATGCCCTTGAAAGTCGGCTTCAAATAACTTTGCAAGACACAACGTATGCGCCATTCCTCCAGGGAGACGCTGCCTCCCATTCTCGTATGATGTGGGTCAAAGTTCCAGTCCACATTTGTTCAGATAAAAGCAAATCTTGGGAAAACAATCAAGAAATGCCATTCATTATTGAGGGGGAACTGGGGAATAGGTGGAAATTACTGGCAAAATGCCTTGAAAGCCCTCCCGTTTTCTGAACATTTTTCTTTGGTTTCTTGCAGATTTGAAAGGTCGCTAGGAGCTAATGAACCTCAGATAGCAAAGCTGTCTCTTGTTTGTTTGTCATTTTGAGTTTTTCTGGTTGATTAAGATCCATGCTGGCAGTAACGTATAAAATAGCAAATTTCTGTGAGTACAGCGAGGTCACGTTTCCTACCCTCAAAAATGGATGAATTTACCAGGAAAAACAGTAATTCCCAAGGACTAACAAGCCAGCTCTCAGCAGAGGAAGCTTCTCAGTGGTTCTGTTGCCCACATTTATTTTTGTTATTCCTGGTTCCACAGGTTTTCCACATCATCCCCCACTACAGGTGCCAGATAATCTGCACCCCAAGACAGGCTCATTCTAGGGCTACCACAGAATCCCAGAATGGTTTGGGTTGGAAGGGACCTTAAAGATCAGCTCCCTCCAACCCCTCCACCATAAGCAGGGACACCTTCTGCTAGACCAGGTTGCTCAGAGCTCCATCTGGCCTTGAACACTTCTAGGAATGGAATATCCACAGTTTCTCTGGGCAACCTGTACCATACATTTGCTGAGAATGGTAAAAGGTGTCTTCTTTCTCTACGTGAGAACTTGTTCTGGGGTGAGTTTGAGGACTTATTTTTGTCTGCTCACTCGCTAGGAGTAGCAACAACAGAATTTAAAATGCACAGATGACCTCCACAGCAGATGTCAGTGAGCCCTGCACATCTGAACACGTCAGCCCTTTCACATCTGTGCTGCCCAGCTCCCTGGTGAATGCACTCTGGCCATTGCATCCACAGACTCGTTGGAAGTGACAGCCACATCAAGCTGAAAAAGATGGAAAATTATCCAAAAATGCCCATGACTGTGAAGAAACAGGCTCTGCACAAAAAGTCCTTCCTGGAGAACCAGCTGTGTACAGGACGTCCTGGGCTGCACATACTCTGAGGATGAACATGAAATGTACCCCAGCAGAAGTTCTGAGTTCTATGTTCTGGTAACTGCCCCGAGCACAGGAGGCTGGATAACTCTGGATTTGTCAGATTCACTCTACTTTGCATTTGTGCTGGCAAATGTTAGTCAAAAGTATGTTAATACCCCCAGTCACCACCATGACTGATGACTCACATTAGTCCCAGCCCACTGGAGAGCCCTTGAAGGCTGATTTTCCTGCTTTTATCAGTAGAATCATGTCTCTTCTCTTACAGCTGCAGCTCAGGACCCAAGTGACTGTGGTAAAAATGGAAAAAAAAATTAAAATTCCATTTACCTGCTCCTCCTCCCAGCCTACTCAGAGCTAAAGGACAAACACATCACTGTGCTCCTTACTCTCCCCTCCCTGTTTGGGAGAGCTCGGGGCTCACAGCACAGCACCGAGCAACACCCGATGTTTCTGCTGAGACCCTGGAGGAGCTGAAGGAGCCTCAGCATTTGCTGAACATCAGACCCCTCCCAGGAGCTGTTGACTGAAGTGGGAACTTGCTGTTTCCACTCATACCACAAGTGAAATAACTCCAGGGAAGGAAATCTGTCTTGATGGAAGCTTTTCTGTCTTTTTTTACTCCAAATGTACCAGTTTTTGCAGGCACTTCAGGGGACCCTTCAGACCGAACTGTAGGCCTTCATTGCTTTGTCTATGTCAGAGCCAGTGCCCACTGCAGAGCTAAGAGAAGCCTAAAGCAGGTGAAAAGTGACTTTACAGACTCAGCTCAAAAGGTTTTAAGAGTTCAGGGCTGTTTCCACCAAACAATTGAGTTCCAGAGCTTGATATGGCCCACATTTCATAACCATTTCAGTCCCCTACACAAGGCCCTGTGCACCTGCAGAGCTGATGTGCCCATGGATTTCCATGCATCCACAGAGTTACGGAGCTCACCAGTGAAGCACAGGGAAGGCTTGGCCAGAGCACAGCCCAAATCTGGGCCAGCACACCATGGCCAGCTGAGCTACACCTACACAAAACTGCAAAGTTTAATGGGCAGGGATGGGGAGCTTGAAGAGAAACCATGAGAGTCTGAGTCCCCTGTTAACATCAGCATCTGTTCAACCCATCATGGGAAGGCAGCATCCTCGTGGGACTCCCCTCATCTTCCCAGAGAGCACCCACCAGCCTGAGGGTGTGCTTGTTCTCCAGTCCAGGCATGGCCGAGGCTGGTGAGGAGCCGAACATTGGTCACACAAAATCTGGAGCTTCTTATGAACTCCTTGCCCAGCCCAACACGGAACTGTGAGCATGATGGAAAGCAAATCCATTTCCCCCTACTCCATCCACTATGGCCTCAACACTCCTACCTTTCCCTGCTGTGGGCAGACCTCTGTTGAGTGATGTCACCTCATCAACCCTGACCCTTCCACTGAAACGCATCCCCGCTCCCACAGGGAACAGGCAGCAGATGTTTAATCACACATGGCAGCACCACAGAGTGGTGCAGGCCAAGCAGGGAAGGTGGATTCCACACTCCAGTGGAGCTGCAGGATGGATTTGGGTGGACAGAATGCAATTACCCAAATCATAATTTACTCAAGACGTAAATCTTTTGAAACAGTAACAGCATCTAGCACATGTGAAGCATTATACATGTTCAAAGCACAAATGGTAATGTTTATGCCAAAAATATTTGAACTTGAACTTAATTAATAACAAGCAGGGAAATTGCATAGTTGAGAGGTGTTTCTCCAGCTTTAATTCACAGAAGCAGCTTTTGTTTTTTTTTTCCAGGAAGATTTTGCTCAGACTTCTCCCTGTCTTCTGCAGATCCTAGCTTTCCTCAAGAGTCAAGAAATAATATTAAAAACAAACCTCATCCTGTAAAAAAAGATGGCTAAGTCTTAGAAAAAGCAAGGAAAATGAGAGGAAGATGTGATTCTACAAGTGAATCACTTTTTAAAACTGATATACACAAATTAGTCACATACATACATTTTTAATATACATGTAAATGTATGTATATGTATAAAAAGCTACTCAAAACTCACACTTTGGATATGAACTTTTGGTCCAGCCAAGCTCAGATAATGGTACCTGGCTCATGGTGTTTTTTCCTGTTTCCCAAGGTGTGGGATCCAGAAAGGAACAGCTTTCATCACCCCATAACTTAAAAAAAAAATGGAGAACGTTATAATATATAAGGGTTGATAAGCTTCTCCTTCTGCCTCCTGCTGCCACTTCTACTTCCAGGAAAGCACTGGAGTCATTTGAGAAGTCCATGTGGGACCAAGTCTTATTCCTGTGGGGAGTGGAAGAGCCCCAACCCCCCATCAGTGGGTTAGAATGAGCACATTCCTTGAGTTTTAACTTTGCCATGCACTGTTCCTCTGCCAGTTCACACCCTTCACATGCAGAATTTGGTAAACAGAATTTGCTTGCCAAAAAAACGGCTCCACATCCAAAGGCACGTGAACAGCCTGGTTTTCTGAGCCTGACTGGGATGGGGCTGGACAGCCGTCACTCACTGGAGCAGCTTGGGGAGGCTGGGATGGCTTTTCAGGAGAACAGTAGGTATTGTGTTAGAAAAAAAAGAAATGAAGCCATGTCTCTGGACAACTCTTGGAGCCAGAATTCATTTCTCTCCTTCTGATCTCCTAAAGCATCAACAATGGCCAATGTTTGGAGCACTGGTGGCTCATTGGCAAACTCACCAGAGCTCCAGGGCCTCTTTCTCATTTGCGTATTTACATAAATTTCCATATGGCATGGAAAACCAATAAATAGAGGCAGGAATGGAATTTTGTAATTTTCCATGGATTTGGGGTTTTTCTCCCGCAAGTGGCCAAGCACTCACTGCCCAATTCAGCACAAGGGCCTGAGGTTTAAATTAAGAATGTGCCGAGGTGCCTGGGGCCTGAGGGCTGAGCCTCCTGCAGCAGCTCAGGATGACAGCACGAGCACAGGCATTTTTTAACAGCTGGACACATCTTCTTAGAGATGCTACAGGGATAGGAACCTTGGAAACAGGCTGGGATGGAGAGGGAAACTGCTGGAGGAGTAGCCAGGACCATAGTCTTGTTGAAATGCAGTTCGTGCCCCGTGCTGGACGTGCTCCGCAAGGAGCTGCAGCCTGGCCTTGGTGTGGCAGGGAGTGCACCCACCTCTCACACACAGACACCACAGACACACAGCACCACACCAGGCTGCCTCCCTGGGTCATCCTCCTCCCTCAGCATGTTCTTATTAGCGGGGAAGCTCAAAGGGAAGCCTGCAGTATCCCAAGCCCACCTTCCAGATTGGGAAACACATTGGTGTTCACCTCCCCCAGCCTGGGACGCAGGAGAAGGAAAGGCAACTTGAGGCCTTCTGGATATGGGGAGAGAAGAGACATACGTTCAGTGTCCTGAAACTACATTTTTTAATTATAATCCACGGAAACAAACAAAATTTCCACCCTGCCAAGGCACCATCAAAACAACAACAACTTCAGCTTAAATACTTTTTCTGGGCACAATTAAACAGAGCAGGCTGCTTGAACCTTCCCTGCAGCAGGGTCCCAGTGGGGTTAAGGCTTTCTGAACTCTCCTGTCCAACTTTCTCCCCCTCTCCTCCTCAGAGCTGGAGGGGAGACTGACTCATTTGGTTAAAAATAAAAACACTGCTATCTAAACTTTAATGGCTTTGTTTCTCATTGCTGCAGGCAGTGGTTCATACGCATTCCAAACAGCACTTTGACTGCAAATGTAGCGTTTTGGAAGCTATTCCACCTGAAAAACAATATCTTCCATCTCTCTGCCTTGCTCTGTTGGGGGCTGGGAGCACACCCGTCCTGGCTCCAGGTTCAGGGAGGTGCTGGTGTGGAAAAGGGAAGAGCTGGCTCTGCTGCAAGGATGGTGCTGCAGAACGCGAGGGCTGGGATGGAGAGCGGGAGTGCTGATGAGAAGGGCTTCAGCCTCTGCTGGGAGAGAAAGTGTTTGAAATGTTGGGGCTAGTGGTGATGCCAAACACTGCCACATCCGGGACTTGTGAGGCACCACACCAGCCCTATCTCTCTGAACCCTGCAGACCTCCCAACCACAGGTTTCACAGCCCAGAGGCTCCCCGTGCACCCAGAGCAAAGTTTGAATGTTGCATGCACTGATGTGCACGTACAGTGGAAACTTCCTCACACAGAGGTCCATGGCAAAGACGAGGGGACAGATGGAGCTGGAGGTGGCTCTGCTGCCCAGCACTCACACGCTGTGCCAGCACCAGATGCACGCTCTGGTGGCCCCCGTTGAAGCCTCTTCCATGACACAGAATCATAGAATCTGGACTGGTGTGGGTTGGAAGGGACCTTTAAAGGCCATCTAGTCCAACCCCCTTCGACATCTTCAACTGGAGCAGCTTGGTCAGAGCCACATCCAACCTGGCCTTGAGTCTCCACTGCTACTTCTCTGGCCAGGAGAACTGTGACAGGCCGTGTGTGACAGGCCACGTGTGCCATCCCCTGTCCAGATGCACACATATTCCCCTTGGCTGCACAAATCCCACACAGACCACAGCTTACCCTATGGTTATGGAAGGGAATGGCCACGGTGAGGTCTGGGGCAGGTGATTTGTCCAGCCACCATCACTCCAGCCGTGTGCTTTGAGCAGCTGCGTGGCTTGGCTGGGGGCCCCACTTCTGATGTTGAGTTGCTCCATTTGTTCAGGTCTTTTTGTCCAACCTTTGAGTGACAGTTCCTTGCATCGCTCCTGCTCCCATGGAGGTCAGGGATGAGCCTCTCACCTGGTCTTACATCTGTTTGAAAAGGGACAAAGGAATCCGAGTTGGGGGTCACTACGGGATGGCCAGATAACCTGTCCTCAAAGGGAGTAAGGTATTCATCTCATGCCTGTAATGACTTCGTGGGGTTGCCCTGGCAACCAATGCTCAGAGATGATGCAATCAAATTTGGGAACGATGTGATTAGAAATGACAGGCAAGGGGAAACAAAGGGAAGCAAAGTTGCTGTGGCAGCTGGGATGCAGCGCTCGGTGCGTAATGCACGGATCAGGGCTGCGAGACATTATTCCGAGCAATTACACTAAAGATCATATTCTATTTGCCAGCTAATTACAGAATATCTCTCAGTGCCTGCCGTCCAGCCTGTCCCTGCTCTCCCCACTTTGGGAGGCCCGCGAATGGCACTCTCATTAACCCGCCTGTGTTTGATCTGCTCTTACATTTTCAACTGGCACCTGCCCAGCACAAACTACCATTTGCTTCTTCCCCCTCTTCGCGTATTCCCTGTCCCACTTCACAGTCCCTTCTCATCCAGGGACGTGCTGCTCTCCCTTGGCAGCTGCCCATCCCCGTCTTTGGCCACCTCCAAGGAAGAAGTGCTGATGAGCATCATGAAGGGGAGTGCTCTGCTTTGGGCTGCACATGCCTGGCTGCAAGTGCTCAGCCACCCTTTAGCCCAGGTGGGACAGCCCTGGAAGGTCTGTGCACTAGCTGGGGACTCATAACTCCGGAATATAAAGCTTAAATATCACTTAGAACTGTGGTGCTTGAGCACAGCTGCCCAGATGTTCTGCCAGCTTCACGGCCCCACATGATTTGGTGTAGGATGCTTTGAGAAGCCACAAGCAGCTTCACTGCACAGCTGAGGGGACACCCTGCCACCTCCAAGGGACACCCTGTGTGCTCTCAGCCCCCTTGTTTGGAGCAGGTGGCACGGCCAGGGTGCAAGGTGTCCATAAGCTCTGTCAGACACTTCGGGCTTGGTTTATTTATGTACCGTGGGGCTCTGCTGTGTGTTCCTGGAAACAATTGCCCTGGAAAGGAGAAAGAACCAAGTGGAAATATAGGGAATAGGGATTTGCACTGTAAATATTACTGATGATTCATAATCCCTTTTTCTCAGAATTTCAGCTTTCTTAACTATTATCCCTCTCACAGGAAGCCTCGACTGTTCTTTTGACAGTTTTATGTGACCCAGCAGGCACTTTTCATTCATTTTCACTGAAAAAACAAGAGGCTCAATTCCCTGTGGCTGGGTACCTGGTGGTGTCGTTAGCCCAGTGACAAGGATGAGGAGGGGCAATGGGAAGAGAGAAGAGTCACCGCTGCTCTGATGTGACACCTCTTTACATCCATGCTGTCCTCGGCCATCAGACACCTCTGACAGCAACCAAGTGTCACCTCAAGGGTGCAGAAACCAAATGTTTTCAAAGAAGCAGTGAGAAGGACACAAACCTGATGCCATTTCTCTCCCAGGCCCCCTGGCCTTGTCTCTGCTGCCAGAAAAGACAGGGTGATTTGAAATATGCATAACCTGACATGTTTTAAGATCCCTGTGGTGACAGGGTAGCTTGGTGGATGGTCAAGATGAACCTTGATGTTGTCTCCTGTTAGCACACGTGTTCAGGAGAGAGCAGGCAGTCCCTAAATGTGAGTCAGCCACTGGGTAGATATGATAAGGTGCATTTCCCACCTCCCCTCCCCCCTTTTGGTTTTGGCATCCCAAAAAGGATCCCCCCGTCTCCTCCTAAATAACTTCCCCCAAGGTGGAAGCTGAGGCCAGAGAGAGGGGAAGGAGGTTCTGATTCACCTTATTTCATATATTTTTGATCTCGAAAGCTAAAGTTCCACCTCCTACCATCCTGTGAGGGCACTGTGACCTTGTTCTGGCAGGGAGAATAGACAGACCGCAGCATAACCTGCCAGATTCCCAAAAACCTCCTTTCCTTCTGTCTTAATCCAGGTGATCACATCAACAGAGTGTGAGAGGAGAGAGTGACGGTGGGGGCCAAGGTTTGGGCTTCAGCTCCCACCTCAGGGTCACTCTCTGGGCCCATCCCTACATCTTCCTTGTTATCCCCAAGGGGTGGCCAGCCCGGCTCTCCCGGGCTGATGCTCTCTACAAGTACCTGACAGGAGACCATGGCCAAGTGGGCATCATTCTCCTCTCCCAAGTACCGAGCAATAGAAGATGAAATGGCCTCAAGTTGCACCAGGGAAGGTTTAGATTGGATTTTAGGAAACATTTCTTCACTGAAAATATTGTCAAGCACTGGCACAGGTTGCCTGGGGCAATCCTTTGGAGAGATTTAAAAGCTGTGTAGATGTGGCACTTGGGGACATGGTTAACGGTGGCTTTGGCAGTGCTGGATAATGGTTGGGCTTGGTGACCTTTGAAGGCTCTTCCAATCTAAATAATTCCGTGATTCTGTGTCATGGGTTCCACTTCCTTGCAGCATATCTGTGGGGAGCCACAGTACCTTCTCTTTTCTGCTCCTGCAAAGCAGCACTTGAACACCAACCTTTTCTCCCCAGCGCTCTCCTGGGAGTGCCCATCGTGCATCCAAGAGCAAGCTGTTTGGAATGACTGGGGCTGGGATGCACCGAGCCCTGGCAGGTGTCTGTGAGCACCTAGGGACTCCAAAATCCAGGCAGATCAAACCACCATGGGATGCGAGAGAGGGAGAGCAGCTGAGGAGGCAGCAAACCCGAATGGGAGAGCTGCTCTTGCCAGATGGGGCACAGGCAGCAGAACTTCATTTGAATTGCTCGCAGGCTTAGCAGCCAGGCAGAAAGAAATCATCACAAATCCATCTAAGGCAAAATAACGCTGGTCATTAGGAGGCAGCCTGAGAGAGCGCTGCCTGATCGGGAAAAAGACATTAGGAAAAAGTTCCTGAGCAGATTTCTGAGCCAAAATAGACCATCTCTGAACAACTTACTCTTCATTTACTCTTGTTCTCCAACCTGGGGAAGGGAGGGTTGGTATTTCTAATTTTTTTCCCACAAAGGAAAGTACCCCAGGGTGATCTCATCTCTCATGCATTGAGCCGGGTTTTCAGCAATCATGGACTCAGAGAATCATGGAATGGTGTGGGTTGGAAGGGACCTTAAAGATCATCTAGTTCCGACCTCACTGCCATGGGCAGGGGCACCTTCCATCCAAACCGGCCTGTTGGGAGGAGGACAGTTCTTGTGGCTGTCAGCAGGGGCCTGGTCACTCAACATCACTTAAAAGCAGAGCAGCTCTTCCCTCCACACGTGGATCAGGGATAATATCTGCAACTGGGTTGATCCAGTTCTGGAGTGGAAAACAGAACAGTCCTGTGTCTGCCTGGCACTGACCACAGTCCCCACCCCACAAACATGACACTGCTTTAGCAATAAACAAATGCTTTTGATGACTGTAAAAAATAAGCAAATCAATAATTCCCTCTCAGCTGCAGACACTGGATGAGTTCTCCCAACTCCTGTCCAAGGCACACTTTACTATTAAAAAGTGATCTAGCAGAAATAACCCATCTTCCCCAAAACAGCCCTTTCATTTATTCAAAGTGACTTCAGTGCCAAGGCTCTCTCCACCCCAGCAAATGCAGCGCCAAGTGCAGCACACTCCAAACCCTGCCCTGCACCCCAGGACGCCCTGTGCAGGCTCTTGGCGGGGAAGGAGTTAATATGTTTGCCTTGAACAAGACCGATTGAAGACTGGCTGGGCTCAGCTGGAGAGAATCACTTTATCAGGAGAGGTTATGAGAAAAAGAAACTCTTAAAAGACTCTGGAGCAGAGTGTGGAGCTGGCAGGGAGTTGTGTTGTTCAGAGCCGGGAGCGGGCGCGTGTTGGGAAAGCCTCTGTTGGGCTCTTGGAGGGGCAGATTTCAGTGCTCCCTGCTCCCCATTAAAGCTGGGGATTGGGGGTGGTGGCAGATGGAGGCATGGAGGGGACAGTGCAGCCAGGCACAACTTTTGATGTTGTTCTGATGGGGAGCTGCTGAAAAACTCCTTGTTCTTCACAAAAATATTTCCCAAATCAAAGGCAGGTGGTTATTTTCTTTTGGTTTTGTTTTGGTTTGGTTTTTGTTGTTGTTGTTGGGTTTTTTGTTATTTGATAAAATGTAAAGATTTTTTTTCAAAGACTTAATGAAATGCTTGTGTTTCGGGTCAATCTGAGGGTTTAGTTTCAAATCAACCAAATAAAGGAAACATCTGGGATCATGTAAATACTGTTTTATTTCTTTGACTTTCCTGGTGTGATATGCATGAGCAACATCTCTGCTAAGCACAGGGTTCTTTCTCTAATTTAGAAAACATTAAATGTGTAAATATACATTAAAAACATACTTAGAACTGAGAGAAAAAGGCACATTGAGTCAGACTTTGTCAGGAACTGTAATGACAGGACATGAGCAAATGGCTTCCCACTGACAGAGTATAGATTTAGATGGGATATTAGGAAGAAATTGCTCCCTGTGAGGGTGGGGAGACCCTGGCACAGGGTGCCCAGAGAAGCTGTGGCTGCCCCTGGATCCCTGGAAGTGTCCAAGGCCAGGTTGGACGGGGCTTGGAGCAGCCTGGGACAGTGGAAGGTGTCCCTGCCCATGGCAGGGGGTGGGATGAGATGGGATTGAAGATCCCTTCAAACCCAAACCGTTCTGGGATTCTATGGTAACATGGTGATCCCAGCATTTGAAGGCTGTCACCAATCCTCAGCTTCAAACCTCACCCTTTCTGTGTAGGATCAGGCTCACAAGCACTAGTATTTTGGCTGGGTTTTGGTTTAATTTCATGATTGTTAGTTCCTGGCTGTTCTGCCACTGCTATTCACTCCCCCTCCTCCTTTTCCCTGACATGCCAGAAAAAAAAAGGAAGAAGAAAAAGAAAAAGAAAAGAGCTTAAACATATTTTGCGGTTAAACCACTTTTTTTTCATGTCTGCTGGTTCCCACTGGGCTGAAAAGCAATAAAAAGTCAGGAAGAAGTATGGGCTCCCCTCTCAGCTTTGTCATGTGGATGAATAGCACAGTAAAAAGCACTGAATGCTATCGGTTAAAACGAACTCGCTGCTCTTCCAAGTACATTTTGCAGCGCTCTGATGCAAAGGGGTGGGGGCCTGGATGGTGAAAAACCTCTCCCAGAGATGGAGCCTTTGTCAGGCTAGAGGTTTTTGCATTAAAAAAGAAATTCTTTTTATAATCACTTTACCCACAGCAACATTTTCAGTCCTCACTTGCTCTGCCCTCACCCTCCTCACTTTTCCATGGCTCTGGAATAAATCTCAGGGAACTGTGACCTGCAGCAAGGCTATCTGTGAGCATCTTGGAGGCTCTGTCAATAAGAGGCCGGGCAAGCACACAGGAGTGCAAAGATCTCCTTATTATCTCCCTTCACAGCCCTTCCTGGGCATTTCTGTCCCTTGTGTTCTTCATCAGGTTTCTGACGATGCTGATAAGAGGGGGGAAACAAAAAAATAGAATGGAGGGCTCTGACAGCAGAACTAGATGACAAGACCTTGTACTGTTTACACCTGGAAAATATTCCAGTCTGCACGGTTAATGTGTAATTGCAGATAAAAGTAGATGAGCAATTCCTAGGGACTTTCCCATTAAGATATTCAGATACTTAAAAATTGCTTCTTACTTGGGTTTTGATCTCCTATTGTTGAGAAAGCTGAAAGACTTCACTTCAGGGGAAAGTAGCTCTGATGTCTAAGATCCCTTTCCAGCAGTGACAGCCAGACTGGAATTTTCAATAAAATAGGTTTTTAATTTGTCTCTTACTTTCTCCTATTCCCCTACCCTCTTTATTAGAGTAAATCCAGCTTTTCAATCCCCAAATCTTCCCAAAGCACATCTCCACCCTGATGAGATGGTTTAGCGTGGCCAGGAGGCATATGTGGTTAAACCAAAAAGGAGGGATGTAGCAGGAGCCTCAACCACAGCTGGAGGAAGGAAACTGTACAGAAAACGCTGCACTGCAAAACCACAGACTGAGGGAACCTCTGAAGGGTCCAAGTCCTGCCCAAAGCAGGTCTAACTTGGGTCAGGCTGCTCAGGCCTGGCCTAGTTGAGCCATGAATACTTCCAAAGATGGAGCTTTATCCAAGCTCTATTCAACCACCCTTGTTGTAGAATCCTAGAATAGTTTGGGTTGGAAGGGACCTGGAAGACGAAATCGTTCCAACCTCCAATAAGGATTGGTTATTGGAACATGCATCTTTGTGCAAAATATTTAATTGAAGCTCTTAATTGCTTCAATTCAAGGCAGGGACACCTTCCACTGCACCAGGCTGTCCAAAGCCACATCCATCCTGGCCTTGAACACTTCCAGGGTTGGAACTTCATCCAAGCTCCATTCATATCACCCATATCTAGTCAAAATTCCCTTATTGCTACTTGTGACTGATGCCACTCATCCTGTGCTGCTGGCTCTGATTACACAGAAATTTGGGTGTGAGGAAGAGTCTGACTTGTGCAACTTGGTGCTACAAAAAACCCACGGAGGGCAAGGGCTCCAGAGTGATGGACAGATAATGGACATCCTTAGATAAGAGGATAAAATGTTTACAAAGGATATAATCCCTTCTGTTCCTGGTGATAAGCCAGCTGCTGACTGACAGAGGCAAGGAGGAAAACCTTCCTGGGAAGATTATTCCAAACCTGGTGAATTTAAGGCATGGATACGTGCAGAACTGGTTATGGAAATCTCAGAGTCATTAGTGATTATCCCTGGATGCATCAGAAAATTGAAAAGGGACAAAAACTGCCTAACTTTTATAAAGTATTGGGAATATGGGGAATTACAGACCCACCAGTCTAGCTTCGGTTCATGAAAAATCCTGATGGAAAGATATGAATGCATTATTTGCAGTTATCTGGAAGGTGCCAAGGACAAGAATCTTGGAGACCATGGATTCGCCAAGGACACCCTTCTTTAACCACCTCTGTGACAAACTGAAGAAATGGACTGAAAAAATAAGAGGTTGGGATTCAGCTGGGACAGATAGAAAGTAATATACCCTGGGCTGATGGAGTGCACTGGTGAGCTCACGCTGCACTTGAACAGAAAAAGATCTAAGGTTGATTTTGTTCCACTAAGTGAACAACTCAGTGATACCGCGCTGGTACAAAAATGACAAACATCATCCCGGGTTGTGTAAGAAGGCAGATGATGCAGGAGACATCATTAATCCCAGGGACTGGTGATGCCACAGCAGAGCTCCATGGCTGCAGGAGTTACCACATGGGAAGGAAGAAGTGGGAGAATGGCAGAGAAATCAGGGGGAAGCAACAGGAATGATGAGAATTGGAAGAAATAATTCACGAGGAAAAAAGCAGTCTGGAAAAGAAGGAAAGTGGAAATTTTTGGGGGTAATGCAAGGCTTGTTTATAGAGCCAGTTTTGGAGGGAGTTCATTGCAATTTCTTTTATGCCTGGGGTTTGGATTGGACTGAAAGTTTTAGCCAAAGGCAGGGGTGGGAAGGGTAGCTCAGGGGAGACTTGGGAGAAGAGACTGAAGACTTATCTGAGGATGGGTGGGTGGGTGTAAATAGAGCTTAGGATGTACCCAGGCTCTGCATTGCTGGAACCTGCCCTGTGTGGCCCCGGCATCCGCTGCTGCACTGCAGACAGACTGGGAAAATGTTTAATTTAATGTTTTTCCTTTGGTTAAATGGCTCCTGCAGCTTTTGCAGGCCTGGCAGGAGGGGGAAGTGCCAGAGCCACAGTCACCTGGGAGGTGACAAAGTGACAACCTTCTGGGGTGGGATGTGAGTCCTCACCCCTGCCAGCATCCCAGCTGCTGCTGGCTGCTCTGCAGCACCAGAGGGAGATTTGAGCAGAGAAGGAAAAACCTTCGCTCTTGGGTTCATCTGCTGGTTTTAGGGGTCTTGTTTTTTATTTTTAAGGAAAGACATCCTCCAGCACCTGGTTTTCTGGGTCAGGAGGTGAAGAAGTATAAGAGAAGGCATTCAACAGTCTGGCAGCGAGCCTGAAAGCAGCATCTCCACCAGAGAGCAGCAGACAGCAGGGAAACGTCCTGTTGGACCATCCCAAATGGACCCCCAGAGTCTCAACAGAGAAGCTTTCGGGTGCAAGTGACCGGCATAGAGCTGGTCCAGCCTGGAGACCCTCGCTGATGAGTGTGTGCGGGAATTTCCTGGACTGGATTTTCCTTTGCGGAATCACTGTTTAATGAAGAAACAGGAGCACACAGTAACTGCTGGGAGATGGGCAGAAGCCGAGGAGAGGAGCAGAGAGAGCGCCCAGCCCTCCCCTGCTCCTCAGCCCTGTGTCAGGGCCGGCGCCAGGCAGCCCCATGCTGCTTCCAAGAGCCAGGCAGAAGAGAATACTCCATGCCAAGTGAGTGTGAAATGGTGTGCAGACAGTCAGCCTCCCATTGTCTGTGTCCTTGGGAGGCTGCCAAGGACTGCTGCCGTGGCCAGGGCACGGGAAGGAGCCCAGCTTGGTTGACATCTGCTCTGCTCAGGCCACAGCAGAGCAGGAGGCTCCAGGACAGCGTGCTGTCCTCCTTCCCTCCCAGCCGGGGTTGTGCCGGAGATGCCAGCTTTGCTAGTCCTGGAAGCACCTCCTGGTGGCACCTGGCCACCTCCAGTCACCCAGCAGATTGCTCTGTCCTTAAATCCTGGTCCCCACTGCTGGCACTCGGCCACCACACCGTGGGTGTCAAATCCACTCTGGGGTGGTGACACAAGCACAAAGGCTTTGTGGCTGTGGGGACCTGCTCCTCTCACACCTCCAGGTGAGCGAGCATCAGGCAGACCTTGATCTCACCTGGGGGCATGATGGGGACCAGGAGAAACCTCTGGCGTGACTCAGAGCCCTGTAAGGGAAAGAGAGAAGAGCATGGGGGTTCCTACAGCAATTAAGGGGATGATATCTGCACTGACGAAGGAAATGCCTTGGAGCACTGCTAATGTATGCCATGCTAACATATGCTAAGTCATCAAAAACATGCCATTTTAAAAATATCCAAGATGCTTGCTGTGAATATCAGCCCAGCTTTGCCAAAGAAGACTTTCAGTCTCATTTATGGAAATCCAGAAAAGATCCTGCCTTCTGTCACCCAAGGGCAACCTCAGTATCAAAAGAGATAACATCCGTGGCTAGAAAACACTCTGAATATTTATCCAGGCCCTAAAGGCCATTTTTCTAACTTCAATCTTGGTTTGCTTTTCAATACTCTTCTCTTTTTTTTTTGTTATATTTTGGAAAATATATAAGGATTGGTTATTGGAACATGCATCTTTGTGCAAAATATTTAATTGAAGCTCTTAATTGCAAGCTGTAAATGTAGCACTGGTGACAGATTGTAAAGCCAGAAACCATTTGGTCAATGCACAACAACTAACAAGAGGAAAAAAAAAACCAAACCAGCACATAGGACAGTAATTTAGAAGAGATGTGAGTTTTATTGCAAAAAAATAGACCTTCCAGAAAATCAAGGAAAAATGTAGGAATGTGTTATCAGATCCATATGATAAAAAATCAGGCTTTTAAAATTTTTTTTTAGTTAAGGAAAAATACATACAGTCAAAAAATATATATTCAGTCAAAAGAAGTGAGATTTATATTATTCTTACTGAAAGTAATTTTGCCTATAAACACATTCAAGACTTCAAAGCAAACCAAACTGAGGACAGGAAATCAGGCTGTGGAAGGTGTTTGTTACTGCTGTTTAGCTCATGTTCCCTCTTGTTGCTGTAAAGCTTGGGTGATTCCTTAAAGGTTTGAAATGAAAAGTGCTGTGCATCTGTGAGAGACATTCCCAGCACCTCCTCCCCCTGCACTGGATTTGTGGCTGGGGAGATGCTCCAGGTACGACGCAGCAAGGTCAGGTGCTGCTGCAGTCAGGCACTGATATGAAGAAAAGAATATTTATATTAATTGGGGAATTCGTCCTCTGTCAAGAGGCACCTTGATAAACGTTGTTAGGAAAAAAAGAACAATAACTTCTTTAATGGCTGCTCAAGTTTCAAGGTGCTCTTTAAGAATTAACTAAATTAAAATCTATTTGGAGATCTGGAAGGTTTCTATACATGAGAGTGAGGTCATCTGGGCTTATTGGAAACAGAATTTCAGTCACTGGTGAAACTGGAAGTATTAGTCAGAAAATTGACTGAATAAATGAAAAACTCTTAAAATGCCCTGAGAATTTCCCAGAGAAGCTGTGTCTGCCCCATACCTGGAAGTGTCCAAGGCCAGGTTGAACAGGGCTTGAAGCAACCTGGGATGGTGGAAGGTGTCCCTCCCTGTGGCAGGGAGGTTGGAATGAGAGATCTTTGAGATCCCTTCCAACCCAAACCATTCCATGTTTCAGTTTTAAGGGGATATCAGATGCTTCTATGGCTCACAATACTGAGAGTTTATCCAGGAAATGCCAAATTGGTTAGAAACTTTTTCTTGCAATTGAGAGACTGCCCAAACTTCAGTCACAGGGCAAGACTGTGATTTTATTTGGATATAAGCATTGTTACCTTCTTTGATGTGCCTTTCTTAAGGTGCATCTTCCTATGGTTTCTTTTGAATAAGTGACTTAAGCATTTGCACTGGATTCATAGGGTTTACTTAAGATTATTCATGCTTCTGATTATCAGCTATTTAGGTTATCCTTAAAATACCAAAATAGGATTTACAAGTTTCCCCCTGCTTACAAATAGACAAGCCATGTCTGTGCCTTGTTTTTTATCTACCATTAAAACAAGATTACAACTCATTTTAGGAAAGAGGTACTTAGATCCCCTCCAAGGGTAAATCCACTCTTACCATATATAATCTGTTACAAAGTGTCCTCAGAGAGAAGTGCAGGAGACTGTAACTGGAATAATGATCATTTATTGTTTATGATTTCCTCTGGTTCAGAGTTTGCTTTTGCTTTCTTTGGCAATAAAATAGCCACAAATCATTCACCAAAATTGTTGTGTTTGTTCTTTATTGTCTTTATTTTAAAGACAGCTGTTGAGGATGGGGTGAATAGTGGCATCACAACTTTGTACTGCCACGAAAGGCAAATTTAGAGATGGTGGCCCCCCCATGCCTCTTGCTTTTAGCTTTTAGCAGTGTCTAAGGCAAAGCCTAGCACCTGGAGACATCACCTCTAGTCCCAGCCTGAAAAGTCCCCTCTCCCTGCTCCTGGGAGAAGGGATATTCAAGAGCTTAAAAACCTTCCCCTGCAGATAAAGTGAATGTCAATGAGTGGCATCACTTATCATATAGTTAGGACCCCCAAATTCAGAGGGCAGTGCTGCCCAGAGCCCCAGGACTCTGCAAAGCCACAGCTGACCCTTCTAAAGCCTGGCCATGCTGTGTTAGGAGAACAATCCTTGGGAATGACTGATCTCCTTCCTCAGTAGAGACTGAATTACAACCACCATCTGCCAATGATGCACGTGGCCTCTCCAGTGGTGACAGGGCAGGGAGAGTTAATGGGCTCTCACAGCCGGCTCAGCCCCACGTGAGCCAACCATCACAGGTGATACAGACTGAGCACTTGAACCTCCCTGGGACTGTCTCTACACTTTTCATGGCTATGCTGCTCCTCTGTGTCCCACCAAGTGGCCTCATGGATGGATGCTGGATCTGCCTGTCCCTACAAACCTCTCTGGTGCTGTGGGTTCTTAGCAGCTGGCCCTGCTCAGGTATAGTGGGATGGGCTGGGAACCCCAGCAGCTCCTCAGCTCCTGGGCACCCTTGTGGCACCCGGATATTGGGGCCAGAAGTGCCATTTGCATCACTGCTTATTGACCAGGGCACCTCAGCAGGGTAGGTAAGGCAAAATCAGCAGTACTATAAAGCATGGGGGCAGCTGAGCCAGGCAGGGGTCTCTGGTGGGCTCTTTGTCCCAGGCTGATGCTGCACACTGGAACTGAGCCCTCCAGGTCACCCTTTTGAGCCCAGCCTTTCTCCAAGAAAGGATGTGTCCTTCAAGATGTGTCGTGGTGACTTCTAGAAGCATTCAGCTGGTTTATTCCAGGGAATGGTCAGAGCCCCAAGCCTGACGAGCTCCAGGAGTTTGGACAATGCTTGGGCACAGGGTGAGATTGTTGGAGTGTCCTGTGCAGGGCCGGGATTTGGACTTGATGATTGTTGTGGGTCCCTTCCAAGTCAGGCTATTCCATGATTCTGGAGCCACAAGTTCTCCCTAAAACTGTCTATTTATCCAGGCTCCTCCTGCTGTGCTCCTCCTCAGCCTTGCTTTGGGGTGTATGGGGCAGGGGGAAGCTCCATCACAGCAGAGCAGTTTCCCAACCTGTTGTGCTGCTTGGCAGCAGCAAGAGCCAGGAGAGGTGATGCTGCATGTTTGGGGTTTTTGTAATGCATGTGATTCAAAGGCTTGAGAGGAGAAGTGATCGTCTGCAAACTCAGTTTCTGCGTGCTGCGAGCCCCTGCTTGTGCCTCACTGCCTTCCTCCCCCCCGGTGCTCCCTCTGCTCCTCTGCAGCTCCGGTGCTGCCGACAGCAGCGCTGATCCCCGCGGAAATCTGCTGCTCCGGCAGCCTCTGCCCCTGCACCAGCGAGGAGGGCTGCATGTGCCCTGCAAAGCGAGCCAGGAGCGTCTCCCGCAGCTCCCGGCCAGAGCCGGAGCGAGGTGGGAAGGCTCCGCAGCTCCGCTCCCCGCTGTTTGCGCGGCCGCACCGAGCAGGGTGTGCAAATATTCCCTGCGGCGCTCAGGGGCAGCGCTGGAGGCTCGGCAGGCGGGTGACCAGGGCAGGGGTTGCTGTTTGCTCTGCTCGCAGATCAGCCCCAGCACTGAGGGTGTTCCGTGTGGGCACGGGATAAACGAGCGGGTAAATTCCAGGGATGTGAGCTGCCAGCCTGTGCGCCGGATCATATTTCTGAAAGATGCCAACAGAGGGCATCCGCTGCCAGGCACAGCCTGAAAATTCCTGCTGCATCCCCCGTTCCTGGCTCCACATAAAGAGCATCTCAGGTTTTTTTTAACCCTCTCCCACTTAGGCTCAGGTTCAGCTTTGTCAGAGGTTTTTAAGTAGATGGGCTTGTTCGGTGAGTGCTTTCATTTTCCTTTGGAGAAGGGAAACAATAATCCACAGCTACAGTCCCTTGGGCAGGGCAGGGCTTCGATAATTAGTGACTGAGGGGTCCCCACAGCCTGGCAGAGCAACAGCCAGGTTCAGAGTGAAGGCTGATGCTCTGTTGTCTTGTGCAGCTGTAAACAAAATCAGAAGCACTGCTGTGCTGGTGTTGGAGAAGAGCAGGAGATTTCATAATGCATGTCCTGGCTTTGGTGGATTTAAATAGTCAGTTTTATTTATAGGTGCTTATTCCTGGTGTTTAATCTCCTTGTTTTATGTCTCTTGTGGACAGCCAAAAAGAAATCAAACTTCTGAGGCCTGCTGCTCCCTCTGGTAAATACATATCGATGTTTGGGCTGTGGGGCAGCTCACTCTGGGCACGTTGTCACTCTTACTTTGTGAAGACCTCACACCAAAACATCCAAGATGTCCAAAGGCCAGGGAGCCTGTCTGATGGCAAGATCACAAATGCAGATTTGACTGGGACAGCAAAGGCCCTAAGAGGAGAACTGGTGTTAGGCAGGGCTCGTGTGAGGGTTGGAGGCAGCCCCACACAGTAAACCAGCAGAGGGATAGTGGGTGCAGGAGCTGGGAATTGTGCCTGTAAGTGGGCTAGAAAAAGGGTCAGTCTGAGCTGGGCAAGAGCTTAGTCTAAAGGGATGATTCCAAGTGATATTTTTTACTGGAAATAAAGTAAGGGTAAGACTGATATTCTGCTGCCCTTAGTTGTGTATTCCTTGTGAATCAGGCCAGATGGAGCAGCACCTTTTTGAGATCCAGCTGAATCTCAGCAGTGAAGGGATGCTGATTACTGGGTTCTCAGAAGCATGTTCTGTTTCAGGGTTTCCAGTTGCTTTGCACACAAAATGGGGCAAAACCCTAAAAAATCAGAATGGTTGGAAGGTCTGGCTAGGATAGTCATCAGTGCTTGGGAAAGACCTGTCTCTGCCTCATGAAACTCAAGCTAACCCAAGCTGTGCCATGTTTAGCCTCATCCAGTAGCTGTTCTGTGTCTGGTTTAACTCTTAGTGTGGAAATAGTCACATTTTACCTTCCAAAAAGTGCATTTTCAATAGTGAAGCTTGAAATACATAAACATGCTCCTTATAGAAAACTTGCTTTAATCATTTAACCAGAGTTTCCCAACTGGCCACCTGAAACCATCCCCTGCTCTGTATGTACAGGTCATCTCTACTTCCTATTATACACTGAGAAAGGGCCAGTAACATCCAGCCAAATTTGATTTATGGACTGCCATAGAGATTTAAGAAATTTATGATTTGATTAATCCATCCCATATATCTTTTTCTTTATTACCGGTAATTCGTGCCATGCATCAAAGCCTCCTGAGCAGGAATTTGGCACAGATCAGGCAGCCAGTGTTTCCAAAGGGTTAAATTCTACGCTGAACCAACCAGACAATAAATGATTGTGACCTGCTGGTTAAAGATGTAATCAGCAGTCCTGGGGCCTGGCTTACCCAAGATTTGTTCTGGTTTACCCAGTGAGTATTTTGGACAGGTAGGATGTGCAGAACAGCATTACTGGGGAATTAGGGGCAGGGGTGTGGAGAAAATATTATCGAAATTCAAATGTGCCAGGGTGATCATTGTAGTAAATGAACAGGCATCTGCAGTGCTCCTAAAAATATAAGCTGAGCCAAAAGATGGGCTGACGGGTGGTCTGCATGACCAGTGGGACTGCCTGGAAAAACCTTCTCTGTTTTCCCTCAGAGGGAGGTAGGGGCTTGGCATAGGGCATGGAAAGCAAATCAACTAATTAACTCAGTTAGAGAATATGGAATAGCATACCTCGGATTGGATGAGGATGTGACCGGAGACTGTAGATGCTTCTGCTGCTGGTAAACAAGTTTTCTGTTTTTTCCTGTAACACTATTGACATTTTAAAATGATCAGAATATTTCAGAGCACATTTAACCAGACAGAAGTACTGGATTTCAATACTGTCAACTCCAGAAAGCAAAAGGTGGGTCCTAAATTACCTTCAAAATCATAACAATTTAAAAAGTTGAATCATTTCTCATCTGCTTTGTGTTTTTCCAGCTACTCCAGGTCATCCAGCTGGCCTCCCTGGAGAAGGAGGAGGCAGAGGGGTGATTCCTGCACTGGGGGAAGCAGCACGCACACACCTGACAGCCCTGGAGCACATTCCCTGTGCAGGAGCCAGGTGTGTGAGCTCCCCCTGCCTGGCCCTGCCCCGGGGGCCCGAGGGTCCCTCTCCCCAGCCCCTGCAGTCCTTGATCTCTGCTGATGGGGAGTGGGGATGCCACTTAGTAGGAGCCCCAGTCGCATTTTGCAACCAGGACTCCTGTTAGTCTGGGATCAGGGAGAGTCAGCGTGGTTTCACCCAGAGACATTTAATAATGTCTCAGCTCTTGTAAGCTGCCCACAATTTCATCCAGCCACCTCTTTCAGAAGAGCCCTGCATCTTCATTACCTCCCCCTTGAGCCATCTGGTCTCCCAACCTGACCTTTTTAAGAAAGATTGGTTAAAAAAACTGGAGCAGTCCCTGAACTGAAGACCTTGAGTGTCGTGTTTAAGCCCAGAGCAAATTTTTATGTCCGAGCTGTGAAACCTTGAAAATAAAGATTTATAATTGAGACTCTGGCTGAAGCAGAGTGAACAGAGACGGTCTAATTAAATTCTGTGGTGGGTATAATTAACCCATTTATTCATTTATTACCCTTTATGCAGCTAATGCAGGCCCAACCATTGCCATTTGTTTTTGGAGAACATGCTACCTGCCTGCTTGGCTCGGGCTGTGGCAGCCAGGCCCATGGTGATGCTCTGGAGGGGGTGATGGTTCCGTGCATGCAGGTCTGAACTGATGGATTCTTTTTCAGAAGCCAACACAGCTCCTGAATGAGTCAGCTGGGAAGGAGCAGGGTGGAAAGCAAAGACTCAGGGTTCTGCTTTGGGCTTTTTTGCAGAGCTGCCAGGGGACTTTGATCAAATGTGATAGTTTGGGAGAAAAGGGAGTTTTGGGGTTTTTTTTCCGAGCAGAGTGGCTCTTTGGTGTTAAACACACCTGGTACCGTGGCACCAAATCCCTGCTGTGCACTAGGGAGGGCTGCAGGAACATCCACACTGACGTGTGGATTTCTGCCTTCCCTCCTTCAGAGCTCAGCGTGGAAATGGCACTTCCAAACCCGTAACACAGATAACTACTCACACATCCTTTGGGAGAGCCTCATCTGACTAAAAGCCTGTCTGGCTTTTCCAGAACGGAGCTGTTTCTTTTCACCCAAGACTCATTTCACTTCACTTTCTTGCAGCCATCATGAGGTAAAAAACAATGAATCAACCAGAGATTATTTTCCATGAAAGTTTAATCAGGCACTGTCCCCTTCCTATGCTTGTGTGAGCAAACCTTGATGAGCATGTAGGGCTTGAACACGGAGTAAAAACCATCTGCTTGAGAGGCAAGAAGTGCAGGGAAAAGCCTTTGCTGGCTGGCACCTCTCTACCCAGGCAGGCTGTCCTGCTGCAGATGTGCTGTCTGCAGTTCAGCCCCCAGGTCCCTCAGCCCATCCATCTCTCAGGCGGTGAAAGCCAATACCACCCCCCTCCTCCCCCTCCCTCTGTTGCTCCTTAATATTTCATGCATCAAAGAAGTTTCACTTCTAATGCAAAAACTGATTAATTAAGTAGAGTGCAAGAGTTACATGCATTGAAGGTTTCTTTTATCTTGGCAAGGAGAGGAGCCACGCTGGAGGCTGTTGCTGCTCATGAAGGTGTGTCAGAGGGCAGGCAGTGATGGAGTGGTTGTGGGGTTCTGAAGGAGAGGACGGGACAGCCTCATTCCTTGGACTTTGGCTCAAGCAATTGGACTTGATCCACTTTTCCCTGGGTTTTCCCTTCCCCTGTAAGTGTTCTTGACAGCCAGGCTGGCACGTGCCTGGCAATGGGGGTGTTTGGGAGGGGGATTGTTGCAGGTACCTGCCTGACTCCAGCCTCAGGATGTGCAAGGTCCCTTTCCAGTGTGGCTTTGGTCCTGGATGTGCCTAGGACCCTGTTGCTACCACACACAAGAAATGTCTGGCTGAAACCCCAGCGAGCTCCAGGGGAGTTACAAAGAGGCAGGTAGTGTAGGGTGTCAGAGGACGACAGCCAGAAAATGCCATGGCACCTAACCACAGCCTTCCCCGGGTGAGCAAGGCTGCTGGTTGTATCGTAACCGTTCAGTCTGTTCCTCAGCCCACAGTGCTGAACAGCCTTTCCTTGCTGTACAAATGCTGCAGCTCCTTGTTCCCACTCCAGGCCCTTCTGAACCGAGTCCAGGGGCTGTTTCCCAGCACACGGCTGGTGGTTCACAGCTCTCCTGTAAAAGGTAGGAACCAACTACTTGTATCTGAAGAGGGAGGAGAAAATTCAGCCTCTCCTGGCTGCAAAAGCAGGGAAGCTAAAGCTGGCAGAGCGTCCCCTCAGGCACTTCTGTGGAAGTGGTCAGGAAGCTCCCGGTTTGATGCCGTGTCAGAGCGCAGCATCTCCTGCAGCTTTGAGCACAGCGAGGGGCCCGTCGGCTCGCTGTTAACCCAGAAGCAAGAACCGAATTGCAAAGGGCACCCCCTCCTCTCTCAGGAGGTATTCCTTGGAATTGCTGACCCAGCCTGTCTCCCGTGTTGCTTGTGAGAGCTGGCAAAAGCACAGCTTGAGCCCCGTGGTCACCGGCCACAGTCAGGTACCGTGCGGCTGTGGACCAGCATTTGTACACTGCAGCTTGGAAACAAAATTAATTTTGTGACATTTACTTCACAATAAAAAAAAATATTTTTCACTCCTTCAGCAGAGTTATTGATGCTGATGTGACCCCGGCAGGGTGAAATATAAACCACTGATTACATCAGAGCTCTACCAGTG
Source organism: Rhagologus leucostigma (assembly GCA_013397725.1). Taxonomy (NCBI): domain Eukaryota; kingdom Metazoa; phylum Chordata; class Aves; order Passeriformes; genus Rhagologus; species Rhagologus leucostigma. The sequence continues at coordinate 3,886 of VZTD01005088.1, read as the reverse complement.
ACTTTCTCCTCTGATTGCAAGCAGCAGGATTTGCGACATGCAGGCATTACAGACATAAATTGCTCTCTGTATTGTAAATACATAGTGCATTTTAATGATCCCTGCCGTATGTGCATGCCTGTAGTAATAGGGCCAATTGAAAACCACTTCAGAAAGCTGCTATTGGTATCTTTGCAATAACCTCCTCATCTACACCAGCCAATAAAAGATGCATTAGTTCTGGGTGTCCAGAAATACAGCTCGCAGGACTGAAAGTCAAGGAATGCTTCATCTGTGACCCTTTAAATGAGAATTACTTTTTTTTTCCCCTTCACCATCCATTTCAAACTTAGATACTACAGATACTTTAAGCGCTTTCCAGCAAAATGTCTTCATAAAGCTCTCCACAGAGGCACAGAATCCTGGGTTTGCCTCAATCCCACTTGGGGCATTATAATGCAGAAGAAAATAGCCCTGGGGCTGAACTGCTCTGCTTGGGACTAAGAAATAAATGGAATGTCTCAAAACTGCTAAAAAATCCACTCAGGTGAAAATTGGGCATGAACGTGGGCAGATAGAGGCATAAGGTTGGCATAGCCAAGGTTCCTGCTTTGCACGATACACAACATATGCTCTGTCTTCTCCTAGAGGCTGCTCCACCCGGGAACAGCCCACTGTTGCCTCCCGGTAGTGGAGAAGCTCCCAGCTCCTACTGAGAATGTTTCTGCTTTCTGTGCGGAAACCCCCACGCTTGGGACCGGTACAGATAAAATTTCCACAGCCCTTGGTATCTCTTTTTATCCATTGTGGCAGCAACTAATTATTTTCCTTGCATTCCTGTATGTGAGAGAGGATAAAAAAAACCCAGGTTGGGGAAAAAAGAAGGGATTTGCCCCCAAGCTGCAGGCTCAGCAGCCGAGGTGAGAACAGAGCTGGTGCCTTCTGACAACCCGTCAGGTCCCCCCATCTCACCCTGCCCAGATGGGTCTTGTCAGTGCAATTCGTTTTCACTTGTAAGACGATTTCCATTTTCATCCGGCGTTTTTGCTGGGAACGGCAGTTTTTGCTGGTTTCTTGGCCCCGATGCTATCGAAATCGACGGTCAGACAGGCGCCAGCATCCCCAAGGAAAGGCTGGATCCATGAAGCATAAGAAAAAGATATTAAAAACAGGCCTCATTTAGAAATAGCAATTTGGGTTATGGGCTATGCAATTGGCTTGAAAATCCACAGTTTGTTCAGATTTAAAGTATCTCCAAGTTAGCAAGTTAGACAAACTTCTGTAAGTGTTCCTGGAATATTTTTTCAGCAACTGAAACTCTCAGAACCCTGCTTGTGCCATTTACTTTTGTGCTGTAAAAGGAGAGATAATAGAAACCTGTTACCTCAGTTGTAAAGCAGGATTAACACATTCCCCTGTGCAAATATTATTGATGGTTTTCAAACAGTGAAGTTCTGCTTTTAGCTCAGTTCTTTGGAAGGAAAAAGCAGGTGGAGGACTTTTGTCCCAAAAATGAGAACAGAGATTTGCATTTACACAGGGAAGGATCCAGACTAAATGGAAGCGGAATGTGCCCATTTGTGGGCAGTGGTTTGCAGAACCTTCCCCTTGATCACCGTATCTGTGCTTGTACGGGAGGACTTGAGAAAATCGCAGTGTGCTGCTCAGCAGAGAGTTGGTAGCAGAACTTTGTGAATCTAAAAAGCGAGGCAAAATAGGACCAAATGATGTACACGGAGCTGCTGGACCTCTGCTTTCTAATATCTCAGGACTTGCCTGGAGTCAGACAGTCTGTAGCAAAGCAGGTGTCTCAACCTGTGTCTCCTGACCTTTACTTTCCAGCTCTAAGCCCTGGAAAACATTCACCTCGTTGCTCGATGGCATAGGCTAGGTTAGGGAAAATCTGGATGCACATAAAACATGTCCTGCCCTCCAATTCAGCTGGATCATCAGCAAACTGAGAGAAGGAAGCACATTGCTCAGAGCTGTGACAGCAGCAGTGGGTATCTCTAGATCTCCTTCCTAGCCCAAGGACAGCTCCTCACCAAAATCTCCTGGTACTTGACAGCAAAAAAGTCTCTCCTTATGGCAAATGGATGCAGTTGTGCAGCAAGTGGCTACGAGAAGAGAGGAGTAACAGGGCTGGGGCCTTAAAGAAAAAGAGATGTTTTTCAGGATTTCCAGTTCTAAAACAGTATTTAAAATTTACTTCTTTTGTATATATATTGGCTACTTGTGTGTCACTTTGTGTATCAATGCTGCATTGATTCTTTGCACTCTTTGACTAGAAGAATTTTCAAAAATAAGGAAAAGAAAGGAGCACATGTACCAATAACAGCCTGAGCCAGTCCAAAATCTCCTCTAAAAAAAAAAAAAGGAAAAGAAAAAAAAGAGAAAAAAAGAAGAAGGAAAGGAAGGGAAACCTTTTTTCTAGTATTACACTTTTCTCAACAAACACCTGACAGGGCTGCATAAACAATCAGGGCTGCATTTTTGCCTGATTATTTTTTTCCAGCATGTCTGGAAACTTCACCCCTCTAACTTAGATGGAGCTGGGGTCGCACATTTCATGTTTTGCAACAAGTTGCCTGTTTGCTGGTGAGCACTTTTTGCTTTCTTTCTATTCCTGTATCTGGAAACAGTCGCTGTTCTCCCACTACGGCGAGGCTGCAGCTTGTTAAGGCTGGAAGCTGGAGCTGGGAATGGCCCCTGGGAATGGGGCTGGAGCTGTTTGTTTGCTGGATTTCATATTCGTTGCCATTCTGCCCTTGTTGTGGTTTTAACATTTGATGACCTAGGTATCTCAGAAGGCTGTTTTGCCTCAATAGGCATGTGATGAATTGCTCTTAATTAGCTTGTGGAAATAATATAAGCCTGAGCATTAAGCATGCTTTGTTAGGGTTTTGACATCTTCTTTTATATGTACATCTACAAATAAAATCAGGTAGATTAGCAGTCACTAGGAAATTGTTGTTGTGAGTCACTGACTCACAGCTACTGTAGGCTGTCTCTCCTTGTCTTTGTTAGTCATGCCCGACTGTGGGCAGGAGTTCACGGGGCTCTGGGGCTGGGGTCAAATGCGCCAATTTTGTCTGTGGGGACAGGGTTTGCCTTCAAATTCACCCCCATCATTCCAGTTGGAAGAACCAGTTGGCTCCACTGAAGTTCAAGGCCGAGTGTGAGCAAAACCACGGCAGTGGAGCTCACCTGGTTTTGTCTTCAAGCACAAACTCCAGCCTTCAGGTGGCACCGAGGCATCCACGTGATGGAGGCATACAGGAATCTGAGATCAGACTTCAGGGTCATTTATCCTTCTGGCTCCCATTTAAATGCTGGCTGGTAAAGACCAAATCTAAAATCTTTGCTCTAGGCCACCAGTTTGTCTCCTCCAGGTTTGTCATTGCAAGCCATCCCTGTGTGCCCTGGATGCTGGAGGTGCCTGTTCACTTAGGAGAGGGTAATAACTAGTAAAAGCTCTCAGAAAACTCATTTCTGTGCTCTTGCACCTTGGCAGTTGCCTGAAAGGAAGGAACAGCCTGAGGAAAGAGTGGCAATGAGCTCGATGGGGGGGGAGGTGGGAGGGACAGCGGGAGTTTCATAAAATCATAGAATTCTAGAATGATTTGGATCGGAAGGGACCTTAAAGACCATCCAGTTCCACCCCTCCGCCATGGGCAGGGTCTTCCACTATGCCAGGTTGCTCCAAGCCCCGTCCAACCTGGCCTTGGACACTTCCAAGGGATGGGGCATCCACAGCTCCTCTGGGCCACCTGTGCCAGCGCCTCGCCCCCCTCACACGGAAGGATGTCTCCCTAATACCCCAGTGAACCCTTCTCTCTGTCACTTCCAAGCCATCCCCCTTGCCCTGTCACTCCACGCCCTTGCCAAAGCCCCTCTCCAGCTCTCC
>VZTD01005085.1:520381-677232 GCA_013397725.1 Rhagologus leucostigma | reverse complement strand
TTCTGCATTATTTTTCCATTTTTCTGTTGTATAGCAGTTAACTGTACANTTTTTCCATTTTTCTGTTGTATAGCAGTTAACTGTACAAGTCCTGGAAAAAAGCCCTTCCCTCTTCTAATTAGTAAGAAAGGGGGAATTGTATTGTTGTATTTTTCCCCTCCCCTGTGTTTACCTTTCCAGGTGGGTCCCCCCTTCCCCGCCCCTAGCCCTAACCACTCCCTCGGGTTTCTCCCATTGATTCTGTTACCCCAACTCCGCCCATGTACCCCTCCTACACCCTGTGACCATTGGTCCATGTGCTCTCCCTGCCCCCTTCGGCCTGGATAAAGGACCCTGCATGCCGTGAGACTCCGTTTCTTGCATTCTACTCTGCCTTGGGGCACCAGCCTGTGCTTGGGGGAACCATGCCATGTGCTGGCTCTCTACCTTTGGGAGCCAGCATGTGCTGGGCCTAGGCTTCTGGGAGCCACCATGGAATAAAAGATCTTCTGCAGTGCTCATGCAGAGAGCATTCTCACCTCCTTTATCGTCACTGTGTTGTGGGGCTTCAGCTTTCTGGAGCATGCAAGGGGCAGCCTGGAAGAGGCTACGGGAAGCAGAACAGCCGCTCTTCCTGAGCAAGCCTCTCTGCGCTCTCCTGTGGCATGCCATACCACCGCAGGAACCAACACACACCGCAAAAATTTTCCATCTATATATTTTAAAAAGATGCATAAATCCAGAGCCTTCTTTCCCCAATGAAGTTCAAAACATTAAATGACTTGCCAGAGAATACACAGCAGGTTAATGGTGAAACTATTGATCCAGGTCTATACTTGACTCCGCCCGTTGGATTACAGAGGTGTTTCTCAGACTTCCCTTTTGGATCATTCTTTGATTGGAACCTCTGCTCCTTCAAATATATTTCACCTTACAAACTGGCACAAATATGCACAGATTGACATGAGCAGTATCAAGATCAAAATTTACACAACCACCAGTTTTCCATGGCAAATACACCATGTGCCATATGAATTATCAGTGTTACGTTATTATTAAAAAATTATTGCATATTAAACACATTTAGCATACTAAAATTTGATTACCAGTGAATTTCATAAAAAATAAATCTCCAGTGTTATACAGGAAACTTCCAGCTCTAGCATCCTAGGGGCAATACTCCATGAGCAAAGACAGCAGGAGGAAGATGGGCTTCAAGCCCAACTCTGTGAGGCCAGTAGTAATGATGTTATTGATGGTATTGGGCTAGACTTTCAACTTTTGCATGGTCTTGAAGGAGAGAGACAAAGAGAAGACTGGAGTGCAACAGGCCCACCTGGGCCTGATCTGGTCTCAATAGCTTAGTTAGGCACAGGGTAACCACAGATACAGATACAAAACCTCTGCCAAGTTGAAATTTGGAGGGACAATTTCTAGAAAAGCAGAACACTCTTATCTTAGATGGTACATGTGAACTGAGCAGACGGATTATAGCACTTACTCTTGCCTTGAAAACTGTGGAGTTTGGAGGAAAAAGCTCTACAGCACCCTAAGGGCACAATCACTTGGCTTAGAGGTAAAACCACTTTCCTCTCTTCCTGAGTCTACATCACTAAAGTGAAAAGCATGGGTCTACTCTTAATGAGGCAGATATGAAGAAGTTAAACCAAGGAATGAGTTCTCATTTTGAGATACCTGGGTCAGGTTTCAAACTGAACCATTTTAAGATCTAAAAACAGAGTTCATCCTACAGAAAGACTGAGGCACCTCTTCACCTAGAATCAATTAAGCATTGCTTATATGTGGTCAGTGGACTGAGAGAGCTGGAGGGCTTTCCCTTCACCTTTCTCTCACCTTTATAAGTCAGGAGAAAAGAGAAAGAGATGCATACACTGTTCATGTATGCAATTCATGTTGCCTGTATTTTTTATTTTAGAAACACTGAGCAGTAACTAATTAAAATCTGTCCTAAACTAAAAGTAGGCAAATATTCTTTTTAATGGTTTAGACCCCATATCTCAGCATTGAAAGCTCACAGGCTGAAATGCTCTTTGGTCTAACTGACGCTTTAAATTATTTTAATGACTGCCATTTTATATTTTAACTCTTTCAGCCAACTGCAATTTTTCTAAATTTCAACTCTGCCATTCCATTAGCACGTGAGCCACATGAAACTCTTCTAGTTTCCTGCTCTGATGAGATCTGTACATTTGCAATTCTGCTTCCCAGTGCACTTGTGTATGAGTCTTCAAAACTCTCTCTGCCAGTAAAACTGAATTATTTGATTGTTCCGAGAAAACGAACACAAAAGGGACATAAAAAGATCAAGCTGAGTTTATTTAAGATCTGGATGAACATCCATGGAACATTCTTGGCATTATATGCCCAGCTCTTTTTAACACTGTGGTGGTACAGCATTTTGGATAGTGTGGTGCCTAAGTTAACCAGCTTCACTTAGCATCTTCCTCAAGGGTGGGATTACAGACAGGTTGCATAAGCCAAGTGTGTTTACTCACTCACTGTAAACTCAGGCCCTGCTCAAATTCCTGGAGAGAAAAGAATTAAAGGAGAAAGTTGTTCAAAGCATTACAATGTGCAATTTCAATTGAAGGCATGATGGAAGTAGCTGCGTGGGAGGATATTACTTCATTATAAACCTAAATCAGATGCACAAAGATTTCTATCATCTCCAGAGACCATTCCAGGCTCTACAAGAGGCTTTAAAGTGAAGAAAAATAGCCCCCTGTCCCTTCAGGCTTGAGAAAGTTGTATGGCTTTTTTAACAGTTTCTAATGAAATCCCGTATTATTGCTTCTCCCCTGGGAGACTTCAAAAGTCACGCAAACTTCACAGAGCCCACATGTTCTTAAACCTCAACCAAAAGACCACTACGGAAATAAACTGCAGTTCTCCAATTAGCACTTGACATTCTCTACTGTTTTTCAGTGGGGTGAATTTGTCTTTCTTTTAAACCATGCTGATAAATTAAATGAGTTACTAAGCCTGGCATTATTTTATGTTTTAAGGCACACTGAAATCAAATGTTTCAGAGTGGGATTTGCTTTCTGCATAATGTTTGGGGGAGACATGAAACAAACCTAGGCATTTTGAACATTAAGGGGCTAATACGTACATGAATATTTTCTTCAAGCTCCTCATTGTGTATTCATGGCTACTGCCAAACACAGCAACAGAGATGGGGCATTAGGATATGAAATGGGAAGTGGTCACATTTTCAAAGTGAGCTCTTGGGTGCCAAACACTTCTGAAAATCTGGCCCCTGATTCTTTGGTGCCGTTCCAGAAAGAAATATCTCTATCCTGGCCATTGTCCAACCAGCTTTGGAAATCATTTTGCACAGTTATTTCAGTAAAGCATAAAAGCCAATCCCCAGCTTTCTCTGCCTGATTAAGCACTGTCACCAATCACTATGCAGCTCTAAGGTACGCATGAAATATTCCTAGATAAATCCTCCATCTCCAGAGAAATGTGTTTCCTGTACAACTGTAAATCCAGGTTCTGTGTTGAAACTAATCCAGCCTGGCAGTGCTATGGCCCTAGAAAAGTTTCCTTAGAAACGACAAACTTATGCAATGGCAAAGTCATCCAATCTTTTCATGCCACAATATTATATTAAAAACACCTGGTTTATTTATACAATGACTTACAGATCAGGGTCCTAGAAATAATAATACATAAACTTTATAGCAAAAAATATACATATTATAATTCATCCTTCTATGGTATATAGAAATTATGTATATTTGTGTGTGGACAAATATATAAATATATGGGTTGTACTTACGTTTAGGGCACTTGTGTATGGACACGTGTGTCTACATACACACAGTATACATTTATTTATCTTTCTAGGTGCCACGTGTGTGTACTTAGAGACACACAAGCACACAGAGGAGCATATTTACACTCTGTGAGTAGACGTGTACTTTGCAGAATCTGCACAGAAACAGCTGTAGTCCTTCACTGTCTGAGCATCAACGGGGTAAGTGACCACCCACATTAGTGTCCATGGAAAGAGAACAAATGTCACCGCTGTGGGCACAGAACTGGTTTGATGCATCTTCCTCTGTGAAGAACTAAATTTGCTGGGCAGTGACACCCTGCAATGCAGGGCTTGTTGCATGGTCCAATTTCATTCCAGTTGTCACATGTTTTGACACATCCCGGACCACAGGTATCGTAAACTGCGCCATGTTTACACTGGGTTGCTGAAAGGAGTTAAAAGGAACAAAATATGCATATTACACAGAGCCCCACAAGGAAATTTACTTACCTGTTTACTTAGTTTCTACTACAAATATCAAAAAGCACATTTTGGCATTACAATTATCTAGAGGAAAAAATTACTTGTAAAACGATTCCACTATACTACATCATAAATATAAAAGCAGCAAAATTCCTCATCAAAAGCTATCAAGTCCACAGGAGTACTAACTTTTTGAGAATTTTAATACAGTTAATGGTATATAAAGCTTTGGTAAGATTTCTAGCTATATGCAGATCTATGCTTTATATTAAAGGATTAACACAGTTTATTTATTTATTACAATGCCTTTTATCAAAGATTTCTGAAACATTTACAAGGACAGACAGTTAGTATCAGTTCCACTCCTACAAAAAGAAGAGAGTCATTCGTCACATCAGAATTTCTGATCCTAAGATTATTCTTTCTGCATTTCATATTGCAGCAAACCAAATCAGTGCTGTTAATCCAGCAGCACCATTTCTAAAGCAAACAAACAAACAAAAATTTAAAATCGATTGTATCCATGCTTTGTCCTGTTTTACCAAGGGATCACTGACAGTGAGGATTCTTGTACTTAATGATTCCAGTATCTATTCATTAATTTATGTAGCTGACAGTTCAATGCATTTTCAACATAAAAGACTACTGAAGGCTCAGCTAAAAGCACTATAACCCCTCCAGATCAATATTTAAACTTTCAACATTTTGTATCCTGCCTTTTTAGTATGGAGAATAATACATGGTACAATGGCAAATAAATGTCTGTTATTCTTTTTAACGGCTGTGCTGATGGCAAAAACAAGGACTGACAGAATAGTTCATAGATGATAAGGGACTCCCAAGCATCCAGAATCATCTCATGCTTTTTTCAGAGGGCTGATTGTATTAGGAAGGTTTCTTCAACTTTGAGAGAGACTGAAGGTCAAGATTTTTTAGGTAACAGTTTTATTATGGACAGAAAACACTGTTTTGTTGTGAGGATTGGCTTATAGTGTCATTACAGTACTGCTATTATTCATAAAGAGGAAACACACAGAAGTAAATTGATTAAATATATATATGAGTGTATCAAAGAGGATGGAAGTCTTATTGCTAAGGCATCATAAATTTAAGGGATTCATTTTCACCACTAAGGGATCTTCAAAACAGCATCAGCTTCTTGCAAGTTTTACTTCTTGTGCATTTTATGGAATTTATGCATATCTGAAAAGCAGTCCTGAAGAAGGAATTATAAAAAGAATGCGTACACAATTCTCAGGACACAGATATAATAAACAAACACAAAATTTTAAAAATTGGATAGTATAGAGGAAAATTGCCCTGGAGTTACAGAGAATCAAATGCTGAATATTAAATGGATGTTAGATATCACGGGAGAAAAAAATCCAACTTTTTATCTTTAAGCATAAGAAAGCACCAAGAGCAACCTACCTAGAAACTCTGTGAGATATCTTTAATTGAACATTGTTTTAGAATAGGTTGGAAACAAACGCCTATCTGTCAGCTATGTTCAAGATAGGCTTATTCACTTTGTGGGCATAGAACTTTTGAGAATATTTTTCCAGCTTTACATTTCTGTCTTGCTCTGCATGATAACTTCCTTGCGTACTAAAGAAGGAACAAACAAAAGGAAAAACTAAAAAAGATTTTAAATGAAACAGGAAATTTAGAATGCGGGAAAAACACAGAAGCAGTATTAAGCATAGAATAAAATGTTAGATTCCCAGGAAACTCTATGCTTACGTAGTGTGTTAAGAATAGAGATTGAATCACTGTATGAGAGGAAACGAAAATGTTCAGCTCTCCCAGGAGCTTTGCAAACAATGTATTAACTGTCTAGAAAAGTAGAGCAAGACGTTCAAGGATGGTTAGTGATCGTCCGCACACAACGTGAATTATCTTACGGGAGCTGTTTATTAGAAGCTTTTGTCCTTCCCCTCTGAAAACAAGCTTCCCTTCGTAGGATCTCTAATTGACCAACCAAAAACAAACATTAGACTTCAGCACATGTGGTTTCCATATAGAAAGGAATACAAGTTTTAACTTCAGTTTTAAGGCTGCACAGGTTTCGTTCCACAAAGCTTTACTGCAGTAATAGCTGGCCCGTTCCTTCCACCTGAGCTCTGTTTGGTTCCTTGGCCAGTAGGTTTGAGGAAAGTTGGTTAAGGCCTCCTTTCCACTTCCTCATCTCTGCCCCAGAGCAAATGAGAACATATTACAGCCTGCCCTGCAGCCATGGCATCTGTAAGTACTCCCCATCTCTGTTTAACCACACATGGATGTGGGATGTCAAAACATCTCCTTATCCTTCAGACGATGCCATGTAGAAGATATGACGACTATTTTCTGCTGTAGGCAGCCTATAATGGCATTATTAACATGCTGTCAAGGGAAAAATCAGAAAAGTACAATGGCTGCTGTTTAAGTTTCCTGGATGGCTTTTATTGTTGAGTGATTCAGTTGTTAACATGTGGTGTGATTGATCCAGAACATTCCACTTCATCAACAGTTTAAAATATAAAAATAAAGACATTCTGCAGAGGGCTTCCCAGGAACTGCTGAAGTGATTCACTACCATATAAACATGGAAAACAGAAGTGGTGTCTTTGCACCCGTCTTTTAAGACAAATTCCTCTCTTAAAGAACTGAGCTCTGTTACTAATAACTTCCTTAGTACACTAGCAAAAAAAAATTAAAAACCCAACCCCAACGTACAAAAGTTACTAATAATACTGTATTTTGAAACATTACCGGTCCCAACAGGATTTTTCCACTCTTCTTCTAGACCATGTGTTTGGCATGACAGATGCGAGCTTCCTCAGACCACTTTCTGAGCTGGCAGGATAATAGCCAGCTCCAGTCCAGAAGCCATATAGTCACATAAATACAGCACTGTGCCTGAGCTAATAAAACCCCATCTAATAAGGCTACAGTTTGCAGACTAGACCTGGTTTGGTCCAGCCACTTTGGCAGTTTCACAGAGGAGGCTTTTATCTGTCTGCGCCTGTCTTTGTAGACATGGCCGTAATTATTTAGGAGGAACTCTTATTGCCCAACACAAAAGCCAAAATATGTAACATAACTGCTGAAGGATTCCCTTCATTGATGATATCTGGTAAATCTGATTTCACAGAAAATTCTGAACTAATATTTGAGCATCAATGAATCTTCTGAGTTCTTCTGACAGTTGGGAGGTCTTCTGTAGGACTTTTAAATGGAATGTCACTCAGAGTGCTTGCAATTCACAACATCTCCTTCTAACAGAGTTAAAGGCAATGGATCTGGGCACTGACCTTCCCATGATACACTCATGTTAATATTTTCTACTTTCAGTTTTCAGTAAGTTTTCACCAAAAAGCCAGAATAGCCCTCCTGATACATTTACACGCGGAATAAAGCAGTTAAAGGAAAGCAACATACAGCAGGGAAAAAGAGTGACATTGGCCAGAAAATTCTACAGCAGAAAAGGGACCCAAAGGAGAAGAGTCAAAATCAGATATACACTCATCTTCCCCCACTTCAACTGATCAGAGAGGAAAAGAGAGAACAGTTCAGATTGTATGAAACTGTTGTAGCATGTCAGCACACCAGTGCACTTTGCACTATATTATAGCCCTTATCTGATTGTTTTCTTGCATGTGTAGTCATGCCCATGGCAGGGAGTTATTGCCTTCTACCATCCTTGAGTCGTCTTCCTCTCAGTGTCCTCAGACATGCAGTGTTAAGTTACTATATCCCAAGGCCTTTCACCACTTCAGTTTACTTAATTGTACTTTATAAACGTCTTGTTTAACCTTTCTTGGGTAAGAAAAAAAAATCTTTTTTTTCTTTCTCCTTTCCTTTTCAAACCTCTTCCTTCCATTTCTATCCTTTATTTTCCCTCTTCCGTGTATCACTTTTTCTTATTTCTTCTTTCCCTCATGCTGGCTCTCCTGGTTTTTTAATTTCTCCTTCAAAAATTGTATTTTTTCCAATGCCCATCCTAACAGGTCTCACTCCCCACTACTTTCCATGGCAACCCATATCCTTTTCCTAACCCTCTCAGTTCCCACGTGGATCTCACCAACCTTTTCCTACCCTAACCAATTTCCTTACTCATTTTCTTCCACTTTTCCCTCCTCCAGTTAAATGACAGCTGACATTCCCTTTAATGAGCCAACCTCATAGGACAGTAAACCTTGAGCAGCAGTATTCTGCAGAATAATATAGAGGATGATAAGCTGTTGCACTAGGGGAGAGAGAAGAGCATGTAGGGAACAGGACATGCAATTCAGCCTCCTGAGCATCCTGTTTGGCTGGCCCTCCAGACAACACAAGTTTCCTAAAGATTATAAAAATTAGCTAAGCTTACAGCAGTTAGGGTAGAGCAACTAGCAACCACACAAGATCTGGTTTTAAAATACACAAAAGTATAATTAAAACCTGACTTTACTAATAAGTATACTCCATTTTCATCAGAACACAACTCTTGCAAGTATCCCACCAGCTATGAAATGTCAAGCAGGAAATGAAAGTCATAGAATGCTGAAGTTTTATTACAGATATGTTGTTTCCCACCTATGAACTTTTATCTGTAATTGGGTCACAATAACACCAACTACTTGTTTTGGAGAGAAAAAAAGTAAGTTAAAGATTAAAATCTTCATACTGGCCACTGGACCATATGGAAAGCAGTGGATGCACTTTAATTTAATGCTTACTGTATGATTTAATGTAGAAAATGGTGCTACTTATCTGACACTGGATACTTAAATAACTGTTTTGAGGGTACTTAGCCTTATATAGCTTATCTATATTTTCTGCTTAACAAGATTTCCCCTTTCCCTCTAGAAGAGACTAAAAAACTTATGTTGATTTAAAAACTTCTTTCATTAGCTTTCATGGAAGCTGTGTTTAAATTCCTTCATAATATTCTCTCAAGGACTGTTTTTGACTCAGAAAATTTTCTTGTCTTTGGTAAGATGCCAGAAAAAAAATTGTGAAATGAAGCCTCAATTAGTTAAGTCGTGATATGTCAACACTTGTATAAACTCCTTAAGGCAGGGGCCGCTAGCAAAGAGTTTTTACTCTTTTTACAGCATCTGCCACAGTGAGGTCTCAGTCTGAAGCGCTTTGGAAAAAAAAATCAAGATGCTTGCTTCAGGTTCTGCATGGATCTGCTACCAGATCAATATTAAAATGATATACATTACTAGTGCTGTCTAAGACCACATCCTTGAATAGGGTTTTCACTTAGTGACACCCTGTTTGGATTGTCCTGCTACCTTGTAAGAAAAGAAATGAACTTTTTTAAGAAAAAAATGAACCTTTTGGGAACAGTCAATCAAACGTAATTTGCTCTGTCACTCACTCATCCCTGCTAAAATGCCTTCAACAGAAAAGGAAATTGAAGTTGAGAGAGCAGACCTTGAGCCACACACAATCACCACAATAGACCACAGACTAATAGGTCTTTGACCAGCACTGAGTATCCTCCTGTCATTGTTTGTTGTTTTTTTTCAACTACTGTTAATTGCTTTACATAAATCTGAATACGTTTCCAGGCAAACCAATGCCATTACAGAGTGTTCTAAATTAATGAGACCATCATCAGGGGAAATACTCATCTGCAATATTGCATTTTAGTTCAAGTGCCCATAACCACAGGCCACTGCTTCTCATGGAAAAAATTACTCAGAACTACTTGCAATTAATGCAGTCCTAAGCACACAGAGAGTATGGACCAAATGCAATAATTAATGCAGGTTTTAATTTCAATATTCCAACTAAATACATTTTCTCCTCTTTCCTTGTTGAACCTACTGCAATTGTATGTGCATGTTGTCTTCAGAAATATAAGTGTTATGACAGGAGGTCAAAGGAGTTTAAACATTTTCTGAAATCAGCAGTTTATATATCCTGAAAGAAGAACTTCCAAGAACTTCCAGGCGGTACAATTCCTGTATCATTTTTGATCCTACTCCACCAGTAAAAGCATAGTAGGACAGTAGCCTATTAGCCTATGCAATGGCTTACAAAGAAGCAGTCCCAAAATGCTTACCTGCACAGTTCTGCTCCGGCACCCACTGGACTTTCAGCCCTTCCCTCTGGCAGGCTCGGGCATATGCCAGGAATGACTCACAGTAGCAGTTTTTATGGATCGGACACTCACACATGTCTGTCACACAGGACCTGCAGAACAAAGCCCCAGAAGAAATAAGAAAGGAATGCTTCGGCAGATACCTGCCCAAGGTTTGGAGTTGTTTACTTTCCAGTCACATGTCATTCAATGCCACAGGAACTCATGCTAAATGGCAAGAAACTTAGAGGCATCCCTGCGGTTACATCCCAAGGGCTCATCTCTTTTGCTGTGCTACTCTGATGCAGAGAAGTCCCCAGAGCATCAGAGGACCATACAGAAACAAGGAGTTGAGAAGACCCAAGAAATGTCAGGTAGAGAGGACTGAGACCACAATGGGAGAAGACAAACTCATTTTTTGCAATGATTTTGTGTCAACATAAGATAAAAACTTCTTTTTTACTCTTAGAAAGTAATAATTTAATAATTTTATCAACAATAATAGCAGTAGTGTTAAGTGTATGAATTCTGTAGGCAATGGGCACATGTCCCTCCATGCAAGGGATGATGCCTTGTCTCCAGGTTACCTCCAAACTCTTCCTGCTTTGAAGGCACAAAAATAGTTATATGCCTGTTTTCTCAGCAGCACCACTACTAAGTGCCAGACTTTAGGATACTCCAAAGGAACAGGGGTGATGTAGCATAACTGAGCATTTTCATGCTAGGAAATCCCTCAAGCACGGTTCATACCACCCCGTCTCTTCTTCCATTGCATTCTGATGTGGAATCACCACAATGACAGGGAGCAAAGCTGCTAACATGGCCCTACGTGAAACTGCTACTGTGGATGTCACCACTATATTTCAAGTTAGCTCATTCAGAACATGTGCCCGTTTGGCACAGACCTAAAATATAACTGGCAAGAGATTTGCAGTCGGTGGTTTCTGCATATGCAAAATGCTTAGATGTTTCTGCATGTGTAGCAATGTGAATTCAGAAATGCTGAGTATCTACTGCTTTCAGCAGAATCATTAAAAGGCAGGGACAAGGTATAGGGAAGGCATACTCTGAAAATCATGCCCTCAGTTCTTCTGCTTTTGACTGAAGGAGCTCTGTGCATGAACCTTGGGTCTCAATGGTCAAGGGCCCCTTGCATGTTCAGAGGCTTTCCCGTTTCTGAGAGGACAAAGGCACACACCCTCTTGCAAAAATGAAGGGCTGAAATGAAAAATGAGCTCTTCATGTTAATTGCTCTTCCTGTGGACCATAATATGAATTGTCTGTAGGAAAAGGATGGATATAGGCTTAGTTTCCCAGAAAATTTCTCCACAGCAGAAGAGGAAATAGCTTGGAAAAGGTGCAAGCACCTCAGTCAAAGTAATCAGGAGCCCTAATGCCTATACAATGCTCTAGAGTAATTGAGAACCCTTTATGCAAAACCAGGAGAGAGGATTAGTGATCTCTTGAGCACAGACAAGCCTGTTTCTCTAAGTCCAACGGTGCCCCTTAAAGAGGAGTATTTCCCCTTGCCAAAGTCACCGGCTACTTCAGTGACCATTCATATGGTTAAACCTGACAGTTCTGCTTGACATTTTCATGAGTTTTAATAAATTTACTCTCAGTGGAACCTCAATATGAAATTACCTAAGAAATCACTGTGACAAATAATTAACACAAGTGCTAATGTAAAAAGGTTACTTGTCCTTGATTCACTTCTCCTGATATACAGGCACTGTGAATAAACAGAATTGTTTTGGATCAAATATATAACATGCTCGTATTTACAGACCAGTTGTTTTCACTTGCAATAACTTTACTTTCTAGGGGCAATGTAATTTTATTTCACTTTAGTCCTGCGGTAGGTCCTTTTACATCTTATCCAGTAACAGATGTTGCTGTATGCATATCACAGCTGATAGGCAAGGAATAGATTAGCACAACATCCTTGGCATGGTTTGATGTTCTCAGCTGATAAAAGACCTTGTATAAGCACAAAGGGTCACCTTTTTACATGACACCTTAAATAACTTCACACTGTTTCCTTTGGCCAAAACATCTCTTTGTGGTCTCTTCCTAGTATCCCTGCCGTGGGCACCGCTCCATATACCCCATGCAATTTAAGAGGTGCATGTCTCATTTTACAGTGAGCTAGATGCTTGCTTGCTCCTGAAACAAATCACTATCACAAAGAAAGTCTGTATATAATCTCCATAAATAGTTGATTACCAAGGTACCATTTTATCATAATTTTGTTTCTGTGCTAGCCCCCTTTATGAAACACATTTCACTGCTCTCCACTTAGATTTTGTTATTATTGATGTCCGTGGTGTTTAGGAATGCTTGCCAGTATCAGCTTGGCTATATGTTCACCAGCTTCCTTGACTTAGAAATTATAAGACCCTAAATCTCAAGTACTTCCTCTGCTTTTTAGAACATAATTTTTTTTTTCTTGCCATTACTCAGAGAGGGATGCCACCTCTTGCACTGAGTCAGTGAACCTACAGCCACCTCAGGTGCTTGCATCAGGAAAAGATGCAAGATCAGGAAAACTCCAGGCTCACCATCAATCACCCAAGCTTTTTAATAGTTAACACATCCATGGCAAGGCTAGCACAGACCCTGGCAAAGCCCAGGCACAGTCTGAGGGATCAGGGAAGGGAGGGCACTGCTCCCAGTCTGCAGGAGGGCAGCCATGCTCTTTGAGAGTGCAGAGCTCCTATATACATGTGAGCAATACTAACCATTAACCCTTGGCACTGAAATGGCCATGGACATCCAGACAGGCTCCAGAGTGAAACATCTGAGCTTTGGCTGGGATCAGAACTATTTGCTACAGTGTTCAGCGTGGGTGTCCACTGAGGAAGGTAGCACGCCCTGTGCAACACAAACAATCTGCCGATTCATTACATACCTAATTGCCTCTGTAATTTTTATTTTCATTGAGTGTTTAATCCTGGTGACAGCTGCTGGGCTCAAGCCTTAGGCTTAGCTGAGGAGCCATCATCAGACTGTGGCAGTTTTATTAACGAATTACAATTTCTAATTATTTGTATGGTTAATTAAATTAATTAATTAATGTTAAATCAAAAATGAGAGTAAAGAAACCTATATCCACAGCTGCCAAGCCTAGTGAATAAAAATAAAACCTTCTTTTATTTCCTAATGAAAGGGCAGTTGTGAGCAAGGACATGGAAGTAAAAGATGTCCATTCTCTGGGGGCTGGCTCTGAGGGTGACTTGCTAATGCCCACGGCCAAGCTTCAACTTTGGGTCTGTATTTTTATCAAAAGCTGTTTACTTCTTGCACTTAATTACATTTCTCACATTTACTATTGCTACAGTTGTGTAAAGAGCTATTATGGGATAATTTACCAAGTAAATTGAAAAACTGAGTCTTGTGTGCTATCCTAATCCTTTCCCCTTGCAAAAAACTTTGGTATGCCCACAGTTTTTATTTTTTTATCCTCTCCAGAGATACATTTCAAAAAATATTCTCTGCTCCCCCAGATTCTGCCTTATCATTCTTCCTTTGAATCTGATGGTGACACTAACTGCATGTATGCACACCTTATCTGTACTGTAATCTGACTGGACTGTTCAAACAAATAAAAAAAACATTTTAGTAAAACTTTGGAATTATGCCAATAATGAAGCTCTACTGACAATTTACTGTACTGCACAGTAATGGAGACTTTGGGTCTTCTGGGGTATTGTGGCTCTTTACCAAGAACAAAGCATTTGCGTAAATGAAGTAAAAACATATTAGAAACATAAACATCAAAACAGTGCAGTCAGACAGAAATAATCCTACAAGAAGACTGCAGTGTAAGTTACTTATAAAATGAAGCTATTTTACTAGTTATGGAAATACAAACAAGATACTTCAGGCAGCCTTACTTCTCCCCTCAGTGAAATTATACAGAGATGCAATGATGTTGTGGCCCAAAAGAATATTACATTTATTTTAAGGACATATTTACATTTAGAAAAAGAAAAACACATGGATGTGACCATGCACTTTATCTGTCATCCCTGCTCCAAATAAGCACCAGACCACAGCCAACCCCTGAGTCCTAGGCTGGTACCAAGTGCCTCACTGTGAACCCTTTTGATGCTGTCTGTGCTGCCTGCAGGGTACGTGTCAGAGATGGCGTTAATTGGGTGTGTATAATCACAAACTGTTGCAAGGGGAAATCCATGAAAGTGAAGGCATCCGGCAGCTGTGGGACACACCCTTGAAGGAGACAAACACACACTCGGCTGCCACATCTTCAAAGCAAACTGGATGAGTACACTTCTTCAGCAACAGCCCTTTTTCATATTAAACCATGGAAAGTCTCCAAGTCCCACAAAGGGCAAAGAACAGAGTCCTGTGCTACATGCAGTATTTAAAAAAAGAAAAAGAAAAGATCACAGCAACGAAGCCTACAGCTTTAGTCTGTGCCACACGGTATTGAAATTGCAGATGTTCACTTGCTGAACATCAGCAGTTCATTTTCCTCTGCAATACACATGAATCCAAACCCAGAATCAATCATTTCAGGAGGGCCTTATTTTTTCCCCCACATTTCACAACAGGAATATGATGCAGTGCATTTTTCAAGTATTTTGGAACCTTCGAGTTGCTTCACACAGATGGAGAACAACAACATCTTCGTCTTTCCATCAGAAGATCTCAAGAGATTTTACAAAAGCAATTAGAGATAGTGCATCACTACGTACATTTTACGTATATGAAGAAGTATCAGGTGGTGATGGGTTTTGTCCTCTACACTTGGAATAAGCTGTACGCTTGCGAACTTCAAAGCCTGAAGAGTGATCTGCCTAGAGAGGAAGATTAATTTCCATCCCCACCATCCTGTGAGACATGACTTCTTGGGATAACTTTTTTTAGGTATGCCAAATCAGAATTTTAGTACAAGCTTGGCCTAATTTTTCAGGAAAAATTAAAGCCTCTGTCAGTAGTTAGGTTTCTATGAGAAAGTTTGTTTGGGCTGTTTTTTTCAACTAAGTTCAATGAGTTGCCAATATTTATGGCCCCAGATAGAAAAGACATTTCACAAGGTAAGAAGATAAGAAGTTGAGCCATTTTCCAATATATAATGGAAAGTCTCATGCTGTTGCTATTGCAAACTCTCTCTTGTCTGCATGTGCATGTTTAACCTTACTGAAGTATTGAAATATAGTATGTAGAGCTAGAGATTTTTTATGGCTTTGAGGGTTGAGATCAAAGGACCGAGATCATTCTTTCTTTCTCCAGGGTTTACTAATATTAATGCAAAACCAGCAAATAACTCAAAGAAAGTAATTTTGGAGGCTGCTGAAAACACAGAAATTCTTACATCTATTGAGTATTCATTCAAAGCACTTGCCTGGGGAACAGATTGTTTCATGCAGCAAAGTCAGTCATTTTCAAGGACTATTATTCCAAGACCAGGTAACCATGTCTGTACTCCCTCTGTGCTTTTCCCACACATCTTAACATTGGTAACATTGTCTTAAACTGGCGATCTGATAAAGGCATCCATAACAAAGTTAAATCATCAGTGCCCCGACCCTTTTTTCTGGTAAGTGTGAAAAAAAGGGTCCACAAAAACCGGGAAGCAGCTTATGTGCACTTTGTACTGGAAACTGCCCTGTGCTGAAGAACTCCCACACTGCTGAACAGGCTCCAAAAAATCCCTACAAGTGTGGGAGCAGAAAGGGAACTCACAGCTCATCTCTGGTGAGCTGTGCATAGAAAATGTACTGCAGGCACATCCGGTCCATGGGGAAATCTCATTCCTATAAAGAAAGCATTGCCCATAATGTTTGAGAATATGACTGTTGTTTTTGGCAGAATGCAGAGGAGGAGTTTGCAGTAGTAGGCATTTGAATCACGCATTCAAATTTCATCCAGATTCCTGATTTTTGTGCAACTTTGATTTAACCATGGACTGTATTGCCACACTGAGCTACGCAGAGAGAATCATAAAATACACAGTTCCATCAAAGTGCAAGAGCTGCATGTGATTTAAGATTTTTGGGGCAGAGCAGTCATGTTACACACACATTGAACAGTCCTAATTTAACTGTGAGTGTCATCATTCATGGTCCAGATATAGACGTGGCACTCAGATAATTAAATAGAATCACACAAGATACCCACATCCATCCCTGCCTTGCCAAGGAACCCTTCCAAAGCCGTTATTTAGAGTCAACATGGGAAAAGGATGCTTTCAATGCAAGTGGTAATTACTGCTAGTTATTTCCCACATAGCAAAGACAGACAGCAATTCAATTTTGATTTCTTTGCGTATACATCTTCTTAAAAAAAAATCAGAACCCATATTTCCCTCACAAAGGATAAGCAAACATGGTATTTTCCAAATGCTGAATAAATGATTGTCCACATAGACCTCCGAAAAAAAGCATATTGTGCTGCACAATATCACCACAAGCCTACACTATGTGCTGCTAAAAATATTATCCAAAAGCCTTTGGATAAAGCCAAAAGGAGTGTTCTGCATGTATTTTAAACTTTATATAAAAGAGCATGCTGTGCCAGAATTGTGTTTCATTGCCTTAACCAACATTACGCACAAGAAAATGGCAAAATTAACAATGAAACATTCTGGAACATTTTCTAAAACCTCATGAAATAGAAGTTGTCAAGACAGCACTACCCTGACACCTATTTATAATCTCTCTCAATATGTAGAACCAGTGGTAAATGCACTTAAAAGGAAGGAAGGAAGGAAGAAGAAGCAAATAAAGAATGAAATGGCACAGCAACCGTACCTACTTCTTTCTTCATAATTGTCCTACTAATGTGTCAAGTAGGCTTTTTGCATCTTGTTATTGGATCCTTACAGGCATCTGTGGCTTTAATTGTACTTTCTGGCCCTGAGAATGGAAAGGTTGACTAAAATTCCTCCGTGGGGGAATAGCTGAACAATGACTAAGGAAGACAATGTAGTCCCATGCTGGACTCCAAGAAGCATCTGGTATGACTCAGAATATTTCCTAGAGCTGAAGGTTACAGTACAGCTGAGCAGCTGACTTGCCACCTTTAGAAAGAGTGGATTTTTGCTCAAAAAACTCCCAACAGAATATGGAAATGCCACCCACAGCTGTGGAAGAGCTGACCCCTTGCACTCCCACACACTTTCAGAAAGTGGAAGAGAGTTTTCACCCTCTTCCTCTGTTTCAGTTGTTCTGCACCATGTAGAGTTTCACCTTTACTGTGCAGCCATGGCATTTGAAACAAATAGTCCTGGCATTTGAAATAAATATCTGTATGCAGGAGAACTCAAGAGGTTTGAGTTCATATGTAGTATATACCTTGAACTGAAACAATTAAAAACCACTCCTCTGTGCACATTACATATGACTCTATAATTGCAATTATTGGAATAAAGAGGAAATACAGCATAAGATTTTTAACCCATTTCAAACAACTGCCCAAGATTACACTGAAAAGTACTCATCAAAAATATTCTCATTTTACTTGCAAACTGCAGTGGTATAAATACAATTTGTTTCACCCTCTTTGAAGAGATTACTGCAAAAAGGATTTGGCTGCCTGTACATTGTATGATCTGTGGATTGTATGTCTAGCTGGAAAATGCCAGGACCATAATAACCCTGCACTAGAGCAGAGTTTCCAAATCCCTTATAAAGAGTTAATTTGCAATAAAATATTTGGCTCAACAGTAAGATAAGAGAACCAAATTTAGGAGTATGACTTGGAATCTGACACTGAAGGTTCAAAATCTAGAACCTGCTTTCTGAAGATATGTATTTCTTCGGTTAATTAATATCCGTAGTCATCCACTTGCAAACATCCATCACAAAACTGGCAAAGGTAACAGTAGCTGTGTATCTAAAGCTATATGATAAAGATTATCATACATTTATGCAAAGTTGTGGAAAAAAACACTATAGATGCTCTATGGGTTTAATATTCAGAAGAAAAGTCAACTCCTGAAGGATTTTCTACCAAAAATCCCATCTTTCATAGGCCCAGGGGCCTGAGGTGTACAGCCTATGTGCTCATCACTGATTTCCTGTGGCCAAATTGACCTACTTTGTGTTTCTAGCACCCCATCATTTATCATAGAATGTCTTGGGTTGGAAGGGACTTTAAAGATCATCTAGTTCCACCTGCCATGGGCAGGGACATCTTTCACTAGATCAGGTTGCTCAAAACCCCATCCAGCCTGGCCTTGAGCACTGCCAGGGATGAGGCATCCACAGCTTCTCTGGGCAATATGTTCCAGTGCCTTATTATCCTCACAGTAAAGACTTTTGTCCTACTATCTAAGCTAAACCTACTCTCTTAGTTTGAATCCATTCCCTCTCTCTCTTAGTTTGAATCCATTCCCTCTTGTCCTATCACTCCAAGTCCTTGTAAAGAGTCCCTCTCCATCTTTCTTGTAGGCTCTCTTTAGGTACTGGAAGGCCGCAACTAGGTCACGCTGAAGCCTTCTTTTTTCCAGACTTGAACAATCCCAGTTCTCTCAGCCTTTCCTTGTACGAGAGGCTCTCCATCCCTCTAATCGTCTTGCTGGCCCTACTCTGGACTTGCTCAAAAAAGCTGACATTCTTCGAATGCTGGGGACCCAAAACTGGATGCAGCACTCCAGGTGGAGTCTCACGAGAGAGGAGTGGAGGGGCAGAATCCCCTCCCTCCCAAGCCACAAGAAAAATTCCTAAATTTCATTATGTTTAGGATTTCTTAAGCCAGTAAGATTCCTTATTACAGATCCTGTTCTGACATAGCAGTATTCAAGTTATTCGACTGACCACATCATATGAATATATCAAGTCTTTCTTAAGAGAGGAAAAGAAATGGAGAATGCGTTAGTGGACCTTTTCAATATCCGTATTAGTATTCTACATTTCCATTCACTGCATGCAATGCTTAGCTTAGCACTTACACTGCTAAACTGAATTTGCCTTATGACAGACACACTCCATCATAATGGAATTTTCAGTGTCCTCTGGCATAGCTACCAAGGAAAATCCATCATCATTTTGTTCTTTTGCATTATGTAACTGACATAAAATTTTATCTTTTTTTCCATGTCTAGACTTGATTTTTAAAGAATACATCTCCCAGACCTCTAGTTCTTCAGGCACAAGTGGAGACTGAACTGCCATATCCTATCTAGAAAAGGAAAAAGCCTAATAATTTTACTTCAATTTCAAAAAGACAGACACATTTTAATATCTAACTTTATACATTAAAGTACTTTCAATCAACAGTTAAACTTTGTTATTCTGTTTCATATAGTGCAAATGAACGTGGCATGGACTAAATGGTTCTAATATGACTGCATCAACTTTCACTCTGGTAGACAGAGAGCCCATTAGTGTATTCTGTGTGACAGCCCACATCTGAGAAAAGCCAGAGGTTTTGCATAAGCTTATAAACATCCTAGCTAGAACCTCAAAAATTATTGGGAGATTTTGAAGTCATGGCCCTACAGAAACATAAACCATGTAGATATAGCAAAAGCATATTGTCACAGTCATTAGGTAAACATATAAAATGATACAGGTTATAAATCTTCAAAATAAAAATTCAAACCAGATCATCTTCTTCTGTCTACTGACAAAATGTATTGTGGCCCTGCTATACTATCTGTCATAAAACTATGTCATATCCAATAACAAGCACAAGGAGAACATGAAGCAGGAAATATTTCTGAACTATAAACATAAACTGAAGTTATCTTCAGCTTTTGATGATGATTCACTGTATATATTTCCAAGGAGGTCTTGTGATATAATAATAAACAGGCTGGCTAGTTTAGAAACTCACATTCTTAAACTCTGCAGAGCCCGCTCCTTGGCTTAATCCATATAAAATTAACTTCAATCAAGTGGGTTTTTTCCTCTAGGTGGCTGCAGAGCATTTAAAAAGTTGCTGGCTCCAGACAGAATAAGAAAGAAAGAGAGCAGGGAAAAGACCTGATAGGACCACTATTTAGAAAACAGCTTTCTCCCTCATCTTGCTCTCTTTAGAAAACAAGAGCCAAACTCTCCTCACAGCAAAGTCAGACTCACTGAGAATGTCGCATCCTCACAGTGCATTTCACCTCTGAGGTCTCCCTCTTTGCTCTTCATCAAAGTAGTTGCTAAAAACAGGATTTGGGTGAAGTGGCACAACAGCCAGCTTACCTGAATTGAAGAATTAAAAAAACCCACTCTGTTTCTGGGTTTTATGGCTTCCTGTGTGGTCCTGGCCCAGACCCATACAAACACATAGGCACATAAAGCATGATTGAGACAGGATTCAAACACATGAATGCAAAACTGCAGTCCTGGCGGGGTTACCCTGACTCCAGCAAGGCTGACCTTTTCATGATTAATATTTAGTTCCTGCCTTTACATTTCCTCAGACACCTCTGCTTTTGCTCTGCATGTTCTCGAGACCACGTGGGCATTGGCAGGCATAAAGCCTGACTGGCAACCCAACAGTGAGGCCCATGAAGGACGGCTGTCTTAAAACAGTGGCAGTGCTGCCACGTCCCATTCAGGATTCAATAGACCAGAGGCAGAGTGAGCAGAGTTATAGGGATTCAGCCAGGATGCCGAGACTAGTCAGTTTGACATAGCCTGCTACTTCACGTGCAGAGAGCTTTGGATGAGGTATGCTTCGCATACTGCCACAGTTCTTTAACCTTCCTGACTGCAAGGTCTCAAGTGCAAAACACCATACAGGGCATGAAAACACAGTGGATGAAAAGCTGGCTTCAGTGAAATGGATGGAGTTTTCCTGCTGACAACACAGGAACCAAGAGCCAGAACTGTCATCAGCCTGCTTTTTTTTTCAGTTCTGTACTTCAAGGCTTTGAAGGATCCAGACTCTTTCAGGATACCACTGAACATTAAATTCAAGCTTTCTGAATTTAAATGCTATGAATTAAAATTTCCTGTACTAGACATAGTGACTCCAAGACATATCAGCCTGTCCTGGGAACCACAGAAACTCACATAGATGTTATAAAGCCAGAATGACCTAATTCTGAGTGAAGTGGGATGAGATGATATGAGCAGACACAGCGAAGGTTTGTTCTCAAAACTTACCTTCCAGTGAGTTGGTTTGGGCATGGTCATTTACTTGGCTAGATACAAAGGCAGCTCGGATGTAAATCAGCAGACTTTAATGAGAAATTACAGCCACATCAGCAAATGCTCTCTATCACAGAATAACCATGGTTGTTTTTCCTGTTCATCTGTGGGTCATGTCCAATGGCAAAGACGCTGAGATAAATTCTGGGATTAGTCTTGTATACAAAGTACTAAACACCTAAATATGGTTTTGCCTCTTTTTGTTGGCTGGGCAGAGACTATGGAATAGACCAGTGCTCGATGCTGGCCACATTGAACACGCTGCCTGATGGAGCCACAAGGCAATTCATTCTCTCTCCATCACTTTTCACCCTATAAAATCTTCCCTGGCCTCCCTACAGAAGCAGCGGAGAGATCTTGCAGCTGTACCAGTTTGTTATGAAGCTTGCTGTCACACTTGGAGCAGTGGCTGCAAGCTACTATATCCTTTTTCACCAGCAAAGTTTGCGGGTGGAAATTGTCAGCCCTGAGTGTGCCTTTCAGTCTTTGGGAAGAGGGAGGCAGTGTAACTGCAGCAAAGCAGCCCATACAGCACGTCTCCTGAAGAAGCCCAGCTGATAGATGGAGAGAGAAATCCCAGAAGGCAATAAAGAAGGAAAAGCTATTGCTGGAAATTGTGCAGATTGTGCAGGAGATTGTGTTCATGTTCTCCATGGGTCCTTGGGAACCACAATGTTTACAGTCCATATCTCTGTGAAGCCACTGATTTCTTCCCTTTGAGGGGAGCATGTGGAACTCACTCAGTAGTTTTTCTGCTCGCATGGATCTTTCCACAGGTGGGGAGCCTGAGGGCCCATATGAAAGCATGAGCGGATTAGCTCTGTCAAAACAAAGATCCTGTTTTTGCGCCAGTAAGGAAAAAAACGGAGGGAGTGGGGAAAGCATAAAATAGAGCGTATGATATATAGGAGGAAAATTGTTTTTTAATAGAATCTTTTCAACGTTTTCCATTAAACTTTGGTCGCTTGCAGAGCAAGTTTTGGAATGCAACTCCCTCATCCCCTTAGGATGGTCTGCGTTTTATTACGTTAGTAAGGAAGCCCAGCTTACTCCTACCAGAGCTACTGTATTAAACATTTCAAACTCAAGCCAAAGTGGCAGGAGTAAAAGCCCCTCCTCACTGATTTTCAGCCTCCATTCTGGGGGCAGTGATTTAATGTAATTTTTATCATGTGCAAAAGAATCTTTTGTTATCAAGCAATAGTAAGTCACAAATGATCACATCATAATGAACGCGATTACGTGAATTCAAATGTTACCCATATGATTTCAGCTGGAATTCCTAACCAGAACAAGCAAAGGAATATATCAGAAGAGGCGAGGAGGTATTGGTCATGAAACAGGGGAGATGAACTGAGTAATGAGAGAACATTAGAAGCTCTCTCTTCCTTTCCTTCCTCTTTTCCCCCTTCCCTCTACTCCCACCACCCTTCCAGTGATACTGGGCACACCAATATTAGAAATAGGTGCACCAAAAAATAGGAACAACTGCAGTGCCAGCAGTCAAGGATGAAAAAATATGGGAATCTGGACAAGCAGCAATACCATAAGTCTATCCTCTTAGAGCAGCAATGGTGGGGAAGTTAGGTGGAGTAAATCCTGTTACACGTGTGTAGCAATTTTTAGAGTTCAGAGACACTAGAGAAGCAGAATGAAAGTTATGCCTACCAAGATGAACCCAGAGAAATGATGAGACTGGGTCAGAAGGTATATATCCACATAAGCCCTATCAGTTCTGTGTATTAAAGGTAGCCATGGTCTCCATGGATATCATTTAGAAGATTTCATGAGCAGTGACAAATTGTTACACATTTAAAGATCAGGGGAAAGGAGAAAGTCTTCAAGGTTAAATTCACCTCACAATGTAGCCAGGGTTTAGCCTTCTCAAGCTGTCTTTCTTTCAGATCTAATTTCCACAGGTAAAGATGGAGTCTTCTTCTATGATTTATGCTGAATTCTGTCTAAAATGCTACAGAAAGTAGAAAGATATCTCTTTCTGAAGTTACTTGTCTAGATGCAGTCAGCTTTAAGTGTCTGCCTTCTCACAAAGGTCAAACTCCTCTAAGCCTCAAGATTGTGGCTCTTTAATACGCTGTCCAGAGAGCTTGGTTCTTTAATACTTATCAGAACAAACAGCCCGGTGTATTGTACCAAATCCTCTCTGTCTTCCATGTGAATTTTGTAAATAAAGTCTATGTTAACCAGAACCAGTATCATTCTGCTGTATTCTCCTCCTTCTGTGTGCAATGTGTGTGTACGGGTTTGGTCCTTTTCTCCCCTTAGGTCAGGAATGCAATAGGCTATGCACTGCACTTCAGGTAAGACAAAAATCTTTTCTACTCAGTTGCGCTTGTATTGGACTGGATATCCTTCCATTTGCTGGAAATACAGCAAAGCAAGAGGAAGGTAAATTTTAGCATTAGTTCTCTCACCAAATATGTTGATGAAATCATACAGACGTGGAAATTCGCACATGTTCAGCACATTCCATGTGGATGTCAGCTGAAGTCATACCTTAACTCTCTCCACTTGTAAGAAAGCCTAGCACAAAACATGAAGAAATTAGAAGTTCATCTTATCTTCAAATCTTTTCAGAGAGATTGTGAATGGCAAGCCCAGAAATTCTTAGAGATCCATTTATGTAAGTGGCAGCAGCCTTGGAAAGAAAGAATCAAGATGCAATGAAGTTCTTGATCCCATCTGGGCAAAGAGTACAAAGGGAATCATCACGTCTCCATGAAGAGAGTGATGGTGATAGAGTATTAACAGAAGAGTCAGAATCCCCAGAGTCAAACACTGTGGGAACGAGTAAAAGCCACAGAAGGAAATGGAGGCTAAAGAGAAAGGCCCACAGTAAATATCTGCAGATGCTGTTGTTTGCAGTGGGGGCTGAACCAAGAGGGATGTAGTCATACACACACGTAGCACCTCACCAGTGGAAGACTATTCTTTTCAAGATCAAAAGTCAAGCAGCAATAAAATCCGTGTCAAAAAACATTGGCAGAGGAGGTTGTGCATGCTCACTCATGAACATCTGCACTAAGAAGCCACTTAAGTAACCATGCAACAGCATGGAAGAAACATCTGCAGCATGTAGACCACCAGCTGTGCAGTAATAATACTTTGAATATCCAGAGTGCCTTTTATCTGAATACTGCAAAGCATTTCCCAAACAAATTAAGCTTCACAACACCACTGTGAGCTTCTTATTTAATGGCAGGATTATTTCATCCTGCACTAAATGCCATTGCTGCCAGAATGAAAAGTAACACCTGTTTATCATCTCATAGAAGCACAGAATTTTCATGATGGGAAGTGACAAAAAGGGTGTAGTTAAGTTAAAGTGGAGGAAGACCTGAGGTGGTCAGAATTAAGTGTTTAGAAAAGAAACTCAGAAAAACATAGTATTAACACTCCCTCCCTCCCCTTACTTTTTATGCAAACTGTCACATTAATTTTTATGCTCACATGTGGTTAGTCTTTGGTCTTTATTTCTCATTGGGAAAAGAGAACTTCCTCGAGTGTATACTTGTAGGGGTGTCTACAGATGTGCTCAGAAGTACAGAAAAATACCTTTCTTGGTTGTGTATGCTCAATGAAATGTATTGCTGTGCACTGCAAATAGCTTTCCTTTGTACTCCTTCAGATCTGTTTTTATAAGGCATCTTGATGATTGTATTACAGCACTGCCTTCCAAGGCAGCATGCCATCTAGTAAGTCCTAAAACAAACTTCTTGCTGTGTGTGCTTTCAACCCCACAGGGTACTCCATGTAAGCAGCATTCGAACCTGACTCTGCTGAGTTAGTGAGATCTGACTATGTTTCTTAAGAACAAGAAGAAAAGCTGGAGAACACGACCTATATCCAATGAAGATAGGAAATATTACAGACACTCCATCACAATTCCCTCTTTCTACTTCTTAATACACCCAGTTTTCAATCCCATTGAAATGTCAGTGGAGGAAGCACTTAGATGCGGAAGTTGTTGCAGTGAAGCAGGCTTGTTCTTTATCAAATGAAGTTCAGTATTGGCAGAATAATGCCAGGACAGGCTGTTCCAACAGCTAGACAAACATACATCTTTAAAACTTAAACTTTTTGAGGACAGCAATGAGATTGTAATATGTGCTTGACAGTAGCACCCTAGGATCTTAACCTATGAGTAAGGCTTTTTGATGTTACAGTTTAATAATATTAGGTAGGACTTGGACATGACTAATTGTATTTCTAAGAATTGTTAGGGGTGTTTGGATATTAGGCAAATAGCACTGGCTTTGGCTAAGGATTATATTTTAAGCATTTCTACATTCACCATCTCTGAGTTGGTCCCAGCTGGGCATGTGGTGGTTAACCTCAGGCCAACTTCTCCCTTCTCTTGAAAAGCTGGTTACAGGAGAACACAGCCTGGCTTGAGAAAAGAAGGTTCTTTCATGGTTAACATTTTCCAGAAACACTTGGTGTTGGTATAACTCTGTGCCTGTTGAAGCCCAGGGTAAAATTCTGTTTGTCTGTAATGCCAGGTATGGTTGGCCAGCACCACCTGCTTTTGACGTCTCATCCTACACGACCAGCTCTGAAAAAGTTCTCTCATGCTCACAAACTGACTTTTCTCCAGAAAGAGCTGTTTCTTTTCTCCATGGATGCAACTGAACATATGTGCCAAGTAGCTCACTATCCCGCCAGGACTGACTACTTCATTTCAAATAAACCATAAAATGGCATGAATTACTTGGGGAGAATAAAATGTTCCCTTTCAGTATGTACGTTCATTAGTTTTTCTCTTGTATGCCGGTTTTGTCCATTTAATTTACACAGGATTTTCCTTAACCATATTTCAAAATGGTGAATAGAAGGATTAAGTCTTAAAAAATCCTTCATTTTCAATTCTATCACACATAAGATAAGCAGTTCATCTACTTTTTGATATATGATATTAAGCTACCCACACAGTCTGACCCATTTAGAACAGTAGTAAGGTGCGGAGGACTTTGAAAGGTTCCTCTCCATAGAAGTATCAATGTTTCTTCCCAACTTCTACTTCCATTTTGGTTTTTCGACATCATAACATTTGAATTTTATTTTGCTTTTCAGTTCAGACAAACCTCAGAGCTTAGAGGGTAACAAAGCCGAGACCTAAGCTGCACACCAGCTCCAATTCACCAATGAAATGATAGCACTGCATTGTTTCCACAAGACAAGGAGAAGAACTGAAATCTCCAATTCCAGATCCGACATCTGTTCCAACTTAGTAACAAACTAAACTCATTCTCCATACCCCATATGCATATCTGTACAATGGAACACTCAGTTTTAAGAACATTTGCCTCTGGATCCATGTTGGGCCACTTCTAGTTTCCAGACACAACCATAAATCAGCCCAGTTTCACTAGAAAGAGCGAAGACTCACAGAGAGCCCAAGGTAAGAATCTCTACCCAACTTTCCTAACCCCAAACTTGGCTCTGCAGCAATACATTACATTTGTTTTCAGCAGTGGAATAGTATCACATGCAATCACAGTCTCAGCAGCAACAATTTATGAGTCTGTTCCCCCTAACCCTTCTACATCTGGTCCTTCACAGAGCTAGTATCTCTGTTCAGAAATCACATGAAAACCACATATTTTCTCAACTCTGCGTTGAACCCCTGTTGTTTTAGAAATATGGTAGGAAGAGGAACAAGAAGAGCTGTGAAAGACAGCAAGGTTGAACCTCTGCCCTGGGGACACTGGAGCCAATGACTGTGTGGCTGGAGTCAGGTCCTTGCTGCCCGGTTGTGGAGCAGCTTGGCCAAGCAGCACCAAAGAGCCAGGGTCGAAGCATCTTCCAGCTAGGCAGCCAGTAGGTTTGGGATACTCACCAGGGAGCTGTGGTGGTCTCACAGTTAACTAACCTCAGGCCTTGACTCAACTGCTTTCATGGTGATGCCAGATAAAGGAGTCCTCCCATCTCCTCCCTGGTCCTCCTCGTCTCAGAAAGTGCTCTTTTCTTTACATTCAAACAGAATCTCTTTACTTTCGAATAGAATCCAAAAGCTGAGGAAATTTGAAATACATTGCTGACATGCTCCAAAGACTGCAAATTGCAAGGCAGTGAGGGAAATGGTCACACACAAATGGGTTGCGGTTTTGCACCATGAACTCCATGAGGGTAATAGCCATTGTACCACTTGGTGGGTTTTACGCCAGTCAGAAGCTGCAATGATAGCAAGCAGCCCTGATTGCTTGAGATCAGCATGTAAAGCCTCAGAAGCATTTCATTTTTCCATGTTCTGTTTCCATATCTCGTTTTATACACATGTAAGTGGGCAATCTGGAGCCTCAAACCTTCATTCATGTGCTACTACAGTAAATATTTTTACAGTCAGAGTACCTTGAAATGCCATTTTCCCCCTTCTGTGTTCTGTTAACCTTGTGTACTTTTAACTTGTGAAAAATCCTAAATTTTGTACTTACAAAACACAGGCAAGATAAGAGCCCTAGCATTAAAATTTCCTATTTAACAAGAAATGAAGGGAAGCAATGTATTTTCATAGTATTAACAATGATCCAGCTGTACAGGTGGGGAAAGACTTCAGCATCTTTACATAGCTTCTTCTGAGGATACCACTAATTATTGATATAAATGTCCAATAACAGAGGGAAGTCACCATCTCATTTAATGCAACTTGAGTACTGCTTGCAGAATGCAAACAGCTTTTAGCCCCAGGCTCAATTCAAACCAGAGGCAATTGCTAAATTATTTGCATTGACAGTCAGATCTCACATCTGTGGGATGCAAGAAAGAAATTATGCTAAGTCTTAAGTTTGTTCTTTCCAAGTTCAAGGCAGTGGGCAGACCCAGCCAAGGAACCTGTATCTACCCCTCTGGGACCCAGTTATGGGAAGGCAGAGGCATGGTGACAATTTGGGAAGTGATTTGTCCCACATACTCACAAATAATGTCTTCAGCAGCAGGGGAATGGCAGAGCCGGCCTTGACCCCATCTCCTGACTTCCCCATTGCTCTGCCTTGCAAGGTGTTTCATTGCCATCGAGTCTTTGCTTCAGACCATCTGAGTGAAGCAGAGGCTCTCTCTCTCTTTTTATTTCTGCTTCCAATGCATTCATGAGGATGAACAAAATGCACAGATCACACTCTGTGACCACAGAGTGATATGTAAATCATGTTTCTGGGGTACACATGGCTCCTAGAGCTTCCTCTGATACTGCCTGAAGCACTGCAGACCTGCTAACTGGCTTTCCAAATCCCAGCCCTCTGCAGGGGGAAGTATAGTACACAGTCTGCTGCATCTGACTTCCAAAAGCAATGGGGAATACACACAGAGGTGGAAGATGCCCATGCCTCATCACTGTTATCATATTACTTGTCTAGTATTTACCAGATTTTACAGACATACACTCCCCTGGCCCAAGGTCTTGGCAGCATTATTTTAGATTAATCAGGCCTGAGCTATCCCAGTCAAAAAGGGGGTCACGAGGAGTGACATTCAAAACATAGAGTTTCTCTTGACAACAGAAGCAGCAAGTGCTATCCCATATTATAATCTGAAATAAAACAGCACCAATTTTCCAGCAACTTTGTGAAAAATCTGCAAACTCACTAGACTTCATCAACCATGATGACAATACCAGCATCTATTTTATTTTTCCTGTTTTCTGTGCAATAAAGTGACCCAAGATGTCTTTCCATTCATGAGACAAAATAGGGAAATGTCAGGTTAAAGGCTAAATAGGAGAATTTGGCTAAGAGCAACACTTCTTCCCTGTTATAATTATTTATGATTATTGTTAATATTATTGTATTACCAACCAAAATACCTCTATTGTTTTATGCAGCAGAAGTCACAGAAGGCTGCTACTGCACGCAGTTGCACAGCAGTCTAGGGTAGGCTTAAAACACACTTCCTTATTAATCCTGAACAGACATGTGATTTTCTGGAGTGGCCTCAAGCAAATCATCTCACCTGCAATGAGACAGATGAAAAATATGCCATTAAGGTCTGACCCACAGCTGATGTAAGGTGGAAGAGACCTGCAGAAATTGCCCTGACACAGGCCTGTACTAAGAGTATCCCCTGGAGCTGGTGGAACTGGCAACACACAGTCCTAGCTCTCTGCATATTCTGCCCCGCAAAGCGACGGTCCCTGTAAAAATATCCATTTACACAGCAACAGTCAAAGTAAATTTCTCCATTTAGATATCCCTTGGCATTGTCAGTCAGACTCATGGTCTTATCTCCAGGGAACTTCCGACAGCTTCATATTCTGGTTGGAGTGCAAATTCCTACAACATGAAGTAAACACCTCTGGCCCCTGCAGCAGCCCTTTTCCCAGAAACCTACATAGGAAAACCCATGGCACTCTAAAAGACCACATGGCAGCATGGAACCTTTTCATTCTAAATCCACTTTTATTGCTGTTTCCAACCATCACAGGAATCACACAGCATCCAAGTCAGGAAATGCAGACACCAGAGATCAGCTAAGTGGCAAATACCTCTCACTTGTGAGCACAAGCAAGATTAAGCTGCCAGCTGCTGCCCTCAGCACTGGATTCCTCTCCTACCCCCAGCTCATAACGACTCTGAAATCTGGTGCAAACCTCACTGCTCCAGTCATCAAACTGGAAAAGGTGGCAAATCTAAACTCTATAATCTGCTTCTCCATCTTGTCTTCCATGAAACACACTCTCCAGCAACACTCCCATAAGCTCAGCAGAGAACACTGACATTAGCAAAGCTGTTGGGTTGGTTCATTGGTGACCTAAACCCCGTAGAGCAAGCCACTCCAGAAGCACATTCCTGGTCTCTGCCCACTAACTAGGCAACAAAGACAAAGTAAAAACTGCAGTGTTGAGCCAATGGATAAGATGCCAGGAAATTTCAAACTGCACCAAGCGTGATGGCAAATGGAAACCATGACATAAAGTTCAGAAGAAGGTCACTGCTTCAAAATCTTTTTCTAAAGAGAGATTTTACTATGTTTTTTCTTTTGCAAGCATGCATCAGTAAAGGTAGAGTACCAGAGACAGAGAAGAAGTGGGTTTACAAAAGAGAATAAAAATAAATTTTGAAGTACTTTTTGCCTGGGTGGTTCAGGCACACATTTTCAGCCCTTGGTGCAATGTGTGCATCTGCAAAACTCTGCACTGATGGGCACAGTAGTGGTTTAAATGGCAGCCCATGTTCTGCACAGCTGATAACCCACCTGCACCGAAAGGTCAGTGGAGATGGACAGACTCTACAATAGCACCTGACAGCTAATTCTCTCTGATTTCGGAGGCTTTATCTTGCACACTCAAATCTTGAGACTTTGACTGAGCTGGTTCGTATGTGTCACAGGACAGAGCTGGGACCAAGCCTCATACCTCCCATTCACTCACCTCCAAAACACCAGCCACCTCTTGAAGGTTTAAAAAAAATTCATGCTTACTAAAAAGCTTTGGAGATTCAAAATGAAAGACCAAGGCCACCTGAAGAAAAGAGATTACTTTCTTACAATGGGATTCTAGTCTTCTGCGTCTAACTAGGCTGCAGCTGAGAGTATCACCATAGTGCTTACAGGTTTTCTATTTAATATCATAATAACACAGAAAAATATTATGTTACAGTGACTGCTCTCCACTAGGATTGAATCACCTTTGTATTAAACAAGTGGAAAAAAATCCTCAAACAACAAAAAGCTCTGGGTTTTCTGACAAAAGCTGTGTGCTCTGCTTTGACTGAGGTCCTCTAGGAGCTCTGCTCAAGCTAAGACAACTAATTTAAGGTATTTTATCTGGTGCAATTTGGATATGGTCTTAGGTTTTTCGGAAGTAAAACAGAAACATGACACCAGTTCAGCCCCAGGTGTTTTCCTCTTTCCTCATGTTGTGTTTCACGACAACTTTCCATATTTAAAAGCTATCATAAATGGAAATCCCCTCTTATAACAATCCACAATCATTTATGTGACTCTCTAGACCAAGCCAACATAAGAACCATGTGGACTCAGAGTCAGAAAGCATGTTCAGAGATGATCCAAACAACCAGCATGGCTACACTGCTGAGAGAGCTGTCAGTCAAGGCTACTTCTAATCCCACTTGTTGTAAATACAAGACCTGCTAACTGACTGCTGAAGAGTTCTTGCTGGGCTGTTAAAATATTTGCCTATAACCTGTTGTGCAGTCCTTAGTACAGTCCGCTTCTCACGAGGTGATCACTTGAAGCTTCTATAAAATACAGAGGAAAAAAATGCCACCTAGGTGTTTTCAGAAAAATCAACTTACAACGGAAACCCTAGAGGAGAGACCAGCAGATCTTCTCTCCCTCATGTCCACCACGTGCACCTCCAATGTTGAGTCCTCTGATGAAAAATTAAATTACTTGTGGGGTAGGAAATTACAAAGCACTATTAAAATTACAAAAAACTTTCTCATGGTTTTTCTCTGGTGTTTTCTGCAAAGTGTCAGAAGATTAATTTGTTTACTGTCCACAGATGCAACAATAACCACAATAACTTCCCAAGGAACATTCAGTACAGCAACACTCCACGTTCCTCTCTGCCACAACAGTGTTTTTCCACAGCACCTACTGGGAACTGCCACTACTGACAATGGTCCTAAAAGCTCGAGGTGTCCTGCTTGAGCTCAGAGAGCCAGGCTCACTGTTGGTAGGGAAGGAGAAAAACGATGCAGTCTACTAGGGATAGACCAAAGAGAGACATCATGCAACCACAGGCTACAGTGCACCCTATGCTACTAAGGGCAAAACTCTTGCTTCTAAATCAGTATTAAACTCATGACACTACTCCTGACTTTAAAATATTATCAATGAAAGAAGAAGCACATTAACAAGATTAACCATAGAGATGTTACCACATACTGAACTACATGACTGCATCCTTCCATGAATGCATAAAAACTCACACAAAGGTTTGCACCAAAGCCCACCAGCGATGAGTCACCCAAGCAGCTGCCTGTTGCTGCAGATAAAATGCTTATCACAGCACAGACTGGGCCACCAGCATATTCAAGTAAGAAGGTGAGTGATTCATTTGGACTGCTTCCATTTCTGGGACCTCAGTCATTTGTCTAAGTTGTTCCCTTTATGCTTCCCTTTCTGAGTGACTATTAAAGTAGTCAGAATAGCAGGACAAAGATCTCCTCCTGGGCATCGCAGGAGTTTTGGATGTGTCAGATAAATGTATCAAAGACGAGATTATTCCTGAACACTAAAAACCCACTGGAAATATATATGACAGCCTCAAGGCAGTCTGACACTAGCATCCCTCACCTGGGGCTGTTAGACAAACAGCTCATATTTTACTCAGAGTGAAAAAATCACACACATTATGGTTCTCTGACACTCTTTAATCTTAACACAGCTGCAAGCTTCTTTCAGCAGAGAAACCTTCTGGGTGAATGTGACCTTTGGATAAATCCTTGCATGTTCTCTGTCATGATATTTATTGTTACAGTCAGGATAATGATTCATTTTGTGAACAGCCCTGGGAGGGATCTTTTTTCCAGGCCCCACAGACCTGTAAATGTGTTCCTCCATCACTGTCACACCTGTACTGTGACAGGGGAAAACATAGGGTCAACCAAAAAAAAAAAAGAAATATATATTCTTTCACACTTTCATTTGGATTACTGCACAGAAAGACAGCATTCATATTAACAAGACATATAAAGGAACACTAAAAATTTTTAACATTGAGGCAACTGGCTTCCGGTAAACTCTGTAAGTTATAACTGTTTTCTAGAAACACTAGCTACCTGAACATAATGCATTTTCCTACGATAACTAAGGCATCACTTTTCCATTCCAAGCAGACAGTGGACACTACAGGAGAGGAGGACAAAACCAATACAAGCCTTGAAAACCAATCCCTGTGTCTCTGCCAACCTTCAGAAATACCACTAACCTTAAGATAAACTGATTTTCTGCAGCTGACACTCAATATTACAAAAATAGTTTCTGTTCCTATTGTACATAAGCACAGTAATCCTCTCTTGGTCATTCCCCGCTCAGCTCATAACAAATCCTTTTGCTGAGCCACCAAGAGGCCTAAATTCAGTCTGAACATGTAATTTGATGGGCTCCAAGCTGCCCAGGAAGGGAGGTGTCAAAAGCCGCTGGATAAACTACTTTGCTGGATCTAACTCTTGAGTGGGTTACTGGGCTACTTCATGAAATACCATCCTGTCTAGAACCCTGAGACATGAAGGTCCACTCTCACCACCAACAAAAAATGAATCAAAGACTTGGTTCATGCCAGTCTGGAAGACTTTCTCACATCTGAATGGAAAGCAGACTTAAAAATTTTATTAGTACCTTAAGCCTGAAAATGAAGGATGCTGCCAGCCACAAGTCAGCATCTGAAAGAGATTAATTTCTGTGTTCAGCTCTTTAGCAATGCATATAATTCAGGCAACAGTTAGGAGCAGGCAAAAATACATATGCTGTGTATGTAGGAGTAATAGTCACGTAATATGTTGGTTTATGAGATTAGTCTCTGATCTCTGACTTTCCTGGCTCAAACTCTCAGGCATATGATGTTTTCAAATGATAAAACTTTTAACACAAAAGCGTAAGTAGTGGTGACCTGGAATGAGTTCAGGTGTATTTTCATGCTTCTTAGGAAGGAGCAGTTCATGTCACAAAAGTCATTCTTTGCAGTAATTCAGAGACAGTCAAGGACTGGATAGATACAGGGAAGATTCTGTGGACTTCAGCAAGCTGTGCTGTCACACCCTGAGCTGGAAACATAACAGTAGGACACCACAAGAAACTTCTGTAGCTGTTCATGTTGTACCCACTCAACACTCTACCAACTCAACACACAAAACTCTCTCCCTAAGGCTGCCAATCCAGCATTTTCATGCACTCCATATAACTCCAACAATTGTATGTCAAAGGGGCATTTCCACAAATAAAAGGCTCTTAAAAGCATTACTGCAATACTAATTTTCCTAAAGCATTGTAAAAAAATATTAGAAAAAAACTTCAGACTTTTTCAGAAAGTCAGAGAAGTTCTTATCCTTGGAATAGGTTGCTATTGGATGTCTAAACCATGCAACCTTCTGTTTTCAGTCACCATCCAGATTTAGTAGGTCTTAAGAGAAAGTTCAGGCCTAGTTTCCCTCCAGTCAATATTCGTCCTCAAGTCAATAAATCTTAATATTGACCACAACATAGAAACCAGTTAATGTTTAATATCTTCTTCTGGGTTTTAATTATAAACACTGAGGAAATTTGTCAACTCTTGACTTCCTAATTATACGGAAAAGCTTTTAAACATTCTGCACAGACCACTGTCAATCAGGCCCATCACAGTTCTGGAACTAAAACATATTTCACCAACAATTCTCTGAGCATTTACATTTTAAACCTTGGCATGACTTTGAACATAGCCT
This sequence comes from Rhagologus leucostigma, assembly GCA_013397725.1. Lineage (NCBI taxonomy): Eukaryota > Metazoa > Chordata > Aves > Passeriformes > Rhagologus > Rhagologus leucostigma. Next base: position 642,411 of record VZTD01005085.1, on the reverse strand, counting down.
GCATCTGCTGCAAGGACAGTGAAGAAAATAAATAGCATCTTCTTATGTTATTACTTTCAGTGCCACAGTTAAATATCCTCTGCCTATATAAAATTTTAACTTCCATAAATGGAGAATGTTGACAAAAATCCCTGTGGTATTCCATAACCAAAAAGTGTTCCTGGCCAAGTACTTTATCATTTGTAGAGAAATATGAACAGCACTGAGAGACAAAGAGAAATAAATGAGGCAGGTGAAGAAAATTCTTGGGGCTACAGCACACAGTTTGCATGCAGCTGATAAAAAGAACCATGCAGCTTGAATTCCTTGCCTCAAAAACCAGATGGGAATGCTGGCCTAGGATATCACTGCCTACCACGTAATACAGGCTATGGCTATGGAACAGATTATGTCAAGTCAGGCAGCAGTCTAGATATCTTGGGAGAAAGCACAGGCTCATGAGAGAACACCCTGCCAGAGAAATTTGTTCCTTCAGTGTCTCTCTGTCACCATGTTTGGTGTGATCTCACCCAGCTGTGCAGAGTACTCAGTTCACAGATGCCTGTTAATTGCATTCTTCAACTGCAGGGTATGGGTGGACACCAGCTTGAAATGACTGTATAGAGATCAAACTAACCAGAGAGACAATCTGGAAATCAGAGCAGGTGAGTTAAAGGAGAGCTGGAATACGAACCAAATATCCCTTACAAATGGGCTGAAATGCCTGTGTAGTGTATTTCAATTTTGGGCTAGTGGGTATTTTGAAGTCAGATCTTTACTGCTAATGGTTGTGGTGAAAATTTGGGCCTTCTGTAAAGTGAGGAATCATGATGCAAATAGTGGGAACTACATTTTTCAGATGCTGACAAAACACAGCCTAACTAACATGTAGAACCTGAGATCATGTTAACAAGCTCAATGGCAGATAAAACAGGCACTTTTTTGTGGGATCTGTTTAAGTGCTTCTCTGATAACAGAACAACATTCAACCCCTTCTAGTGATATATTGGTGATCTTTCTCTATACTGTCAGCAAATTGTCTTTGCCTTCAGACACAAGGCCAAGAAGGGTTTTCCTCATGCCAACCAGTCCCTAAGACGTTTTTGAAAATGTTTTCTATAACTACAGCAAATCTTAAAATTATTTAAAGTTTACATCATCCTTTGAGGACAACAAGGACATCTATAATCTATGTCATCACCTTGCCATACTCCAGGGAGTATGGAAATTCTGTTCATGAACAATGGGATGAAAAATTTCCGTACAACTGAGAAAAAACGTGTAGACAGACTGATGAGCAGAACAACAAAAATGGGCTTTCAAACCTCAGCCAAATCTTTGATATCTGAACACAGAGTTCAGTGGGGGTTTTCTTGCATATTGTCTCCTCCTGCTCCAAAAGCAAGTGTTTTATAGCCCATGCCTCAATTCATTACTAGGTTTTGACTTATTTTAAGGTTCTTACTTGCCAAAGACACATTGCTGCATGGAATATTAATGAGGTTGTCATCTCTACTGGGCCTTAAAGGAACAGACAAGATTTAGTGCCTTCTTAAAAAACTAGCAATGCTTTTTTCTGAAAGTTTGAGAATTTGTGCTTTGACAAGAATAAGACAATACACTTTTTGTGCATGTGAAACCTCTTAAATACCATCAGAAGGACTTGAGTTTGAGGCCAGGAACCAGGCATTTTCACATTTTACTCTCAACTCTGCTCTTGGCTTCCTGCACAGCAAAGAAGTCTTTCTTCATTTCAACAACTTTAAACCAGGGTACAGTGAGAATTAAATGTTTACACTGCGATTTGAAAATGTAAAGTGCTAAGAAGGAGCACTTAGGAAATGAACTTTGTAATCTTTTTCTTTGCTGCCATAGTATCCACCAACCTCAACAAGCTCTAACTTCATGTACTCATAGACTACATAACCTTAAAGCACTCACTCTCTGTAAACTACATACCTCATTTGAGAGCTGATGTACAAAAATCAGCTGTCTGAATACCTTAATACTTAAAACAGCTTCCTCTGGACTTATCATATGAGAAATGACTTGTTATTAATTTTCACATGCTAGATTTATTCTAGCTTTTGTGTTTCAGGAATTTTATGTAAACAAAATGTTACTTGTAGGAGTACCCAGGAATGCAAGAAAACATATGGCTCCAATTCCCTTCAGTATTCCCAGCACATTCACCAACAATTTTAATTTCAACTGGTTTAAGTGAAGGAGTCAGAGAGACTTAAATGCTCTCAAGCTCTGCCTATCATGATGAAGGGTTGAAATCACGGCACCTGCTCTCACACATGCAGATCCCTCCATTTGGGGTGAAAATACAACCCTACTGCTCCTTTTGGGTGAGAAAGGTACTCTTTATAGTGTACTTTGGATCCAGCAGCATTTTAGTTCTACCCCTGCTCCACAATGACACTGGCAATTTCCATAAGTCTGTGTCTGCTCTGATGAATCCACCAGAGACAGAGTTAATTATGGGAGCACAGATACACATGTGTTTCCAAGGAGCGTCTCAACAGTTTAAAGAATGGGTGAACCTGACACACATACCCATACCTTAACTCAGATTAGGAATTGTGATGGTAAATATTTAAGATGGATAAATATATACTACTGGATAAGGATAAGTACCTGTGCCACCATTCTTGTCTGCTGCCACTGAGTCTGCTCTTTGCTTTGGCGCTGCGATGCCCGAGGATACAATAATCCTTAGGTGCTAAAACTTGCCATGGGGGGGTCAGGACCTTTTGCTGTCATGCCCCAAGCCCTCACCAGGACCTGCCCTGCCACATACGTAGGACCTGTGTGCTCACAGTTAATCAAGGCCTGCATCTGTCTTTCATCTCACTGCTGGTGCCTGGTGCTCAATCTGCTCTTGCTCTCAGAGCTTCGATGTCCAGGGTGTGAACATTTTGCAGGTTGAATAGCAACAGGAGACGCCCCCAAAATGTATTGTGCTGCATTTGTTAGAGGGACTGTGTAAATCGCCAGTCCTGTGAAGTGCTGATTCCTTCACGTGCTGTGAAGAACAATAGAAAAACAAGGCTTGACTAATTAAAAGTTAATTGCTTTACACACTAGCAGTTTGTACACTTGAGAGAGCAAGTGTGGAGTATGGGACCTTCACACACCTCTCAGTACAGCAAGCCCTTATGGGGACAGACAGGAAAGGAGATTTGCCTATATCCTGGATTGCTGCTTTATACCACAGACAGCTACTTAAAAGCTGACATAATGCAGAGGTCCGCAGAGATCTCAAAGCCTGGGAACATCCCAGATTTTCTGGATGCCCTGTGAGATTGAGAGAAAAAGACAGCAAAACTGAAGGAAAAATCTCCAACTATTAAAAACATCCACAAGAAAACTTTTGGTTAAATCTGACCCATATAATGTCTCTAGAATGGAGCCCTCACATGCAGCAAGTCAGCTCTCCAAAGTACAGGGAGAACAAGCTTGATAAGCTCCTTGGAGCTGGCAAAACCTTCCTAAGGCAGACTTTCTACAGAAACTTTTTTTTGTGCTGGTCACAGCTCATGTCCTGCTTTGTCTGATTATCCTGCCAGAAGCATAAATGAACTCACAAGAATAACAGGAGGATTAGGTTAAGCTTATTTTCAAAACATTTCCCACAAATTCATCTCATTTTCCTGCTTATAAACACCCTTGCTCATCTTTGCTGTGTGTCTAATTAGGTAGGATATACTGCAGGTAGCTTAAAATAGGAACTGAAATATAGTAGCTTTGCAGTTATGCATGCTAAAGGAAAGGTAATTAAAATTTCATGTTATGAGATGTAAACTGATCATCTCAGGGGCCTGAAAGGGTTTCTCTCCCATATATGACATGGCACAGTTGGCCAGCTACCGTATGGGTGGGTTTCCTCTTCCTTGCAACACTTACGGATCTCTGCCTAAGGCAGAATATGAGAGCTGATGGGTTGGTTTCTTGAATTATTTATTTACAGAAATAGACATCTTGCCATCAGCTAAGCATCTCTGGATTTTACGTAAAGTCAATACTGTAATAAAGCTTAAAACATAGAAAGCTGAAATTAAATTAAAACAAATTAGCAAAGAAAGCCCTGCTGAGAACCTGTTGGAGAGGTTAATTAAAATGAGATCGAACAGAGGTCTTGGATTTTGTAGCAGTTGTAGTTAAAAATCTCTGCTACCTCACAGACATATGGTGGTTTCCTCTGATGATGCTTACAACTTTTCCAAATAGCATCTCTCCAAAAATGGGATTTATTTTTGCAGCTAAAAAGAATACTTCAGCATAGCAGGTATTTTTTATTTTGGCAATGGATTAAGTTGCACCAAATTGCAGGTGGCATCTTTTTAAATATTTCCACAAGGGAGGATATCACTCTGCTTTTCAAACAGTTCTTCTCCACACCCTCTCTCCTCTTTTTAAAAATCATGCATTTTATTATAATACTAAAATACAGTGTTGCTTTCCAGAATGGGAAAGGGCTCTTTCAAAAACTATTTATTAGTGTATGCAACAGGGATGTGCTTGTATTTCACCATGGCAGTCCTACCGCATGTTCATGCTCACTGTGAAATAGTGGCATTTGAATATTGTAGCTTTAATAAGGATATTTATGATGGTGAAGTCTATATTAAAGAAATTGTGCCTAGGGCATGTTTTAAAGCCTATCAGACAAGCTTTGAAAAATGTGAGGGACAGCAGACCTACCATTGGAGGTTTTTTCTACAAGCTCCTTACAGACAAGAAAAAAGAACCACAAGTGAATTCTAGGCAGCGAAACACAGAAAGGATCTCTCAGTTGCCTGTGGCCAGACAAATTAGGCCTTCTGCCTTGGAAAGTCACCCTTTAGTTTTCCCTAGGAAAAAAAGAGACAAGCAAACAGGATATGGGTGTCCAGATTTGAATGTGTTTTCGTTTGCCTACTCCAGTAAAGAATGCTGATGAAACAACTAGCTGAAGCTTTCTGAAATTATCTGTGGTACAGCAAATGGTGGGAAGACAAAACAAGGATTACTAACTGATGCAAACATTACTGTAATACAGCTGCCTGGGACACGAAAAGTCACAATGATGAAAACATGTCACCCAAATAATAGCAAAATTCCCACTGACTTCAATGAATCAGAATTTTACCTCATGACTTCAAGGCACCGTAGAAAAACAAACAAAACCAATGTACCAAACCTCTACTGAAAGTAATCCAGGAACAACAGCTTCTGAGAATGTGATCCATACTGACAAATGATAAGGGCATTAGGGGTACCCTGCTTTTCTGTTAGATGTCTCCCCCCTCCTCCCTACTCCACAGTGCCTACCATCCTTCAGGATCCTTTTTGTCTCAGTCAGACTGACCTTACAGTTTCACATGCAGAGTCTCACATCTGTCAGACAATGGACAATGAGGAAGACAGCAATCGGTTATGAAACACCTGACTTGAATTTCATTGAGCCATGTAATAAACCAGAAAGAAATGAAGTTTTACTAGGCAGAAGCGAGTTTTCATCGTAAGTCTCTATATACCTCCATTCATGATAATGACAAATGAAGTTCTTTTCTGGAAGAGTGAGAAATGAATCCTCTAATGCACTTACAACCAGTAGGAAAGAATATCTCATTCAGTGTTAAAAGGACAGGTAGGGTTGTGATCATGTAATTAGGTAAGCAAAACAAACACATTCCAGACATGCCATCCTTTAAAGGAAAGGAAACTTCCAGGGCTTTAATCACATAGCAGTATGCTGCTTCATCTGGTTTTCCTCTAACAGATCTCTCCTTGCTAAAAAAAAAAAAAAAAAATAAATTTCACTTTCCATATAGGGAAGTACAAAGTGGGTCATTGGGGAAGCATGCACTCCTCAGCTGGAAGCAAGCTATGGACAGTCCCAGGTGAATGGTGTCTATCCAACACCACTGTTTTGTCAAGATTTTGGAGCTCTCTCCACCCTAATCCCTCCCCCCACCGAATCCCAATACCTCAACAGGAAAGGAGACATCTGTGAATCCTCTGGCACTGCTTCGATGTTTTACAGCTGTAATAACCACAGATACAAAGAGAAGAATGTTTTCTAGCCCTAAATTCCTGAGGTACTTTTCTAAACAGACACAAGTGGATGGGACTCGGTTACATGAAAAATATCCCACCAGGGTCAGGGGTGTGAGGAAAGATGAAGAGGAATCATGATCTTCAGGTAATTGAGCTCAGCTTGGCTTTAGATTTATCTTTTCTGACCACTCAACCCATTTGTCCAAATCCAAACTTCTAATCTTTAAAGCTAAACAGTATTTTTCTGGCAGCTTGCACTCACTCACTCTTGGCTGCATCAGATGAAAAATACTTCAAGGAGGAGGCTTAAAACTGTGGTGATCTACAGACTTTCACATATGCAGTAGTTTTGTAGTACTCCTTACCATTAGCATATAGACAGGACAGTTTGATGCTTGCTGCTAAAAATCCCAAAATGCATCAGACACCACAAAGTCCATTTTCTCTCATCATTAGCTATGTCAGCCACCAGCAGTCTAAGTCATGGTGCCTCTTACCTGTATTTCAGTCAGTTAATCATAGCCTTACACAAAATGCACCGGTTGACATTTAGTGGTTTGGAGGATAACTTCAATTCATATAGGGGCATAAAGGGAAGGCAGTAGGCAGTCCGGACAGATATGCATGGAGAACTGGTTTCCAAGCACCAGATCTCTTGCAAGGGTTGGAAACACACTGGTTCTCCCCGTGCCTATGCATCTACTGCCAGAGTGCTGTGCAGCCCTTCAGGAGAACCTCAACAGGTTGGAGAGATGGGCAGAGAAGACGTGTCTGAAGTTCAACGAAGGCAAATGCATGGTCCTGCACCTGGGGAGAAATAACCCCATGCACCAGCACAGGCTGGGGGCCAAACTGCTTGGATGCAGCTCTGCGAAGAAGGACCTGGCGGTGTGCCCTTGTGGCCCAGAAGGCCAATGGTATTCTGGGGGCATTAGGAAGAGCACTGACAGCAGGTCAAGGGAGGTGATCCTGCCCCTCTACTCAGCCCTGGTGAGGCCACATCTGGAGTGCTGTGTCCAGTTCTGGGCTCCTGGGTACAAGGGAGACATGGAGCTCCTGCAGCAGGTCCAGGAGAGGGCAACAAGGATTGGGGAACTGGAGTATCTTTCTTATGAGGGAGTTGGGCCTGTTCAGCCTCAAGAAGAGACAACTGAAAGGGGACCTCATTAATGTGTATAAATAACTAAAGGTGGGGTGCCAAGAGGATGTTTCCAGGCTCTTCTCAGTGGTGGCAATCAATAGGAAAAGAGGCAATAGAGAGAAATGGATGCACAGGAAGTTCTACCTGACCACGAGGAAGAAATTCTTTACTGTGCAGGTGATTGAGCACTGGAACAGATTGCCCAGAGAGTTTATAGAGTCTCCCTCACTGGAGATATTCAAGAACCATCTGGACACAATCCTGTGCAATGTGCTCTAGGATGATCCTGCTTGAGCAGGGAGGTTGGAACAAATGACCCCACTGTTGTCCCCTCCAACCTTACCCATTTTGTGATTCTGTGATTCACAGAAAACTCATATCCTAGTGCAGATTTGCTTAAAAATAAAAAAAGAAACAATAATTGTTTCAAATATTTTTAAATTCCTTTCTAACTAGAAGTTCCCTGGGTCGTACAGCTGCTCAATGACAATTTGCCCAAGAAGCTGAGTAAACTGCTTCATCCTGAGCTCCCCTCTGTTGTGGTTACACTGCTGCTAGTACCCAGACTCAGGGCGAGCTTTGGGCAGGCAGTCTGACAGGCACAGAAACATCCATTCCTCAGCACAAGGCCAGTGGAAGCAAGTGCCAACCCCTGTTCTGTGCCAGGTCTGCAAGGGGACCAGTCACAGTTTCATGTCATCAGTCCTTTTCTTGAGCCAACACCACTGGCTTTGTCTTGAAGGGGGACACAGGCCAGCTCTGCCCTGGGGTGGGTGGAAAGACACATGTGGAGGCTGGTTCAGGAACAGAGGCCAGGACAGGAGTCACCCTGGTGAGCACTAAGAGCTACAGCTGCCCTGCACTTAACACCACAGAGGAGCCCTAGAGCAGCCTGGCTTCAGCCAGAGCAACTGCTGTGCCCTAACTCACAGCCAGGACCTGAAAACCTTGTGGGGAGAATTTTGCAATACGCACTTTGGCAGTAAACTGAGGGTTCCAGAGATCCCAGTTCCATCCAACCCTTAAACACTTGAAACAGGATTTTCTGAAGTCATTCTTCAGCCTACATTTCTTTTGTACCATCCTGCTGAGTGAACATAGGGGCATACCCACATGAATTCTACAGCTGTAGGACATCATTAACAGGGAAAAAAACCTTCAAACCTTCTGCTTCAAAGCCACAAACCCTTGGTCCCCATCTTTCTAATAGAGTTTGTAATTATCTTTGCAATGCAGTGGCTCACATGCTCTCTGCAGCCATTTACGGCATCACTGCCAATCTTAGTAACAGAGAACTGACAGGCTACACAACATTGCAATTTATGCTTTAACTCTCTTGTTGAGTAGAAATTTTTAGAAAAACTGCAAGACTGCAGCAGTTAACTGCATAAAGTTAATAGGTTAACTGAAATAAAAACTCATTAACTGATTAACTGAGAACTATAGATGGAGTAATGTCCCCACATCACAAGGAATATTTAAGTCAAGAATTGCAATAAAGTAGATTTGCAATTCTTGAATGCATGTGATTCACAGATTCAAACAAATGATGCTATTACTATGTTAATTATGGCTTACCCTAAAATATTGATGATTAAACTCAAGTGTTTAAGAGAAAAACGCATCCCAGGACAATCATAAAAGAGAAAAAGAGTAATTAATTATTCAGTGTGATACTGCCTGTTAAAAATATAATAATAACAATACCAAAAATATATATTAATAATAGGAGGGGTAATAATCATAAAAATAGTTATCTTAAGAGTTAGGGACACAAATTTTCCAATGTGAAATAGAAAAATCTACTGCATGGCAAAACCAAGATACTGAATTTTTTTCCAAAGTTATGGCAGTAGTGAGAGACTCAAGCACTGTCTAATTAGTAATTTATGAACTCAGCTGCTGTGTAGATGTATTAGAGATGGGTGATACACTGATATCATGTTGATATCACATTCCAGATCTGTTGATGCAATTGTTTAAAAAAAAAGACCCCACCAACCTACTAGAAAGCCATGGATGCTAATGAAGGCAGGTGTTCTAGGAGTATGAGTCCTGTGTCTTCCTCTACAGTGTCTCCTGCAGCCTAGGCTTGGTGAGCACAGAAAGTCCTCTTCTTCCTCAAGTTCCCCAAGATCCCCAAATCCTTATGCATGAGCTTAAATTACTTCCTGATAATGTGACAGAGGTTTTCCTGGTAACAGCAGAACAAGATATTGAGATAATAGCACCTATTTTTCGTTCTGCTTATACTCAAGAGCAGTTTCAGGAGTTTGAGTGACAGCTTTATTGCATATATGGTTTAAATAGCTTGTCTAAAACTTGCTACTGAGTAACCTTGGTAACTTTTTCTTTTACTTTTTTTTTTCAAGGACCACTCCAGGATGCTTAGCCATATTGAAATACCGAAATAGACAAGTGGCAATGGTGATGACACTAACTGCTAATCTCTTCTTCACACGGGATTTACCAAAATCTCCTGAAAATTCAAAATAATTTCCCTGCTTAATGAACTTGCCTCCAAGAAGTTCAACCCTAAGGGTTATTTTTAGAGTATTACTCATGAGTAATGAACAACTAGCAATGCATTAAAGACATAAAACACCAGCCCAAAACTAAACAAAGCAAACCACAATTAAAAAAACCATAAAACGTGTCTAGTTACAAAACAAAGAACTAAAAAAGTGGTATAAAATTAGATGCTAAGTTTATTAGTTTGCAGTCAGGACTATTTCAAAATCCTTTCTCACACACTTACATTGCGCTTTCTGTTGCCATATGCTTTGCAGGGAAACACAAGTCACCAAAGTCATAACATCAAAAAAAAGGGTTAAGGGCAAGGTGCAAAACCTAAGGTGTCACAGATCTCTCAAGGTCAAGCTCAGGAGTTAACATGCAGCTAGGTCTCTACTCTATATTACATTATAGTTAATGTAAAACATTACCTATATCCTTTTCACTTAACAATCACGACAATCATGATGTATGTTTTTTGGATGGCTAACAAAAGGAGAAACTACAGCTGTAAAAAGAATGAGACTTAAAATGAATTTTAGATATCTTCACAGAAATCTCCTCAGTAACACAGTGTCAGATAAATGTTTGCAATGCATTGTTCGCTGTCTTTTTTGGTATTTGGAGAAAACACACCCTAATTCCTAATGTTCCTGCTGAGTTTATTTCTATTTCTGAGAATTTTTATTAACAGCAGGTGACTACCCGAGCAGCAGAATGAAAATGAAGCAATGTCAGTAATATAGGCAAGAATGACCAAGAAAGGTTAACTCTTGAAAATGTAGTATTTCAAAATGAAAAATTCCATAACAGGTAATGTTGGAGGGTAAAAACTGAGAAGCTATTCAATTCAATGAGGACATTAGGAGAAAATAAAAGAATCTGACTCTATCATTCTGCCTCCTCACTTTTCTTATTCCTAGGAGCCTGTTCAGAGTTAAAAAACCAGAATTTTAAAAATTTTAGTTAAACTTACCCTGAAATTAGAGAACATTGACTAAATATGCCTTTCCAAAAAAACCCTCAGTTAAAAGCTGCGTTAATTTGAATTTCTTTTAATGGAAACTTAAATCTCCTGCAAAAACACATCAGCAGTAATAAGTTCTTCGAAAAAAAACTAATTAAAAATGCAAATCTCTCAAATACTTATATTTATACTTATACACACACATATATTTATATCTGCAAAGATTTATTTTAGAAAGGTTTCCAGAACTTTCTTGAATGCATGTCCCATAATCATTACCTCCTTATGGAAACTCCCTGGTATGAAAAATGGCCATGGTCATTGACTAAATTCCTTGCTACAACTTTATCAGTTTCTAACAAGAAGCAGCATTCTATTACATACCATTATTTAGCTATAAATTACAGTTTATTCCTGTGTTGGAAGCTGAGCATTCTAACAGCTAGCAACATCTAAATGGAAACAAATGAACAGCTACTTCTGACAGAATATGATGGTCATTTCAACATAACGTTTCCTTAGGGAAAACTACACTTTTCTACAAAAGGACACAATCAAATTAAATACTTGCTTGATTTCATTGTCTTTCCGGGACAAACACTAGACATCATTTTAAAGGAACAGAAAAGCTCTACGGTAATTCTTGAGTGCAAGCATGTAGAATTTTTTGACTGTTGTAGCCAAAATATAAATCACTTTCTGCTGTGGTGTCAGGAAGCGTATTGCACTAAATTAATCATGAGCTACTTTAAAAAAGGAACAAAAAATCCACTGCAAAATTAAACAAATCTCTCTGTGCCTGTTTTCCATTTGCATTGTCATCACTTACCTTTAAAGGACGATGGAAGTGAGATGGGAATGTTGCTGAAATGCATTCAACAGACCCTGTATGTGTGTTAGCGTCTCTAGTGCTCTCTGTTGTGCCTTCAGCCATTGGAAAAGATAAAGTATTATAACCTGCACACAATATAATCTTTACTCTTTGCCAGGCTCCTAGCACAGGGATACACCACAGCAAAATAAGTGCAGAGGCACACAGACTACAAGCCAAGCTGTATGTCTTCTTCTAGCATTTCCCAGTCCCAGGTGTACTCTGCTGGAGTAGATAAAAGTCCTTCTGTCTCATTATAAAAAAGAGGAAAGGCAATGCATAAGGGAAACTGAGTCATTTAAAAAGCTTTTCCTAATAAATCAAAGAGTTCACTCAATGTGCCCAAATGGGGAAAGCTGGGAGCACAGAGATCAGGGATCTCCATCCACAACCATATAACAGTGACTTGGCTTGCTCCTACCTTTTATGTCAGGCAATCAAAAGAAAAGACAATTGTATTTACTGAGTGAGGGCAAAATAAACTCATGCCAATTAAAGAACAGAAAATATGTCTCTGTGGTTTAGATTTTAAGCATTTTAAAGATAAAAAATCTTAAATAATTCACTCAGACAAGGATTCTAGATCCTCATCTGTCTTTCTTTTCTCCCAGGGCGGGACAGGCCATACATGGAATTTTCTGTTAACTCTGCCCTTTCAAACTCTCAGCCCATAATCCACACCATCCAAGAGGCACTAGTCATATCTAATATCCCTGCTTTAATAAAGTGATTTTCAAAGTATTTCTGGGAAGACACACTTCTCTGGACCACAAGCAATAGCAATTAAAGTCAGCCTCAACTTTACAACTGACTTTGAAATCAGAGGGAGTTTACGAAAATGTTTCGAAGTCTCTTCTCCCCTCTTTCCTCAGTCTCCAAAAGTACTTTTTCTTTAGGTTATCACAAGCCTGCCTGCCTTTCTCACTGTTGGCTGCCCAGGTCTATTAGCTCAGGACCATCTTCTTCTGATTCTGGACTCAGAAAACTATAAGCCTGTATATTAATTCTTAGCAAAAACATCTCAACGCATGTTCAAATGCTATTGAAACTGGGCCTACTTTGTGGTTTTTCTCTTCACACAGTAACTTAGTATCGCTCTCCACAGTAAGCCACACTTACCGGTAAAATGTGGTATAATCCACCGTTGAATGACAGCTCTGGAACTCCCACGCTTTGAGTTTCTGGCATTCCCGGTGAGCTCGGAGTTTCACCCTGACTGTCCCATGACAGAGCTCGGGTACGGGTTTTCTCTGCGGGCGGCTGCAGAACTCATTGGACTCCACACGCCAGGATTCAGCAAAGTCGTCCACATCAAACTTAAAATTCCCATCCCCCCCAATCAGGTCATCTCGTTTGTGCCCATTGTAATTGCCACACAGACCACAGAGTTTGCCTTTCAGATGAGGTGCAGCCATGACTTCCACAAAACTGTCTCCATCCCATGAGATTTCCAAGCCTAATAAAAAGATAAGACAAAAATGCAGACCAGAAAAAAAGAAAAAAAAAAAGAGAAGAAATTGAGGATAACAAACGGCACCTTATGTTTGTGAAACAGCATTCATGGGAACCTGAACAAAGCCATTGGCTTCATTCTGATAATGCTGTTAGATTTCTACATAGCTCCCAGTAAGTGCCTCTGGCAAGTGCAGGGTTCCTTAAATTACAGTCAATTATAATACATTCATGCCTATCTCTTCTCATTTTTGTTCCTTCTTGCTAATGAATGGGATCATCCTAAAAAATATGGAGCCAAAGCAGGACTACTCTCAACATCAAAGGAGAGCTATTCCAAAATTCTGCAAATTGAATTTGCTATGGTAAATTTCTAGCTGACTTTGCAGGGGGCTCAGAATTTCAGCCATTGTTACCCATTGCACAGGTCATGGTCATACAAAGATGTCCATGTCCCACGAGACTCCAGCAGTGACCACCTTATGGGAAACATCCTATTCTTGTCTACAAAGCTGACAGTGATGGCTCATTGCGGTGAATACAACTGTTCCAATACAAGTACCTTATTTTGTGGGAGTAAAAAGAGTTATAAGGATTGAAGACATATTAGATGGGCAAAACTGTCATAAGAAAGCATTCTGAATTGGATTCAAACTGTTCATTCAAAAGGCATTAATTACCAAACTTTTGAAGTAGTCTGCATAAGTTAGCAACACTGAGAAATGATGGTAAACATCTAACCTTCATCTAGTGGCTGGGATGTAAGTCCTCTGCTACAATATGCTTTACAGGAAGATTTGGCACTTCCAAAACACCAAAATCAAAGTTACTTTTGGTGAGTGAAATCCATTTTATCTGTCTGTACCCATCTAAAAGCTGGTGTCTAGCTTAAGTCAGCTGTCTAGGCCCTTTGATGGAGCGAAATAGGCAGCTCTGGATCACAACAAGATTGTCTAATGCAGAGGGAATAAACTACTTTCTGAATGTCCTTCTGTTCCCAGCAATACTCTAGAGAGACCAGAGACCAGGTGGAGACCAAATTTCTAGTTTTCACCTGAGTGACTGTAAATCAAATTAATTCCGTTCTTTGAGGAGCAAATAGGCAGCTCATAAGGGAAAACAGTTTTGAAATAATTTGGGATAAAAACAACACCAAGAAACATTGCTGCTTAACTTCTACCCAAAAATGGCCTTTCTTGTAATTACTTCCAGTGTCTCATGAATGATTCTATGTCACATCTGCAGTAACCCTGCATCTGAAGATCACAAATCATCTTGCTGATGTTAATTTATTCTCATAAAATACCTGTGAGCAGCAATTAGTTAAGGATAAACACAGGATCCTGCTTTTAAACAGGATAGTCCAGATTTTACCCTGTTCTCCCTGCTTAGCCAAGAATACCAAAGAGCATCACTCTGTGGTGCAGGACCAGGGCTTCTCTCCAGCTTTCTTCATTTGCTGTGTGGGCTGGCTTAGCACCACCTCTCCCTCTTGTGAATCAGTGCTTGTCACTGTGTGATCCTGCCCTATCCTCATGTAAGTAATTAACATACCAGTGACTCAGTTCAAAACTGGAACTCTTCCTTCAGCAACACATCCCATTGTCTCCCACGACAATTCCTACCCGTGCTGCAGAGGAACGCGGTGAGGTTCAAGCAGCAATTATGGCTATAGAAGAGGTGTGATTTTAACATCCCGCCCCAGTGCTTGTGTAGGTTACACCATGTCACCAACAGTTTTGGGAATGATCTACTCATTAAGGCCATGAAGGTAATTCTGCATCGCCTGTCACTACAGTCTGTCACACTGTTTTCTTACCACCATAGGTTAGCAATGACAGAACAAATATATCCTGAGCTAAGTATGCTTGAAATCAGTCTCAAATTACCTCATAAATCCAGCATGGATGGGGCCATCGTCTCCTCCTCCAAAGGCACTTTACACCCAGCCAACTAAGAAATTGTGCAAGACTACAACTGTTAATGAGGCCAGCACAGTGGCAAGGGGGAAAGCTGCCTTTTAAGCTGCTTCATACATTATCAGTGCTGGACAAATTCAAAATCCAGCTGTCTTTGCTTCTGACAACATTGAACAAAACAAAACACAGCTTGATTTGCAGACATAAGATTAATACTGCCATGCTGGCATTTAGAAAATACTTGCCATTAGCTTATAAACCAAGATTACTTCAGACTTGAGAATCACATAAACTTTCTCAAAGTTTAAAGCATCAAGATCCAAATTCTCAGACAGTTCTTTTCAGAAAATAACTATCGTTTTTAAGGCTGTGTTCAAGTTTTCCCCCCAGAGAAGCTCCCTCAGAAGCTCCCTACTTTAAACAAAGTCCAAAAAGATTGGCTAGGGATTCTATCTTAACTTTTCTTTTAGGACTATTTTTTTTCCTCAAGACAAAACTTACTGACCTTCAGTGAAAATACATTAATTATGAAAGGTTAACTTGAAAGTTTTCCTGAATATTTATGTCCTCTTCAACTGAGTTAATTTACTTGTTACATTTTGCTTTTGTAGACCTGCAAAAGGCATGCAGGCATGCAGAAGAAGAATAACATAAAATTATGGCTTTTCTTCTCACCATATAAAAATGCACATTTTTAAATCTAGAGATTCCTGCTTTGATTACTGGATTTCGTTCAAGAGACTCACTGTGTAACTACCACATGGACGTACTTTCCTCTAGCTGGTATGGCTTAATTACACTTTATTCTGCTGTAATTGCTCAGATGGAAGGGTAATTTCTGGTTTCAATGAACAGCCTAAAGGTTTCTGTCCATAACAGAGCTTATTCCTTTTTGGAGTAACAAGGAAGGGTATTTACTCCTACATGCATGATAATTTTGTTGGAGCCTGATCACACTGAGCAGTGTGTGCCTTCTGTTTGTTCACAAGCAGAAAATCCAGTTAGTTTATGTAAACCAGCAAGAGCTGTGACAGACAGGATTATGCTACAGAGCAGTGCTTGAAATGGTCTCCTTGGCAGACAGAAACTGTTTGGAAGAGTTTCTTGGTGCCTATATCCCCCATTTCTTCCCCCCCGCTCAAAATGGATGAGTTTCCCATTCACTTGGACAAGAATCAGAATCCAAGAGATGTGAAGCCAAAGGATGCAACATTTGTCCCATGTGGGGATGTGCAGAAAAGGAATATTCTCTGAGTTACTTTTCAATTTTTTCCAATTATCCTCTCTCTTTGAAGGATGCTTAACCAACTTCTTACTTGATTTCTTAACTTGGCACATTATGTACTCCATTTAAAAAAACTTCTGGATTTATGTACATCACACACTGAGTTCCTTATGATGGGAGCTCTCATCAATTGTTCTGCATGATTTTCCTGGCATCCTCGAGATTTAAAGGAATCCTCAAGAACTGACCAACGACTCTTCCATAAAGATTTAATGCCAAAGTGGTACAGAAAACGTGCAGCAAAGTGGCTTTGTGCAAAAGATAGCACAGAGAAAACAACAACAAAATGCTCATACAATAGAGGAACAGATAAGTACCACCAGCCCTGTGAAACTCTACTCTTTTGTCTTTCTAACACACAAATTCGCATAAGGACTCAACACATCCCAAGGACACCCATAGCTGCCAGTGCAGAGTGCAAGGACTTCTGCTGCATGGCTTCCAGGACTACAGCTGGTGAGGAATTTAGCAACAAAACAGGTTTTCACTGGAAAATGCCAATTCATCAGAACTGAAATGCTTCAGGGAGACATATCGTATTCAGTGAACTTCCAACACAGCACAGGCAAGGCTCCAAGCTGGTTTCCTGCCAGCTCGCCTGGTGGGCTGCCTGGAAGCCTGAACGATCAGGGTATGAAACTCCAGGACTGCCCTGCCATCCACATTGCCCTGTAGCCAGGGACCACAAGACTTCCTGAAGGTTTGGGCTTCCCTGATTTATCCAAGGCTCAACTCCCAGCTCTGCAAAAGGAAAACCAAAATCCGTGGAAATGCTGGCTGAGCTGTAAGCACCAGACCCTGCATTTCCCAGCCCAATTTTACTCTGAATTTTACTTCTAGTGCAGCAGTTTTGCTTATTTTTCATTACTTCCTCCCTTCCTCTCTTTTTTCACCGTACACTGGGAAAGCATATATTTTTTAAAAATCCATGTTTCCTTCTGAAACAGAAATTTCTCCAATTTTTTCCCCTGGTACTCAGAACTTCCTGTGGAACAAAATGTTTGCCTTTAAACCAGTTCTACTCAGCACATTCTTCCTCTCTACAGCCTCTCTGCTGCTTGTCCCCTCCCAGCAAAATGGAGCCAGGCCATTCTGCTACTTTCCAGGCCTTATGTGCTGAGGAAAGGAGGACTTGGCCCATCATGCTGTATTCAGTGAGAGAAACCTGATCCTGCTCCATTAAGGGGAGGAATTATTTAGGCTATAATTTGCAGTGATTACACACTGTTTGGTATGCTGTCATATGCCATGTTTGCACTTCCTCTGCCAACACATGGACAAAGATGTGTGTAGTCATTTATTAGGCTTGCACCAGAGACAAATGGAATAGCAGCAGGATTAACTGTCATTCATCTTCAGTTGAAAACCTTTCCTTGGCCTGTGGTTGGCTAATGAAATCCACATCGCCTGAATTCATGGTGTTCAGCTGGCTGCAAAGAAAAACCCTCAAGATGCTTCTAATTAGAAGTTGCAAATAATGGTCAACTTGTGTGCATTTTACAGACAGCCACAAAAATCTGCATTGCCACTTTGAGGAATGAGCCCAGAGCTGGGATCCACATTATGCAGACTCACGTTTCCAGAGGCTATATGAACAGGTGTCTAAATTCTCAGCTCAACAGTGGGTGCTAGTGTCCCTCTTGAAATAAATTATGCTAGATAATGAGTATGACTATGCGTCATGCCTGTGACTGTATCACTCCATAAGAAAGACTGGTTTCACTGCTTTCATGTGGCATTTAATTGAATTAACAGTAAATAGTATTCTCACTGAAACAGTACTTCACTGTGTAAGTGAAATCTCTCAGGACTATAGTAGTAGCTAACACATGCTAATGAGAAAGTTTTAAACTTCTCCTCAGTATTTATCTACGCAAGGATACTATAGTTTCAGAGCAGTTTATCAAAACAAAAGTAAGTCCTCTGGTTTAGCATTTTGACAGTTAATGTATTTTCTAAGACTCAAAAGACCTGAGAGAATGCCACCTCCCTTCACGGTTTCTAGAATAAGGTAGCATATTCTATAAAGTTCCTAATTTCCTTTTGCTTGTGGTGCTGTAGACGCTGTTCCTTGCAGACAAGTTCTTACTTGGACACAAAGCAAGCCCAGTAAGATGGCACTGAACAGTAAATTAGGCCTTGCTTTTCAAACCAGGGCCTCCATTTTGCTGGGTAGCCCCAGTGAAATATTTCCACAATTTTACAACTTAAACTCATTCCAGCCACTGTAACCATGAATTTATATAATTGCTCACTTAAACTGCAAGATATGTTGCTGCAACTTTGAAAAACCTGATTTTTTTGTTTAAGAACTGATCTCCTCTCTGTTCTTATCTGTAAGTATCAAATGATACCATGTATTAAGTTCATATGACAAGATTTTGGAAGCAGAGAGCTACAGGGGTGGCTTCTGTGAGAAGTCACATGACAAGATTTTGGAAGCAGAGAGCTACAGAGGTGGCTTCTGTGAGAAGCTGCCAGAAACTTGCTCTGTGTCCAATGGAGCCAATTCCAGCTGGCTCCAAGATGGGCTCGGCCTTGGCAACAGTGGTAGCACCTCTGGGATAACATATTTAAGAAGGGGGAAAAAAGACCTGTGCAACTGCAGTCAGAAAGAGGAGTGTAAGATAAACAACCCTGCAGTCATTGGAGAAGGAGGGAGAGGAGGTACTGGAGCAGATATTCCCCTGCAGCCCATGGTGAAGACCATGGTGAGGCAAGGCTGCCCCCCTGAAGCCCATGGAGTTCCATGCTGGAGTAGAGATCCACCTGCAGCCCTTGGATAATCCCACACTGGAGCAGATGGATGCCTACAGGAGACTGACCCTGTGGGAAGTCCATCCTGGAGCCATGAAGAGAGGAGCCCACACTAGAGCACATGTGCTGGCAAGACTTGTGACCTCGTGGGGAATCCATGCTGGAGTCTGTTCCTGAAGGGCTGTGCCCTGTGGAAGAGACCCACGTTTTTGAAGTTTGTGAAGAAATGCAGCCCATGGGAAGGACTCACATTGGAGAACTTTGCAGAGAACTGTCTCCCATGGAAGGGACCCGATGTTGGAGCAAGGAATGAGTGTGAAGAGTCCTCCCCCTGAGGAGGAAGAACTGGTAGATAAAGTATGTGATGGACTGACTGCAAATCCCATTCCCAACCACCCCCAACACCACTCAGGGCAGGAGGAGGTAGAGAGAATTGGGAGTAAAGTTAAGCTTGTGAAGAAGGGGATTGAGAGTTTGGAGGCTTTTTTAAGACTTTACTTAATTTCTCATTATCCTACCCTCATTTGATTGGCAATAAATTAAACTAATTTCCCCAAATTGAGTCTATTTTGCCCATGATAGTAATTGCTGAGCGATCTCTACCAGTCCTTATCTTGAACCACAAGTCTTCCATTATATTTTCTCTTCCCTGTCCAGGTGTGGAGGGGAGTGATAAAGTGGCTTTGGTGGGCCTGTTTGGTTGATGTCCAGACAGGGTCAACCCACCATACTCTGCACAAGCCACTTTTAAGTACTCTAAGTGAAAGTCATGGCATATTTGTCTA
Organism: Rhagologus leucostigma; assembly: GCA_013397725.1. Classification (NCBI taxonomy): domain Eukaryota; kingdom Metazoa; phylum Chordata; class Aves; order Passeriformes; genus Rhagologus; species Rhagologus leucostigma. Next base: position 622,693 of record VZTD01005085.1, on the reverse strand, counting down.
TTTGGGCAGTTAATTGTCAGCCGCAGAATGAAACATAGCTTAGCAATATCCTGCAGACTTCAAACTCATAGCTGAGATTTCTGTCTGCTTGTGGACTGCAGGAATTTTGAAAGTGCTATGGGTTTCTCTAAATTCTAAAGAGTTATAATGATATTTATTACTGCTGTCATGCTTTTTTACTGACTACTGTTCATGCTGAACTTGAGAAGTTCTTCAGAGAGAAAGAAGACACACACACACAAACATACACAGACACACACATACACTTGTCCTACCTGCTTTGGTTGTCACTTTCAGCAAATAACCATCCAAATCGACCTGAAATTGCGGTGTCTCGCAAGGTAGTGAAATTCGGGTCCCATTCCACTTCACTGTGAGGTGCTGCTGGAGGCTGATTGTGCTTCTGCCCAACACAAGGTCCACTGACTTTGTCCAGGAGAAAGAACGGGTCCGACGGGCATCGTTTTTTACCAGCACCTGAAAGGGCGAGGCAGAGGAGGAGCAGTCTTTCGTCAAAACGTACTGACATGTTCCCTGAAAGTTAAATGTCCGTCCATCAAAAGTGTTGTAGTGAGGATCTCCAAATACAGTGCAAACTCCAGGCTCTGCAGGTGAGTGAGAAACAAAAGCGCCATATCAGGATCAATCGAAGTTTGAAAAAAGCAGTTGATAAGAACTTAGAGAGGCTGCTCTCACCTAATCTATCTGCTCTATGGGGTTGATTTTGACTGGCATCCACTAGGAATAAATATATCTTTGAAAAACAAAAGCTTCATTGCTTTAGTAGAAGTCTTTCCCAAAGTGCTTGGTAACCAAAGGCCAGTTCATCCCTGGGGCAGCATAGGAAGGCTAACCTGTAGCTTTGTCCCTTAAACATAATGTACAGTTTAGGTTATTACAATTTTTTCAAATTTCAGCAACTCCCTGAAATTAAAAGCCATCAGAACACTTTAGCAAGAGCTGCTTCTGTCCATATTTTACATATACACACTTAAAAATATTGTACATTTATAAACTAGGTGTGTTTACATCTTTTTTTCCCAAAATACCTGTAGAACCAGCATCTTGATTCAGTGTTACAAGCTATTGTATATGTTGTTTATACACAAGTGACTTGTAGTAGTTATTGATATCACACTCCCAACTAAAAGTCAGTAGTACATGACTAACATGATGCAATGACTGCCAAAGAGCATGGTGTCTCTACCAATCATTTGCACCATTACAAATGGATGGAGATTTCTTATGGATGTTTGCAGCCATACGCTGGTCAGAGAAGTCACAGCCCAAAGACAGAACATTTCCACATTCATATCAATGATGCTGAGTTAGCCTGCAGCTACCCAGCAACTGATCAAATTGCCTCAAAACCAAAGACAGCAGCAAATGCATTCGCCTTGCAGCCTTCTGGTATAACAATAGGTTCTAACCACACTGCTGCTGTTCCTGGAAGAAGGAGTCTCAAGGCAGAGAAATGCACACTGCTATTGCCAGCTGTATACCCATGGGCTAAGGCTGCTTTGAAAGATGATGCCTGCTTAACTAATAATGGCTTGCCTGAAAAAACAGCTTAAAAAAGGCAAATTCAAATCTACAAAAAAGGAGACGTATGTTATGGAGAAGGGGAAGGGAATTCCTCCCATGGAGGAATACATACAGTTCCAACTACACAATACACCTTTCTCAACAGAGTTTTTCAGCCTAGACAGAGTGCTACGCTAAAGCAACTGTAAACTTTCTGGTGTTTTTCTAGCTATAAAGAGCACCCAAGGAAACCAACACGAAGATACAGAAAATGGGGCTGAAGGAGGCCCCAGGAGACATTATCTTTTTCTTCTCCAGCTGCAATGAAGAATCACCTGTACCTGTATTATAGCTGACATACGTTTATCTAACCTGCCCATAAAGAGCAGTAGTAACAGCAACTCCATTGCCACCTCTGGCAACCTGTTGCAGTGTTGGGCTGTCCCTACTGTGAGAAAGGTCTTCCTAAAGCCTAATCTCTCTCCTCACTGCATGGTGCAGAGCTATCATGGAGCTAGTACTTGGGTGATTTGTACTTTACGCCTAATTAGCCACATGCACGCTTCTTTAGCTAAGCCAGTAACTCATCTTGGCATCATTATTACCCCTCTTTACTGTGTCTGGCAACTAGGGACCAAAAGTTTCAATTTCTCAAGGACATCATGTTGACAGCTCCATGGAGTCAAAATTATCCATATTTGATCAACACCTCCGGAAAACAGGCCTGAGAGACTTTATGCAGAGCCTGAAAACCAAGACATTTAAGCAAGAGAGTGCTTTTAAAACTGTGCACTTCTGTGAGTTTTCTTTTCCTCAGTGATACCAATGAGGATGTTAATAACTGCTTCCCAAAGTTCATTATAAGATTAATCAATTATCCATAAACTGGCAGGAACCATATGGCTTTTAATTACCAACATATTTTTTACCAATAGGAAAAATAATCTATAGATTTTGTATGAAGACCATCTGACTTTACCTGTTACCAAATCACACTAACATGTTTCTGATTTCCTTGTATATACATCTAAGTATTTGCATGATGAGTATTAAGATACATGTTATTGCCAGCTCATATTGTACTTCAGCTTTTCCAGCTTTAATTTTTCCTTAAGTTTAATGACAAGTTCTACGAAAACAAGGAAATTACCCACAAAAAAAAATATCAGCCAATCAGTGAAGATTCCAGAAGAAAGATCTGATTTTTCTCTGTGTTTCTAAAGGCCAAGAATGTGGATATGTTATACACGTTTTTAACCAACCTACTGGGAGGGGGAGGCTGATTCCTCACCTAAGCAAGTGACTAAGAAGCAAGACATGAGAGGAACAAACATAATTTAGAGATGTGCAAGTAAAATTGATAGTACCAATGGGATCCAAAGGAAATATTTATTTTTAATTTCTAATGTGTTATGCAGAGTAATGTTGTTTTATGTTATGTTACATCGTGTCACGTCATATGTCAACTTGATGCCGTGCAGTTAAAAATGTATTTTGGACTGGATAGCTGAAGGTCTGATCCAAATTTCACTGTTTTCTTTAAAAACCAAGGAAATGGAGGAGGGAAAATCCACCTAAAAACAGTCTGAATAATTGATTCTCTGATATCACTGTGTAAAACATTCTTGAAAGGTTTGCTAAAATTGTGGGGTTTAAAAATAAATCCACACCCTGCAAGAGTGTGTGTGATAACTCAGGCACTGCCAGTAAGAAAAACTGGTTGGCCTACAAATAAACCTTAAATACCGGGTGTAACAAGACTGCAAAAGACAGTCAACATGAAAAGAATTCCTGCCATTTTTAGCTTTTGGGTTGTTGTTTATGTCCTTTTGGGAGAGTTTCAATCACATCATATTTTATGGTTTGCTTTTTCTTTTGCTTTTTCTTTTTTTCTTCTTTTTTTCCTCTTTTTTTCTTTTCTTTTTCCCGTCTGAAATCTATTAGAAGCACTGATCACTAATTAGGATTGTGTGTGACCTGCTTCTCTGTTGGGACCTAACAGATGAAGAGGTCCTGCTGCATGACCAAAGTTGTGTTCTCCAACCATGGAGTATGAATTTTGCTAGCTTATGATAACAAGGCATAGCAACACAGGTGTAGATCTTTCCCTTTTTCCCCTACAGTAAATAGTTCCCAGCTTATTGCCAACACTTCTTGTATCAGCTGTCTAAGGTAGAGCTAGAAAAGGGCAATTCTACACAATACTTCCCCCTGAGACTCTCTCAGCCTCCAGCTACTTTCAGGTTAGGGACTTTATTAGGGACTTTCTGAGCTAGACATGGTTTCTTTTAATTTAGTAACCTTTGATAGAAATATTTTCTGTGAATTTTTCCAGTCCAACATTTTGGACATCTACAACATCCTTGGGCAAAGGAAATGAAGAATCATTGCCACTTCCTTGTTTTGAACCTGGCATTCATAATCATTGGTGTCTTCTTTTGCTCATCTAGACATGCACATGAACACAAATTTACCAATTGCTTCTCTATCCTTGAAAAACAGATTTTTCAAAGGAGGGCCCCAGAGCTATGTTCAAGAGGCTGTGATTTTCAAAACACCTCAGGCACTCAACTTTGATTAAACATTATTGAGACCTGGATGCAAAAACCACTAAACCTCTTTTGGAAATCCTGCATGTTGCTCCCAAAACAATATCCAAACCTTCTGGCATTCATAAAAGCTTTTGGAAGCTTGGCAGTTTTCACATTCGTTTTTTAAGTAACTAAATACGGATGTCACACTTTTACATTTGACCAAAATATTAAACTACATGTGTGATTAATGCAGTTTGCTCAGCTCCCACCTAAGGCTCTACAGCTTACTTGCAAACTAATAATAGTATTTAGGTGCTAAAGGTGAATACTATAGAACTCTTGGCATGTTTTCCTTGAATTTTCAAATCATGCTCCCAATTCAGATGAAATAGTGACTTTTATTAGAAAAGGCAGTGTTTTTGAAAACACATGTAGCTGTACAAAAAAGGAAGCTAAAAAAGCAACAGCATGGAAAAGAACACATTAGCATTTCCTACGTTTTTACATACTCTCATAAAGAAAAAAAAATCACAACCTGTTTGGCCAATGTGGAGGGATAAAAGTCTGAAAGACCACTCATTTCTAGTAAGTAGTATGCTGAGTACAGGTAAGAACCACTTATTAAACTAAGTGGTTGCCAAAAAGTACCTCTCTGCCTTCCACCCAGTGCCTCCATTCCCCCAGACAGTATTTAGCCTTTTTAGAAAGGCAAAATATATATACTGCATGGTGGAGGCCAGACAGACAGTCAGCACACACATCCTGACCAGCTGAGAGCACGAGCGTATTGGTTGGGCAATTAGCACACTTGTAGCTCCAGACCAGCCACAGGATATATTGTCTCTAGCTGGGTTTATTATTTGTTGGGATATAAAGGAAATGGGACACAAATCCATAGGAAACCAGGCTGTTAGCTCTGGTGCTCATGGAATAGCTTGTTTTGTTTTTTCAGGAGATCAGAGCAGTCAATTGAAGTCCAAGATGTCCAGATGTCTGGTCATACTCTGCTGGGCTTGTAGGTAGTTAAGATTGGCCAAAAAAAATATACTTTAAATTATAACTAAAATCTGTTTGGACACTTTCTAAGTAAGGAGAGGGAGGAAAAAACACAAGTTTACCAGTGAAGGGTGTTCTTGTTGCACATCTATAATTCAAAAATATCTCAGCTTTTTAAAAATAAAATGAAACTTTGAATGTAATTAGCCCATATGCTGAATTAAGCCCTAAATCAAACAGAACACATTATTAACTTTTAAAACTAGCTACAGAACACGCATAATAGAATTTCATTAGGTTTTCTGTAAAAAATGCATAGCCATAGAGGACTTTCCTCATAACTGCTGCATAGTGCAGCTTGATATAATACACATTACAAGGTGTGGTGTCAAAAACTCCACAGGAGTCTTTATGGTCTATTTCATAAATAAAATAGCTATTCCAATTTGTCCAAATACCTATTTATACAGTAGACCATCACAGCTGAAATGGGAGGTAAATCATGAACAGTATTCCGGTATGAATAAACAACTGCAGTCTTTTTGTTGATGTATTTCTTCATGGAAAGGAAATAACAGAAAAAACAGGGACCTGTGTAGTCCTTTAGTCCCACTTCCTGCTGTCACAGATATCTACAATGCATATCCTCGTTTTGTTTCTTTTCCTTTTTTTTCTTCGAAATTCAGTGCTTTTTTCAGTAATTCTATAAAAACACATTAAAAGGATGCAGGATCAAGTGGAAGTACCAACCTTTTACTCCTACGGTGGGTCCAAATGCCCTTGAATTTGGTTTGGCTCCATTGATCATTTTGCCAGTTAAAAAAGCTGCAGAATGATTTGTGATGAACAAAATTTTTTGTCCCAAAAGCAGCCTTTACTGCAAGATTAATCATGTGTACTGTACATGTAAACCTAGATTATTGCAGCCCACTTTGAAAAAACTTCATCCACAAAATCTCACAATGACCTGTGTACAATTGTTCTAGGATTACTGATAATGATTAAAGTATATCTACATGGTTTTAGTAGGAAGTTTTCATCCTGTGGACTGTAATTTCACCAAAGCCTATGAATTCTTCTTTGTCAAGAACAAAGATTTAACTTCCACTGCAAGTTCCTATCTTTGTCTGAAGTTGAGAGTAGTCTGTTAACGTTATTTGAACTCAGGTTTAGTTTTTTCTTATTTTTAATATGAAAATGACCTTGGTCTAACATAGGATTACTAATTTATGGAATTTACGTCAGTGGTGATTTTTCTAAATCAAGCCCAGAAGAGTACATTTCATTACATTTTTTACAGCAGCATAAACTAAACTGTTGAATTTTCCACTGGTATGACCACTGTGTTTAATTAGTGATAACTGTACGCCAGCCATGGAGCTTAAAAAGCAACATGCCAAAACTAACTATAGTTAACTTCAGCAACAGTGGACAAAGGAGACTCTCCAGCCCTTTAGGAGACGAGGTACTTTTTCTCTTTGCAACAAACTGCTTTGAAAATAATCCTTTGATTATTTTTTTTTTTTCAGTTTAAAGTGTATCCTTTCACAACGTGACTGGTTTTGACCCACTTCATAGAAATTGGCTGCATTTAAACTATACTCAAAGCTCTCCCGTGTACAGTATGTTCTTGTACCTCCCTATGTTTTTTTTACTTTGGAAAATTAATATCTGCTGGAGCGCCAGAAAGGTTTGGTGTGTTAGTATGTGGAGAGAGGATGAGGATCAACATGAGTGAGTGGGTGAGGGAAGGGGCTGTGTGTACATCTTATCAGAAATTGGCTGAATTAGCAAAGTTTCCAATTACTATCGGATGATAGTCGTGATGAGATTTACATCACTTCTGGTGCAAAGGTGGAATTAATTCTTTGCAAATGGCAAATGTTAAAATACCAGTGTTAAAATAGCTAGTGGTAGCCACCACTGCTTTATGACACTGGGTACTCAACCTCTTTGATTACATTATCTGTAAAAGCCAAGAATACCGTGTTAATCAAAAAAGTTTGGAATCAGCTCTTCTCCAAATACTAAATGGGTCCCTAGTGAGACGACTCTGTAAGAAAAGGACCCCTCTGTTTCATGTGCACTAGTGGAGGACGGGACTGTGAGACAGGACAATGAGCCTCTTGGGCTCACGTACAGGCAGTGCAAGGCAGGTAGGACCCTTAAGACCCTCGGTCCCTTCCCATAAGGGAACAAGGCTGTTTATCCTTTGGGGAGACCTAATAGCAGTCTGCCAGTACCTGGAAAGAGGTCACTGGGAAGATGGAGCTAGGCTCTTTACAGACCTGTGTGGCAGGAGGACAAGCAACAATGATCTGGCCTTAATTTCACATGTTTGTAGTAATGATTATTCCCTTCATATATCATCAAGAAGTTTTGAGTTTTTAGATAACCTGGTTCCTAGATGAGTTATTTTAACTTTGAAGAACTGTACTTTTTTGCCTCCTTCTCCCATGAAACAATTATCACAAGCCATCACTCTCTGGCAGCATTTCTGAAGGAGTCACTGTACTGCCTTCTTTTTAACCTCTTACAGTAGAGAGTCTCCTGTGCTTTGAGGGAATGGCTGGCCCCACTATTTTACTCCCCTCTCATATTACAGAAGAACACAGGAAGAACATATGAGAAAGGTTAAATGAGACTGAAACATAAGAAAAGAAGCGAGATAGAGACTGATAAATTCATGACACTTATGGTATATCATATCTGAGCAAAGGTCTGTGCAAATTTCTTCTCCCTTGGAACTGAGCTAACATGCAATCAACTGCTAGTCAGTTGAATCCTCTTTCATTTCTTCCTCTGCTCAGTATTATTTCAAGTGTTTCTGAGGTTGTCACTTGTATTTACTTTCATTTTGATAATGAAGACTTGCAAGCTAGATTTATTTTATCCCAAGTTACACATTTCAAAATAATTGAGTGAAAAAACAGATATTTAGCATATGGGATTTGTGCAACTCAAGACAACCCAGAACTGAGTTGAATAGCAAAACCTTTTGATTTTACACAAAAGAACAGGAACACTTTCTTCTTTCAAAAGCCTTCCTATAGATCATAAAACCCCATTTTAGCAGTCTGTCTATTTGGTAAAATACTTAAATACGTACTGAAGGAAATACATAATGGCATCTTGTTAACTTCAAGTCTCCCTGTTGACTTAAATAGAACAAGCTTAAAGATAAGTGTTTGTGTAAGTCCTTTGCTGACTAGGAGGATGATACTGCAATTTAATGATCATTTCTGAAGTAAGAAGCAAAGGGATAAGAAGGTAAGGGTTGAACTAAACATCATAAACAAAGGATAGTTGTCTATTCTACTTTCCACTGCTGCCCCAGACTATGTCTCAGATTTCTGCACGCCTTTTTTTAACTCTCACAAATCATCTGCAAAGGTGTGATTATATATGCACGTAGCTGGACTGTTAGTTACAGGTGTAAAAGGTACCCAAGTCCTAAAAGTTACAACTTTTTTAATTTTCTTGTTTTACTGCCTACAAATTTCACAGACCAATTATATCCTTCAAAATGCGGCACCTCAGATTTGACAAAAATAGCGTCATTTTGAAAAATAAAATAAAAACAAAATACCCAGGCATTTTCTTTTAAATTTACAGATTTATAGGAGGCAAAATCTATGGCCACAAATAATCACCCGCCCTTTAGTTGCCTCTAAAAAGAAAGCAGAAAAGGAAACATAGTTCTATATATTTATTTTCTCAGAAAAAATAAAAATGAATTTAAAGCATGTGAAGAAAGAACTTACTTTCAGTGCAAATCGGACAGCATCCTTTTCTGTTCAGGATTTTACCCTAATTGGGAGAAAGACAGGCTGATTTAATGAAAGAGTTCTTGGAGCAATGACTGTGTGATGTTGTAAGACTGGATAAGCCTTTGAAAATAGTTCAAGTTGTGTTTGAACTCAGTGCCCTGGTTACAACTTCAAATATCAGGTGCCAAAAACAGACACAACTATTCAACAAGCTTCCTGGTGGTCTCATAACAAACGAAATACTAAAAGGGTTCTCTGTTACCACTTTTAGCTTTAGAGAGAGTGTGAGAGAATTTTGGACTCACATGCACAGATAGCTAAAGCAGACTAGTCACTGGGTTAGCAAGATCACTTCATTTCCTTTTCCTCCACCTTCCCAAAATATCTACATTTCCTATGCATTCCCTGTGCAGATGCAACCTGCTCCACCCCCGCACTCCTCCAAGGAAGGAAGGAAGGAAGGAAGGAAGGAAGGAAGGAAGGAGGGAGGGAGGGATGGTTATGTCTTATACAAGGCTGACTAGGAGCAGAAGTCATGCCTCTGTGTATGTACATTCACGTTCCTTTTCAGTCTTCATCAGCTTAAAAGGTGTTTTATCTGCTTTTACTTAAATTACCTAAATTTAATCAGCAAGCTAGCAGATAAGCCTGGAAAATTTCAGACTCAACAATGTGCTTTTCCAAGCAAAAACTGGTGGTGGTTATAACAGAACTTACGGTGATATTGGAGTTCACCCATATTCCCGCACAGGGAAAGAAGAGGTATATGCAGCTGTGCTGCTCTCCAGCACTCACCCTTTGCTCCAACAGCAGCTGAACACAGAGGAAGTCCCCTCTGTGTGACTACTGCTCCTGTTCCCCACCAAGTAGGTGAGGACAGCAAGAGCGAGCAAATGGAGCTGTGCTATCCTGCCCACTAAACAGTACAGAAAACTTGTGAAAACAGACAACAAATTGGTGACAGGTCTACGCAAAGAGTGGGGAAGTGGGCACGGGCAGTCCTATTGCTGTCTGCCTTTCTGCCTACAGTGCTGCCAAGCTTTGACGATGTGCATGGGGAGACATGAACTCCAAGTATCTGCTAGCAAACTGGAGTGGAGCATGTTCCATCCTGCTCTTGCTTGATGTACACAGATGGCATGAATGAATCCTTGGTCATGAATGCACTTGGGCACATCATCCACAGGGCCCAGTTCAGTCTAAGCTTGTCTTTGAATATGCAACTGCATCTGAACAGACTTGAGATACATCTGGACTTAAGAAAAGGGTTTGATCAGAGTTGCACTGGCAGAGTGAGGAGCACTTAAATGTTTTTGTGACTTCCAGGTCCCTGGGCAAAGAGAATAGCTGAGGACTAGGCTGCAACAGGGAGGCCTACCAAGCACCTGCTAGAACAAAACCTTTAAAGGAGGAACCCTCAAAGCCACACAGAAATAGGGAGCTTGGCAACACATATTTGTAGGAACAGAGACGTGCAGCAGAATGCCACACATTGCACTGCACAGCCTTACCTCTCTGTTTCAATAAAAGAGTTGAAATCATCAGCTGAGCTGGAAGTGGCAAGAATTCAAGTGAAATTGGAATCTCCAAGGCAGCCTGTGGAGGCTGGTTACTTGAGCCACCATGTTGGCCCAAGATCCTGTTTTTGTCTTGTAGAATAAGGAAACCCATTATTGCTAACATGTGCTGCAAGAGTTCGTTAGCACTGAGGGTTCCCTTAGGAGTGGGCTAAGTGATGTGATCCCATTTTTCCCTATGAATATTTATAAGCAGACCACATTTGAGTCTATTTATTTTCTGAGATTTTTCTTCTTTTTAATGGAGTTTTCAATTTTGTGTCTGAGGTTTTTATTTTCTATTTTTTTAAGGCAAGACTAATTGCTGGGGGGAAGGGGGTTGTTTGGTTGTGCAATAGCAACAGCTGTTGTTTTTTTGTGCCTCACTTGGCACTAGAGTAAAACCAGCAACTTTTTGTTTGTAATAATAACAGATGTGTATAACATTATATGCAGTCTGTGCTAGAGATGGGAGAACGTGTTCTGAATAAATTTTCAGCTCACTTGAAGTTCACGGGTTCAAAATTTACCCACCGAATCGAACCCTGCAAATGTCTTCACCTGCCATCAATTTAATTCTATTAACTTTTGCACAGCCTTGGAGCTCAGAAAAGGTTATGTGCTGTAAAATTCACCAAGCTCTCTTCTAGCAGTACAAAAAGAGACATGTTCATGACCACTGATCATTACCACAGACTTAAGATGTTAGTGAGGAATGCAAAGGCATAAGGAGAGGGGGCAAAGTGAAAATTTATAAGGATGGGTAATCAGAAAGGAGACGGCACAAGGCAAGGAACAGAGTAAAGCAGAGGTAGGGCAAGTAAATAGCAAATTCAAAAAGAAGTCTAAAGGATCTCTGAAACTCAGTCTTGCCAAATGTTGAAATTGTTCCCTTTCTATAAAGTATTTAAGCATGTGTTTAAGTTTAAGCACACATGGAGGGCCTACTAACTTCAGCAGAACTGGACACATGCTTAATAGCTTTGCTGAATGGGGGCCAGTATGTACCGCACCTTGCAGGCTGACACCAGGTAACTTGAGAGGTAACTTGAGATCTGTGGGGAGTCAGTGGTCAGAAAGTAAGAAACAGAAACCACAAGCCACAAGGCTCACTAGAACACCAAGGAGGACCAATCTTACTATAAATGTGACAGGAAGGACTGAATTTTAAAAATGTATTGCCTCCGCAGCAGATAAAAAGAATCTAAGAATGCCACTTCCTGTAATTACTGATACGGGATTAAATGCTCCAAAAAGAAAAGAACAAAAGAAACAGAAATTTGTGTCTAGCTCTGTGAAGAAAATTAAAGAAATGGCAGAAACAGTCCTAAAAAATATGTCAGCCCGCAACCAATAGTTTGAATAATACAAATGGCTGGGCAGTACTGGAAATTTCTGCAGAATTACCACTTTGAAACCCATACTTTCAAGAAATAATTCGCCAAAAATTATGATGATAAATAAAATGATTCCATAACCAAAAAAACCCACCCACAATATCATGCAAAGAGTATTAAGACTGCATGATAAAGCATTTAAGTCAAGAAATAATATTCTAAATACTTTGTGAACCTTCAATCCTTTCACACTCAGTTGTCTGCATAATAACAGGTTTAATGAGATAACTTTATGTTGCCTGACACCTAATTTTGTTTTTTATTCCACAGCATCTTCAATAATCAGTGGAGACTGCTTACTGTCAAAAATATTGTGGAGAGAAAAGGAATGGAGTGCACACATCTACAGTTTGCAGAGACAGCAGCATAACTCTATGCACGATATTCAGACTGTCAGTATCAGAATCACTAATATATCTTTATCTCAAATAATGTGGTGTGTTTAACTGATGTTTATAGATTTGTGACAGAAAGTCTCATCAAAGATAGTGGAGCAGAGACGAAAAGTAAAAGATTTAAATCAATTAGCATATATTATTTGCTTTAAAACTACTTGGTACCCACTTGGAATAGGAAAATAAATCTTACTCTAGAGTTTACATTCTTTCTCCTACTTGTCCTTCCAATTTAGCTTGGAAGAGCAGAAATGTAACGTGTACCTGTGGAGGAGGGTGGGTTTGCCTGCAGCTTGCATTTTAAGGTGGGGAGCTGGCTGACTAGTTATATACTGAGGGGAATGGTCCTGCAGGGTAAAAAGGCTGGTCTTTCCAGCCATAAGGAACCAGACCTTGTTTGTGGACTTACCTCAGAGGTCAAGGGCAGTTTAGGACTTCACATTAACCTGGGAGCAGGTTCTATAGCATTACGGAATGAGTTTGTCAGTCAGTCTCACTTATACGCTGCAGCACTGTCAGTGGTGAATTTTTACCCACCGCTATTGTCATTTTAGAAGCCTCTTCAGCTGATCATCTCAATGCTCAAATTTATATATGGATACAGCTGAAGTGATGTACTTCACAGAAGATCTCTATTAAGTCACACTAGCTGCTTGATCTCAGAAGTACCTTAAACATTTAAAATGCATCAGCACAAGGAAAATATAAATACGATGCAGTGTGTGCGAGGTTCTTGGCCAACAAAGAATTTGAAGAGACCTAAAGAGCCCAAGCTCTCACTTCCTGCTTATACTGTGAATGGCATGAAGGCAGCAAACCTGACTGCCATGAGCAATATAACATTCCCAGAAGAACAGCTCCATTTGTTCACACTTCCTGATGTGTATGCAGCGTCTCGTGTGAGGCCCATTAAGAGGAGAATTGCCCTCTGCAGTGAGTGCCAGAGCAACAGGAAAAGGATGTTCCCCCTTCTGAGGATCTTGAAGCCTACCGTCACCAGAACGGGGAGTGCCAAGGTGCAGGCTCTCTGTTCTACCACTGTTTCTGTCAAAAGTTTACATGTATAAAATTTTACAAACGAAGAGTTTGTCATTTAAAAATTTTATATCTAGGTCTCTGTGACTCACATCTTCCCCACTGGCTTCCAGGATCAAGAAGGAAACATTGAGAAGGTGTAATGCTAATAACTTGGCTCTCTCTTCTGCAGTTTTCCTCAAAGATCTGTCCCTACATGACGTGCTGTTTAGAGCTCCATCTTGTGAAAGCTTGAGCCATGAGACCAAAATCATTTGGCAGAGTCAGAAATTCAAGAAACAAAGGCTGATTTTAGCTCGAGGTTTCAAGTAAACCTAATTTTTGACACCATTAAGTTACAATTACACCACTCTTTGCGTTCACTCCAGACTTTGAAATAAAAAATAGCCAGCCCACAACCTTAGAGAAAGCAGCATGGCTTGGTTGAACTAATTTTCTTTGATTTGTCTAATTTACATTTTCAAGCAAGTATTAAGCCTGATATGCACTGGGAAATGCAACTGCAAATTCCTGTGGCTTGTCTTAACAATATGCACACTACTGAAATATTAACAGTCACCTCACCACTCTATAAAACTATTAAATAAAAGTCAAAAAGAACTGTTCCAATGTAGATACTTGGGACAGAGAAAGTTAAAGGAGAAGGAGAGGAGGAGCAGAGCCTTCAGAGCAAGGACAGAGACAGGAAGACCATATTCAGGATAACAGTAGCACATTCGGGGAATGCCAACCTAAATTAACACGCCAGAGGATCCCTTCTTTCCAAACAGCATGCCCCACTGTCATGCACACACTTCCAAGAAACACTGGAAAAGATAATGGTGGAGCAGAAAAGAGAAGAAAGCTCAGTTCTTTTAAAAAACTCACATGAGGACAGCTGCTGACTGGAATGCACTGTTTCTTGCGACACTCTGTCTTGCCTTTCACACAAGCACAGATGGTGCAGTTCACAGAGGACCACATCTCTCCATCCTGCAAGAGGGAACATGATATAGTATCAGTTGGGGTGGCAACAAGAAGCTATTTCAGCAATGTATCATTGCACAAGAAAGGATGAATTTTCCTGTTGGCACTGTGTCATTGTTTAGTCTAAATTATTTTGAGGTGTCTGTCCATGGCCAGTTGGATTCAACACAGAGATCAAATTCAGCCTGGTTTTCTTCCCTTTGGCCTTTTTGGTAAGAAATTCATTTTTCCAAAGCTAACCAAATCACATTTGCATTTTTCAACAGTGTCCTGATTATTTGCATTGTTTTCTCTCCAATATGCATCTGAGTTGTGATCACACCTACCACAAATTTTCATTTAAGTTCACGTAATTAGAAAAACCTGATTCACTGGGTTGAGTGATGTCTTTAAGTTGTTGCACATGAAAATATTTGATTAAGATGTCAGCATATAGTGAATTTATTCCCATATGTAGCATCATTTCAACTTAGGGCAGGAATGGTCATATAATGAATTCTAATTTAGATTACTACAGCACTTTCACAGATATTTGATCTGCTAAACATCTGAAAATATTTAGAAGAGATACAGTGCTGAATCTCTCAAAGGCAGGGCAGGTAAGACAGACGAGGTACAGCTCTGAAAATATGAAGTGCAGAGGATAATATGCCTCTTAGTCTTGTCCCCATTTGGGATGAATTGCTTGTGGAACTGCACTGGCTCCTTTTTACATGGTGCTGCATTTGCCAAGCATGGTTCCTAAAACATTCTGTCTCACCCACTTACAGCCTTACACTAGTCTGCTTAGAGCCAAACTGTGCATGTTTTCTGTTTACAGGGCTGCTGGGAAGGAAGGGTGAGGATAGACCTGACAGGAACAGGCAGTTCAACCAGACAGCTGTGAATAATTATGTGCCCACCTCAACATGATGTTCTGACCAGAAACAGAAACAGACTATATCTGAAATGCCAAGGAGCCTGACTTATTCAGCTCAGCTTGCTTCATCAAAGGCTGTCTCTCTCCTATTTTTTGTTTCTAGGGCATGTTTCTATTGCCTGGTGTTTCTGATGTTCTTAGGTCTCTAATGACCACTCATCGGGCATCTGCCAAGGTACCGGAATATATCACAGCTGACGGCATGCAGCTGCCCTGAATTTTTGTCTCACAGCTGGTTTGCACAGGAGTGCAAAAATACATTTGCTGTGCCCATTCTACCTGTGTTAGACCATTGAATTCAACCAAGCAGCACTGAATTTACATTTTGCACACAAGGCCAGAAATGGATGTACTGTCTCGTTATTTTTTCACACTCCATATAATACTAGTAATATAATAAAATCTTCACAAGAAGCAGAATATTTTAGTTGGGTGCCTAAGAAGTAGGCATTTGTTCCCGAAGCACAATGGCGCCAGTGTGAAAGTGCCAATCAGATGGAGCATAGTCTCAGCGTACAGTAGGTTCACATGTAATTTCCAGAATAAACACTTCTGCTATGTACACAAAAGATGGAATAAATGGGAAGCAATTCTGGCTGAGCAAACCAAGTATTCACAAAGGACTTAACATTTGATCTGATTCAAGGGTCTCTTAATTCACAGATGGCCCATGAGGTGACAGAATCTTTTTCTGACACAGTGTGAAAAAAAGCTGCACCACTTGGAAAAACAAATGGGGTCTCAGGAACAGTAGAAGTGTTCTGCAGGGACTCCCTTGTGACTTCAATACACTGGGTGAGAGTGCAGTAGGTAACAGTTATTACATGGCTGTCCCGGTATAAGATGTCAGGGGTGCTGTCCTTAGCAAAGATGTGAAATGTAGTAAATCAAGTAACTTTCAGCCAAAATGAACTTCACAAAGCTCCTGTTGGCTCAGTTATGGAAAAGACTCTTTGGCTCAGCCAACAAAGCCTACATACCACTCAGAATATCTCCTCCATGAGTATCAGTGTTTGTTTGGGAAAGCAGAGTATCAGTATCTTACTAAAAATGCATCAATTGTCATGAAACAGCAGCTTGACATCTACATACAGAGGGGGAGACAACATGTAGCATTCAAGGAGGAACTAATCTTTATAGGTGACTATCAGCAGAATTTACACAAACTCAGAAAAAAACAGATGGCAAATTTTGCAAAGCTTTGCCTCTGAGTTGTTCCATCATGGATCAGGATGGTGAGGATTCTGCTAAAAACAAGCTACAATACTAATTTACAGCAAACTCATGCTATTTTGGCTGTTACAATGGCACCTACTCTTGAGCCACACCTGAAACCTTACCTGGAAGATCTTATTGCCAAACTTGCACACTTTCACGTCCTCAGGAGAGATATACGAGACACACTCCTTGCAGCAGTGGTCTTTGTTTTTATTGCATTCACCAGGAAGTAAGCACCTCTTCTTACATATCACTGTTGAATCCTAGGTATAAGGGTGAAAGGAAACTATAAAATCATCACCAAGATGTTTGTGCTCCTGTGTGTCCTTATATGTCTGTTTGCTCAGTCATTGCATCCACCCAAGACACAGCCCAACTGCTTTGAATAGGTCAGCTCAGAGAAAATAAGTATTATTTATAGATAAAGGGAATCTTTCATGGTCTATGAAGCTAAAGCCCAGCTTGTATTTTTGTTGGCCTGCAAAATCTCACTGATTTGGTGGCGCTTTTATTTTTTTTGCCTTGGTAAAAATTTGCAAGTGGTTGCAGTCATGTTAGGGAACTAAATAAAAATCACTGACCTTCAGCAGAGAAGTTGTAATTCATCATTTAGAAATTCCTCTTCCATTCTAATGCAGTCTAAAGAGGACCACATAATCTGAGCAATTTTACTTTGCATCACACAGGGTCAGGCATCATGTCTCATCTGAGGCTGAGGCAGTCAACAACTTTTTAAACTTTCTTAGCACAACTGCAAGTGCTCTTCAGATCAGATTCTTTGAGACCACACAAGGTGCCAAACAGTATCAGGCTTACAATTCCACAGCCCTACAAATTACTGCTAAGCCAGACAACCACCAGCACACAATATCAAAGCACTATGGACTTACCTTGCATGTACACACCGTGCAGTTGTCATACATAAATGAGGAACCATTATCATACACATTGCTGTGAAAGAGGCAGCTTCCAAATGGGAGGTCAAACACTTTCCTCTGTCCTGAACAGTAATAGAAACAAAATGTGGTTGAAAACATGCCACATTGTCAACAAAAATAGTAGGGCTTATTGTCACCAGACCAAATTCATGTGCAATGTGTTATTTGCTATGTGTTTCCACTTCAGTGTGAAAAAAATATGTACTTTTAACAGTTCACTATTCTTTTAGTACACATTCATCTCTACAAATTCTACTGTGAGAGGGAATATAAATGATTTATGGCATGTTTATATAGGAAAAATCTTTCTTCTCCTTCTCTTCATAAAGTGCACAGTGCAGCTAAAGGAATAAAAAGTAAGCACTGCAAACTCTTAAGGTAGGTACACTTAAACTAGTTTAAACAGTCTTTAACTTAAAGCAATAACTTATCAAAAAAAGCAGTCTTAACTTCTTTTAGCATATCTGCCTCAGGGGTTCACAGCAGCCAAGCTAAATCAACTCAGTGACACTGATCCAAAAAAAACCATAGGTGTTGTGCAGTCTTAAGAAGATAGCTTGGTGTACCATGTGTTCACACAAAGCTGCAAGAAATACAGGAATTTGCATTGTTTATGAACAGAATGAAGGCAACACAAGATATTTAGTTTCCATAATCTGCAAAATATTTGGGTTTAATGAGAGTGAGCAAGGGTTTGGGGCACTATAAAGAGAAGGCAGCACCAAAATCAAATCCTCCTGAAATCATGCAATCCTGCAAGCACTTTCAGACCCAAGTTATAATGCAGTTTGTGCTCCTGGAAGCTTCTCTTATGCCTCAGCTTCTTTCTCAGTAAGTTATTTTAAACAAGTGACCATTATAATACATACACATGAGCTCTTCACTAAAACACTACACTTACCTTCCTAATTTTGAATTGCCCTGTTTACTTTTGGAGGCAGCCAACTAATAAGTTTTTTTATGAGTGGCTGTCACTCTCCTAGCTTATAATTTCTGAGGTCTAATGTTTAACAGGCATCAAATCTGAGGTATGGAATGCCCATTCTAAGTACATACTAGAAGTACTAAGTACTAGGCCAATATTTTAGCTGTCAAACCATCAGGTCTTGCCACACTCGAATTCCTTCCTTTTTCAATAATTCTTGATAAATGTAGAGCATCTTAAAAGAAAAAGGTTCCATTTTTCTCTGAGATATAAGTGAATAAAAGGATAAGCACACAGGAAAATCCATTGGATTTGCCTTCAGTTTTTACAAATCAAATGTTTAACAAAAGTTAAGAAATAATTGCTCTTGTTCAGTTAGACACAATTTAAACCTCCCTCTCCTGCAAATTAGATACTTGGAATTCACCTGTGCTTGTGTAGCCAGCCTTCCTTTCACTGGATGTGCATCTTTCTCAAAAGGTTTAATTTCTCTTGCAGGACTGACATAAGGAATCAGTTGAGGATGTTCAATAGCCGTAAAAGGAACTGCTCTACATCCATGCACCACTTAGGGGCAAAGCCATGCCATAGTCCTGCCTGTAACAACACTTCTACTGCTCTCTGTGGGGCCAGGACTTCAATCGTATAGCTTGTGTCAGCAAGTGAACAAAAGTCCAATTCTCTCCCACACCCTCTTGCCATGCCTTGCAAACTACTCAGTGCAATTCCGGGTGGCCAACCCAGTTCAAATAGTTGGTTAAAAACCACTGTCAAAGGAGGCACCACTTTAAAAGATGTGGTGATGAAGATATTGGCTTAATGGTTGTCTTTGCTGGCTCATAACCACTAGTTAAACTAATAATTCAAGTCCCAGTAGAGTCCACAGCATTCTTCTAAGCTATGTACGCAGAGTATCAGGAATTCAATTGCAGGGAGGTCCTCCACATGATACTTTAAAAACCATGCCTCAGCATCCCTGGAAACTTCTCTCTTTCCTGACTGCCATGCAGTGTGTTACTCATCTCTTGGCTTTACCTCCCCTCCAAAACTTTTAACACTTCCCTGTAAATAGATATAACCTATTCACAGGTATATGAGATGCTGTAAGAGTAAAAACCACATAAAATGAAATTCATTATTATTAGTGAATTTGTTTACATTCTAAGAAGGGAAAAAAGAATTTGTAGAAAGATCCTGTTGAAGCAGACAAAAATTAAAGCTGCATTTTGAATGCCTAGTTCAAGGAGAGGAAAGTTCAGTCAGGAAAAGCATGGGGAGGAGAGGACAAGAGGAGTTTACAGAAGGAAAGGAAAAATGTCCTCAGCCAAAACAGAAGCTCAGCGTTTGGACTGTTCTCCTCTCCATTTCATTCCTCTACTTCATTACTCTCTGGTACTGTGGTTAAATGTTCCAGGCAGACATCTATTTGTAGCATTTCTCAATTAGCAAATAAATAAAATCACGTTTGTTTCATGCAGTCAAAAATGTTAAGTATTATGACAACCTGGAATTCTATATGGCTTTGCTGCCTCCAAGGTCAGACCTCTCTACATCCCTAACCTACACATGGAAAGAGATTTCAGATGAAAATATCGTCAAAATTACAAAAAGTTTCCATTGAAGAACTGGGAGTAATTGGCTCTGAAATTTTTCCAAACCTAGTTGTAACCCCATAGACCAAACTAAAGTTAATTTACTTGGTAGGATGTAAGTGCTCCTGGTTTATGAAATAGATGGAACGTTAACCTGTGGGAGCTGTGGACACAGTAAGGGCAAAACAAGGCAGTGCCTTATTTTGTCACTGCCTTGCTTGTCATGACCTGGAAGACCCAGCCCTTCTTAGAGGCCTATGACTTACACCTTTAAAATGTGTTGGAAAGATGTCACTGAAAATATTCGTGGATGACAGCCTGATTCCACCTTAAGAAGGCAATCATGAGATGGACACCTGGATCTGTGGCTTCTCTGACGACAGTTTCTAAAAATGCAATGTCAGTTCAGAAGTTTCCTCTGACCTGCATTTCCTCAAAACCAAGAATGCAAATGCTCACTCAAGTAATAATATGAGATGGTGAGGCCTTTTTCTTGTGGCAAACTCCAAAGGAACATTTCCTTCCGCTTCAACCTCCTTTGTAAAATATATAATGAAGGTGGGAAGTATCTCTATATTTGTCCTTCTAAGCAAGGCAACTGGTCTATGTTCAAATGCTCTTCTGCAGCTGCTTGCTTAGTACCACCCACCACAACCCTAACACTGACCCTGAGTACCTGTTCAAAATCTGTGGATTATAAATGCTGAGCAGTAGTCTCTTTCACTTCCTGGAATTTACCAGTATTGTGAAATACTGGTCTAAAAGATGTTATGCACAAACATATTGTATTAATTACAAAATTCCTAGGGGAAGAAACCACTCACCTAAGCATTTGGGGCAACACTGTCCAGCAGGAATGTGACTGAGGTGCTGGGGACACGAGAGAATGGGGCAGACTTCTTGGATACACTGTGTCCTGCCACCCTGAAGGAAAATAGGCTCCATTAGAAAAAAAAATTAAAGCAAAATATCAAGTATAAATGTGCACACACACACACATAGACATACACAGGCAACTAGCTCTTGAAAAGCTTTAGCCAAAGCAGTATTCGCCAACAGAAATTTCTGCTTGCATCAGGCGTACAGGACATGTACAACCGTCTTTCAAGACTTTCTATATTGCTTGCAGAGATCTTAGATTATCCATATTTTTTTCAATCTCTCAAACAATGAACAGAATAATTGAAGAAATAGTGTCTTTCTATCTTATTTCTTGGTGTGGATATGATAAAACCAGGGAAAATAAAACCATTATTCATGAACCTTTCCTGATGTTCCAAAAAGTTATTGAGAAATTTTTTATATTTTTCTTCATCTCCTGTGTCATGCCCTTCTAGGCTTGTCTGGGACAGGGATTAAGTGCTGAAGCAAGATGAGAGCAGGTGTTCTTCCACTATGTCTGTGACCTCAGAAGCCAAATAAGCCGAAATCACTTAAGAAAGTACATTCTTGTTAGCCTCCAAGGCCAACTATGCAAACCCAGAAGGTCTGCTTTCTTCAGAGGACTGAAAACCAAGTGGGTATATGAAATTTTGAGAATGAATGAGGAAAAAAAAAAAGAAAAGTAAAGGAAAAAAAAGCAAACTAGACTGGATATATCCTGGTGTATCAATGAATACGAGAAACAGAAGCAAAGACGAAAGCACAAAAAATATGTCTGAGTCAGTCAAAAGAGATCTTATTTCTCATTCCGCTCTCTTGCCTGATTACTTCATCGTGCCTTCAGAATACTGTGTTTAGCTCTAGACCCTCTACCAACGTGTGCTCCATATGCTTATGAGAGGTCCAGGTTGCCAAATTCTAAAAATCAGTCCACCTTTGTCTCAGCAAGGAAAGCCAGTTTTTTTCATGGAACTGTCTTGCCTTATTTATCGCTCAGAGCAGCAGGCTCATCCCAGCAACAAGCCTTGTGTTCCTGATGCTGTGATTGAAGGCTTATGAACAGTCTCCTCCAACCTACATGCTGATGGCTCTCAGGGCTCCCTGGGGAAAGATGAAAAAACTCGTTCATTTTGAAGAGCTCTGTGCCTGAAATGATGCTATACCACTCCACTCCTAATGGCCTCAGTGAATCATGTAAAAGCTTTTACATATAGGCAGACGCTGTTGCACAGAAAATAACATACTGACTGTACCCCCGTTCTATAATAAGTTTTCAGGCACTGAAGTCTACCTGTCCCACGGGGCTACCAAAGCATCCTGAATGCACATGGCTGAAGACTGCTCGTAATTCTTTCACTGCGGCATTCAGGAACACAGAGCTTATTGTAGACTGAAAGGACTGCTCTAAATTAAGGGTCTGACCAGAAACTTGACAAAACTAAATTAATTCTTGAGTGATGTTCCTTAGTATGCTTAGGGAATAGCTCCATGAGAAAGAGACACAGGTGCAGAATGAAAGAAAAAAAAAACAAAGAAGGGTTCTCTGAAGTAGTGCCGTCATTCACCCCAGGGAAAAAGGCTACAAGAAGCTAAAGTTCAAACTTCGGTGACAATTCAGCAAAAGGGAAAGCAAGGCATGGATGTCTCAGCCAGATTGGTGACAGCATCAGGAATATATCCATGGAAGATCATGAGGAAAGGCTAAAGGAACTGGGACTGTTCAGCCTGGAAAAGAGAAGAATTCGAGGTGACCTAATCGCACCCTTCAAGTACCAGAAGGGAGCCTACAAGAAAGATGGGACAGAGACTTTACAAGAGCATCTAGCAACAGGAGAAAGAGAAATGGCTTTAAACCGAGAGTAGGCTTAGACTGGGTATTAGGAAGAAATTCTTTATTGTGAGGGTGGCCAGACATTAGAACAGGTTGCCAGGAGAAGTGGTGGGTACCCCATTCCTGAGAGTGTTCAAGGCCAGGTTGGATGGGGCACTGAGAAACCTGGTCTAGTGAAAGGTATCCCTGCACATAGCAGGGGGATTGCACCCCGATAATCTTTAAGGTCCCTTTCAACCCAAGCTATTCTATGATTCTGTGAAGATAAAGCAATACTCCAACACATGGTGAGAACAGGTCCTTTCTTGCAGTCTTGCTGCTGCATTTTATACTCACATAACCTATGGCTCTGCAGAATTGCCATGGAGTTTTGCTTCTCTGATAGACTGAATCAAAGCTCAGGCTTAGCACACTATAGAGATGTTGCCTTTGCAGCCTCTTGCACAGGTATTTTTTAAATAAAAAATGCCATGGATAATGTAAAGTATTTTCTCATTTCAGCCTTTTGTTTATAGCTCCTTCTTTACTTTTTGTACTGGCCCCTCTGCACAAAACTAAGACTAGTTCCACCTGTCTCTTCACCTCACTGCTGCTCCTGCTTCCAGCTGGAATGCTGCTTTTTAACACCAAACTCTTTTCTAACTTGCTGCTGTCCCAGATAGGCTCTCCAAGGCTTGAATGCCATGCTAGTGCAAGTTCAAAAACAGTCTGAAACAAATCAATCGGTACCATTTAAAGTAAGAATAATTCTACCTGCCCTACAGAACTTAAGAGAGATAATTCATTGGGCACTCATTGAATGTCAAAACATGCACAATATTTCTATTTTCTTAAAAGCCTCAGTCATTATAATTCATGACTCACAAAGCATTCAGAATACCTGTTTTCAAAGCAGCTGGTGCAGCCAGTTCGTTAATTGCATGGAATAGAACTGTGTAGGAAAAAAAATGAGTGCAACAAAAGTTCAACAAAAAACCCAAAATCAGTGGAAAAAATAACTCTGGAGAGGAAGAAGATTGGCTTTGGATGACCTAAGCCAGGGTGGGAACTGCACAGTGAACACCTTGCCTCTTCCACCTCTCAATTACCTCTACAGCTTTTAGCTCACATTTCCTTGTATGATATCTCCTAGGCAGCCAGAATGCTCCAGGTCAGAAGCAACACCCTCCAGCTGTTCCAGTAAAACCAATCCTGAATTGGAAGCCAGCAAAGACCAATAAAGTAGAAGTGACATCTGCTTCCTGTGAGAAATGCTATTCAAGAGCTAGGCAAATAAATCCTTGAGCAACAGTTAACATGAACTTTAATCAGAGGAGGCTGCTGCAGTTCAGAGTCTTTTGGAAGTAACAGATTTTGTAAGAAATCTACTATCTACAAAGAAAATATTCACTTTCTACCTTGCAGACAAATAAAACCACTGTAACTCCTGCTGCCACCTCATATCTGCAAGACAAACCAAAAGGCTCTGAAGCATCAGCTCAGCACGTGGTGTGGACTGAGGTTTCGTCTTGTCTCAGCAGTTTTCTCAAGAAACAGAAGAGAGGGGGAGATGAAATAGCACTTTCTAATGCTCCCACAAGAGGTCCATCTTTGAGAAAGAGAGATAACGAGTTCTTCTTTAGATGAACGCATGGAGCTGGTCCATCTAGCCATCCATTCACTTCTGCTCAGCTCCTACCTCGATTATGGTATTTTGCTGTTCAATAAGGACACAAGTAACTTGGCAGAGTTGAGAGACACACCCACCCAGGCCGTGACCGACTGCTGGACACACTGGATGAAGGACAGAGTGCAGTTTCTGGGTAGGCTACCCACATGCCTGGTGCACAGCATCTTTGCAGCTTGTGTGCTGGGATAGATGGAGAGAAAAATGTCTGCAGAAAAATGTCTGCAGGTTGGGAGCCTGCTGTAATTAATCCCCAAGAACCTCAGGCTTCATTTACCATGAGGGCAAGAAAGTGACCACCACCAACAGCTTGTCTTTAGCAGATTTTTAAAGCGCTCATGAAATCCCAGTAGGACAGAGATTTCCACACTCCCAATTCGTTTGCTACTGATAATCAGCATGTCTAAACTTAATAATATTTTACATACTTGTTATTTAAGGTTAAAGGTTAACCTAGGTATTATTAAGAACCAAGTTTCTGGCGGGTATCTCATTGTCTGTTTCACTTTCAGGTTTCATCTCCATGCTTTAGTGAAGCTATAAATCATCTAAAAAAGATTCCTCCTTAGTTTTGCCCTATGTTCACCTTGTGCTTGAAAGACTGCTCATCCTCTAACAGAAGTATAATTTCCACTGATTTTGCAGAATATTTTCTAAGTGGTGGCTGGCATTAGGATTCAGTGGATTGTAGACATTTATTTTTAACTTTCATTCTAGAAGAAGTGTGAAAGGTTTCATTTGCTACCAGTGAGCCTATCCTTACAGAAAAAAAAAATAAAAGGAAATATCAAAATAACATTTCTCTCAACTCTGGAATACATATTCCAGACATTAAGAGCAAGGTCAGACACACACTGTAGACTCAGCAGGATTATTGTAAGAACTAAGACAGATGTTCAAGGTTGTCTCCAGCTATGAAGAAAGATTTTACGCCACCAGCATGAAAAAAAAACTTTGAAAGTTCAACAGGGTCACTACTGAGCAAGGCTGCCCCATGCCAGTGGCAAGAGAAGCCAAATAAACACACAACTGTGTGACTGTTTGTCTTCAACTACTCTACCCCAGTGCAAGTAACTACAGTCACCATTAATATATTAAGAAATATTATAATTTCTGTGACAGCAAATGCATAAAGGCAATAAATAGATATATACCAATAAAGAGATAGACATATGATTTAAGATTCAGATAACAATGAGTATTACCATTCTGGAATTAAAAAAATATTAAGGCATTCCAGGACTCGTTTCATTACACCACACTGGCTGATGTGTATAGGGCTTCCTATGTGAACTGGATGGTGTATTGACTTGCATACACTTGGTGGCTTCCAGGAGCTCTGTCTGACTTATTAACTACTGTGTGATAATAAAGACTTTCACTACCTCCCAAACATGTACTAAAAACATAAACCAGGTCAGCAGGATGTACTATTGCAAGCATCTCCAAAATGCCTCTGGAATCATGTACCCTGAAAACCCAGACCTTGATCTTAAAATCAGATTACGGTCCCTGATGTGCCATGCAAGTAGACTTCAGGTACCAAAGGGAGAGGATACTGTGCTTAGAGTGTGGGTTTAATATGGAAATTTAATCTGGAAAGGTGTTCTCTCCCAAATCAGACGAAAGACACTCCGATTCTTGTAACAATGCTGGTGCAGCATGTGGTGGACAGCCTCTGGAAATAACTTCACCCCCACACAGTATTTCAGGGCCCCTGAAACAGCCATGTCATGCACAGTGAGAGTTCCCTGGAAAGGTCACAGGAGGAAGATTTTTAGGAAATGCACAAAGTAGCAATACGGTTCTCAGCATAAAAGCAATCAGCACATCAATCAGACAGACAAGTCAGAGCTTCCCACACTCCTGCAGCCTGATGTATTGTCTAGATTAGGATTTTTTAAATGCCTCTCTAGAAAGTATTGGATAAAATTCAGAATAGGGAGATCTTGAGCTTCAGCTCAAAACAGCAGGTATTTATACTGTCTTGTATGTGCCAGATTTTTAAACTTTAGATCTAGATCTCAAACCCTATTTTCTGAGATATCACTGCTATGGGAAGGCTTTAGAAAGCTGCCCTAGTGACAGTCTAAAGTGGTGTCCTGAGAACTGCATGTGAAGCAAATGCTCTAAAGAGCTCACATACATTTTAATACCAGGTCATACAGATTAGTGCGGATATAAATAAATCTTCTTAAATGTCTTAAAATTACCTAAAAATCTATACAGATTAGAAATGGTAAGATACAAGATTCTTGTGAATAAATTACTAAACCAACTGTGGGGCAAAGCAAAGGCACAATTCTTGAAATTATTTGAATTTTTAATCTCAGGCTGATGCAAAGGCATTCCCTGATACAGCAAAAGAAGCATAAAAAACTCTGTCAATTTCTAGCAGGTAAAAGTTTGACTTCCACCACTTCTCCTTTCATACGCACACTTATGATACAATTTGTTAGGTGTACAGTCTGTGCCATCAACAATCTGCAGTAACAAGAAAGTCTGACTAGTTGTCTCCAACTAATGTAAATTCATGTCCCTGAGTTCCTAGCAAATTGGAAGTGCAGTTGCAAAGCGTCACAGAGTTAGAACATCTTGACCTAAAACCAAGAAACAAAAAGTCTCCCTCTTGGAAGTTACTGTGTATATGGCTGTATCCATCTGCTGAAGGATGAACTATATTAATTCATTAATTAGTAATTTAGGATAGAATGAAGGCTGTAAATACTGTTATGTGTTCCATTAACCAAATATAATCTGTACAAAGTGACATGTAAGTGCCAGGTCTATCCAGTCTTGCCATCCATTCCAGTTCACAAGAGCCACATTTCCTGGGATTGTTTACATTAAGAAAATACATTTTCTCTTCTGTAGAGGGAAGTGGGTTGCTGTTTGTTTGCTGAAATATCACAGCATCCTCCCAGAGACTGAAGTACATTCTTCTGGGATATAGCTCTACACTTTGAAATCAGACTGTTGGGGAGCTGCTCGTCCTGCTTCTTTCAAGTTTCACAAAAACATGAGTTGCACTGAGTGTCCTGTGGGAGGAGGTGGAAGACCAAGGTATTTACTGCCTTGGGTGAAACGGACCATTCTGGAACATGAAATTATGGGGTGCAGTAACTTTCTTTAAGGTATACACAGGCAGAGACACTAGTCTGAAATTTCACAGTTGCTGGAACTGCAAAAGGACTCCCTGCGGGAGGTCACAGCCTTCTGCTTTCAGCTGGGGGACAGTGCAAACAGCACTTGGCCACATTTCTCCAGTCTAACAGCACTATGTAGAAGTGTCACTGGGATGATATTGCATCTGGCTTCACAATCCAGCTGAAATCAAATCGTTGGCTCAGCCAACAGCCTACTTGCAAAGTCACACAGCTGAACAGCCAGCAGCCCTCTCCCCTCCAGGGCTTACACAGAGAGCTCTTGGCTTGGTTGAAAGTGATGTTGTAAATAGCCCCTCTTCTCTTAGAAGCCCTGGAAGGTTTAATTGTGGGGCATACTTTGCCCCTTTCAGGCTGATTTCCTAAGGAAAGAAAGCTTATGCAGGTGGAAACCAGGGACACCTGTAGTTTGTGAATCACCGACCAGCTCCAGCCATAAATGATCAAGTGACTACTCTGAAAAAGGCATATGGATATAAAAATAGCAAAAATCAAAATGACAGTAAAATTGCAAGGACATTAAGTTCCTACAAGTTTTTTTCAAAGCCAGACTGCTGCAGAGAGTAGAGAGCCCCTGATTTCTAAGAAGGAACACCAGAAAGCATCCTACAACGTTAGGCAGCAGCTGGCCTTCCAGCCAGCATCTCCCAGGCCTTCTGCCTTTCATTCAGTGCTTGTGAAATGGAGGTGCTGGAAAAAAACACAGATTTTTGCAGATAGGAGAGATCAAGTGCCACACATCTATAGAAATAGAGCTTTGCTGCTTCTGCTGTTCTGGAAACATAATCTCTACTCCTAGGTTAGCAGAGACTTCGGTACATAAAACAGGTCTGTGTCCCATACCTAATGCACTTTTCCCATGAGATTAGACATTTTTCTTCATGCCTTTCCTGTGTTGTTTTTCTTACTCCCAGTACCTACAAGGATTCATGACACCTGTGTTCCAGACTGGCCATCAACTATCCTAAGTACTGGATGCTTTCAGATGCAGCCCATGTATTTGTTTTGCTGTGAGAGTTGTTATTTTATTGATCCTTCTCCTGGATAGTTCAACAGCTGAGGCTTTTTCCAGGGTTAGATCTGCTTCTCTCAATACATCTCTCCTGCTAGCAGAAGTAATGTGTGCCACTAACTATTCTGTCTTTCATTAGGTAGTTTTTAATGCCTCTGAATTAAAGAGAAGGCAGAGCTTCCAACAATTTAACAGAAGTGCCTATTCCTTCTTCTGCTAGTTGATTGTGAGTTAAGAAAAAAAAACCAGAATTAACAGTATCTCTCAAAAATTCAGAGATGGCTGGAATCACACTGCGCCACAAGCACCTTTGTGGACTGTTTAATTATCCCTGGCACTATTTCCAGCAACAGATCAACACTTCTCATAATTTTTTTCCCAGTGAGAGACTATCTAAAAAGTTATCCTTATTTTCTCAACTTTACCAACTACACTTAATGCCTTAATGCTACATAGCAGGTTGGTTCTTGCTTTCAGCATGCAGATGACTGGCCAGCATCTCAAATCCAGCTTTTCCTCTCATCTGAATCTTTTCACATCATCTCCATCCCTTACTGCCATTTCATTCACTTACTAATCAAACTTTTCCTTGGTGCAGGTCTCATTAAACTGATTGCTGTCACTGTGCCTTATAAAGTCCATGCTGGGTAGGAGTATCAAAAGGTTTTAGAATTCTGAAATTAAAAATAGCTCATTATTAATAGGCAGCTACATAACAGAAATGCCACAACCACAGGTACCCCTGCCCCTATCCTCCACATATCTCGGTGTTTTCTATAACCCAGACATCTTTATGCAGGCTATCCTTCCCCCTCTAATCTCCCTGCTGGTTGCTGCATAGGGTACACTCAGAGCCAAGGTTGGAGGTTAGAACATATATACCAGGTGGAAGAGGTGGATTTTAAGGCAGGATGTAGGCAAGGACTGCCCCAAAGGTCATACAACCTAGCGGGAGTCTTTCCACTGATTTTCAGTCCACTTTGGATGATAGTACTTTGAACAAAAGTCACAGAAGTTGCACAGGCAATGGTGAAAAATGAGCCAAGATAACCACTTAAGCAGGAACGGGCCACGAGGGCAGCTGCACACTGCAGAAAAGGGGCTCTCCACCACCTTGGGGGTAAAGAGCTGCAGCTTTGTGGGGACAGCAGATGGGAAGCAAAGACACTGGGAAGGAAACAATTCTAGCACACCACTGCAGAAGGGAGTTCAGCTATTCATGATTAATTTAGCCATTGCACCAGAGGTCTCCAGTGACTATGGAAGCTTTGCTGTGAGCCACATGATTATTTATTTCTCTTCTAAAAAGAACTGTTTCTATGACAATTGCAATAAAACATGCTAAGCTGGAAACTGTCTGTGGCCAGAAAAACTATTAAAAACCACTAACAAGCTTCTTCAGCTTACTCATGTCCTATTCCAGATAATAAGAAAGTTAGGGTTAAATCCAAGGGACTTTCCTAACTTCAGTTATTAGAAGCAGAGCAGTAGCTCTGTAAAACAGGTCCTGGCTTCTTGCAGCCATGACTTTTCCCCTGAATCAGTTGGACCCTGCTTTGTTTTCACTGGCATCAAGAACACATGAAGCACAGTCCAGTGGGTGTACAGTTGTGTATACACCACCAGTGCATTTGCATAACGTTTCAAAGTCCTAACTCAATGCCTGCAAAACGATAGCCACTGCCACAATGTATTTACATAAAGATCTTGCTTTTCATAAGATAAACTTGTACAAAGGCTTTTTTTCCTTTTTTTTCACTTCTTTTTCTACAGCCTAAGGACATCCGAAGTGGACATTTTTGATAGTACCTCACAAGCTTTTCTTATTACATCTCACAGCAAATGGTACTCCTATAAACCCCACACTTTGGCAACTATTGACGACGCCCTTCACCCCCACTTCCAACTCCCACGTTACAGTGCAGTACTGGCCTCCCTTCTGAGAACAGCTTTTCCTTCTGAACAGTTTGTTCACAGAGATACAGTTATTAAATCCCTCCAGTGTCCCCAGTGTGTTTCCTGCACACACAGAATACTAGTACCATTGTGGCCCTGAGAAAGGTGACAATTCTGACTCTCACTTCATCATCATTCTTTAAAATACTTGGTCACAACCAGAAACTCTACAGATGTATCCACACAGTTTTGTCTTAGAGCATTACTTTTAAATAATTCCCCTTAAGTTATCTGCAGGAATAAATCGCAAGACTTGAGTGAATTAAATCTCCAAATGCCCAAATTCTGACATCTGACATTTAGATACAAAATAAAGACTTTTTATTCAGAAGATACTTTCTTGTAGACAATATGAACTTCATTTCATTGCATGGTTTGAAACTTCGGGTTTTGGGATGCAAATGTGTAAAAAACGTCATTAATAAAACCAGTTAGGGTTGTTCTTGGAACAGCAAAAAAAAGCACACAATTTAGAAGCAGGTACCTATGCACCTTAACTTCGAAAAGTTGTTACTACGTCAAAACCTACCAGAACAGTTCACATCAAATCACTGTTCCATTCACAAGCAAAGAGAACAAATCTCCTTCTGTGGTTCAGGGCAGTGAGGTATTGGAGAGGTTGAGACTTAATCCTTCACCAGCTATTTCTACAATTTATGGATGACCTTGCCTCAAGGTCTGATGATAAAGCACACTGATACCTGAAGAACATCCATGGTAAAATAAATCATACTGTTGTAGTAGTAGTAAGGACACTACTTCTAGCTTTTTACAAGACCTTTATACATGCATCTACACTCCTTAAACGTTATGCTCCATGTATACTGGTGAGGTACCCTCAGGAAATATAGGATTACATACACACTGCTTCCTTAATGCATCCATCCATCAAAGGTTTTCATTAACAGGAGATCCTGTTTGTCCTAAGCACTTAGCAAAGTGAGTTAAAAACACACTTTAAAATGTTACGTGAGAAAGGGGTAAACTGCAAGAGAAAGCGGTAAACTGCAGCTCATTCAGAGGATTTATTGGAAAATAAAGTTTTAGGAAAACTAGGCTACCTTTATGAAACCAGTAGGCTATGAAACTGTTCCTACAGTGAAGTAGTCACAGGAGGAGCTTCAATCTACCCAAAGTGGTATAGGATTAGACTCACTGTCAGCCAGTGGTACCTATCAATAGTAAAATCCGTAATACCACAGTGCATAATTCCACTGCTTTGTACAACATAGAGCTGTCCATCTCCAGAGATGTGACTTGGCTCTACTCCAGGGTAGGGCACACTCTGGCTTGTGATCAAGGTAAAGTAACATATTTTAGTCTTAAACACAAGCCTGAGCAAGGGGTGCTGAGGAATCTGCAGTTCTCCACAAATAGCCTTGGGAAGCATTTTGATTAGGAATCATTTACAAGCCGGAGTTCCTCTGCCACTTCCTCCTTCCTCCAGGGGTAATGACTCACAGAAGCATCAACAGCAAATACTGACATTTCCCAGTCCTGGCTAGCAAGACTGCTAGAAAAATAACAGGGTTATTTTCTCTCATTCCTAGCTTGCAAACAATCTGCATATGCATGGGGAGAGCACGGATGAAACCCTAAGAAATCCATTCCTCCTTTACACCCCTGCATGGACCATGACACACATGCAGGCATTCCAAATCTTTGCTTCCAATTTTTTCACAATAAAGTTCATATCTAGCTATTGCTGTTACTTTACGGATGGGATCCTGTTGCTAATTAATGGCTTCTCATTGGCAGCAAACCGTCTGTAAAGGCTGATGCCCAGATGGTAATTTTCTCAGGGACAGCTTAGGCATGGTGAAGCATCTACAACAACATGGTGCCATTCAGGCATTTCTAGCACACCAGGCGTGGCTATATTTTGGGAAGGCCAGCTCTTTTGGCACATACCTAAAAGCCTGCTGCACTTCTTGGTCTGGGTCAGACCCATTATGGCAAGCCAACCAGCTCGGAACTTACCTCCAAGCTAAGCTCACATGACATTCCCAAAGTCAATGGCCATACCTAAATTCTTGGCAAGGCCATATATATATAGGCCATGTTCAGGCCACAGCACATGGCCAACTTCATTAAAAAAGATGGACAGAAGAGGTGGAAACACTTGTATCTACCTTTCCAATTACGTCCTGCTAACCAAAGCACTTCAAAACAGAAGTACAGAGCAGTAAAAAATGAAAAGAACCATATGAACCATGAGGTTGTCTAGAAAGGAGTATATCTCCAGAATCCAGCAAAATGGGTATATACCCCAAGAATAATTTTTCGCATCTGGGACTTCTCACATAGGAAGATATTTCCGCATTTTACATTTCAGAAAGTACTTGTATTAACACTAATAATGGGGGTCACACCACATGCAATTGGAAATGCAAATTACAGTGCAATCTTATACTTGCTTACTGCCTCATCATCAAAAACCATTACTAGTCCCTCAAAGAGTAAATAAGCAAGCAAATAAAATCTGGGTTTGGTTGCAAGTGTAGGTGTCTCCTTGGCCCTGTTAAGTCTCCTTTGTACCTGTCTAATGATGTAAAATGGTCTTAAAATCAGTGTAAAATGACTCATTAAAAACCCTCATAGGAAACAGAAACATACATTTTTAAGTGTAGAATTTGTTGAAGTACTAGAAAAAGGTATGTTAATTAGCCAAGCAAACACATTTGAAAAAATGTGAATTATTTATATTGCAACCCTCAGCCATAAGCAGAGAACTTTGATAATTTACTTCTCCAAAAGCTCTTGTCTTTTTTCTCTACTCTTAATTTTATTTAACATGCTCCTGAGATTACAATCCAGAGCTCTCTTCTCAGCAAGTTTTCAGCATTTCCAGTGTTCTCAGCTGCACGCACTTTCAGTTATTAACCTTCCCTTTACTCCTACAGGGTGGTTCTCTGATAATGTGCAAAAGTGTCATCTGAAATTACTCTAAAGCAGAGAATAGCTACACACACCAAACTATTATTGTAAGTTAACATTAACAGCCGCTATACCTTTCAAAATGATACAGTATTTTTTTACTATTTAAAAAACAGACTCATCATATAAAACAGCTGCCATGTTTATTTAGATAAGTGCTCCTCCACTCTTATAAAGTGGAGGCTGATGACAGATGCTTCTTTAAGGCAAAAATATTAATTCTAGAAATGTCAGCATCTGCTTCTTTTCAGCCTAGCCTTACAGATTCACACATCATTTTTCATCCACAACGAGAGTTTCTTTTTTTTGTACAGAGAATCTGAAAACACGGGTGTAAATCACTGGTCCCGAGGCCTGACACTTTTATTAGCACGTCATTGGTGCTACATGTGTTAGGTCTGATTAGACATAGAGAGCATTTTCCACTGCCCACTCCCTATGCAATGAGGAAGGCTTACACTTCCCTGACAGGAATTTCCCACCTGACTGTTCCATTTTTGTAAATCGGTATTTACTAAAGTTACGAGATGCAGTACAAAAATACTGTATGTAGCTCCTGGGGTTACTGGAGATTAAAAGATACTTANTCAGCCAGCTGGTTTTTTTTTCCCTCTTGTGGTGAGACGGAGAGCTGAATTTTGTTTCCTGGGACTTTGGTTTTTTTTCCCTTCTTCTCTTCTGAACTGTTTCAACAACATCAGAACACATCAGGAGAATTTTCTCCCCGAGGCCCGGGGGTGGGCCCACGCCCTCACCGACCAGCTCCGAGGAGGAGAGAGACCACACCTACAGATGGACTCTGAAATCTTCCCAGGTTTCTCTCTATAGCGGGGGTTTTAATTCATTATTGAGCATCATTATCCTTTTCCTGTGTGTTTGTTAAAATAAATAGTTTTTATCTCTTTCACTTTCCTTCGAGGAAAAATTTCCTTTTTTCCCGAACCCTGTGGGGGGAAGGGTGGTTGTAACCTGGTTTTCTCTCAGGGGCTATATTACTAGATTTTGGCCAAACCGGCACAAAAACCAAAACAAAACTAACAAAAAAACCCAAAACCAAAACAAACAAAAAAACCCACAAAGCTAAATTTTCTACTAAATTCAAGGAGTCCAGACTCCTGGCCCACCCAGCTACCATTCTGTAATTAATTTGCATGTATTTAGTACAGTTATTGCTGTCCTTTTAATCATTTACATAGTACTGTTAGTAGATACAGCAGATGAAGCCCTATACCTTACTCACTACAAACATACAAAGAAAACTTCCTACATCTTTGCACCACATCACGGAAGAGCTCTGCAGTACTCACGTTGCCTCCCAGAGAAATGCATGCCAATAGAAAACATCACTCAAGGATAATTCTGTACAATCAAACCATGAACAGACATACGAACAAAGAGCAATTAGAAGGTGCTAGCCATCAGCAATTCAAGATAAACCATCCTTCAGTTAGTGACCAGTTAGAACAAATTAGAGCTGCTGCAAGAGTGGACCACACTAGCTAAAAAGTCCCTCTGGGCAAAATCCATATACATGCCACTAACCTGTGCCACATCATCCCCAGTGACTACCCAAGACATTCCCATAGCACTGGCAGCCATGCTAAAGGATTTATGACTGGAGTTCCATACCTTCCTGGCACAACAGCAAGCAGCCAGGTGTTCTATTCAACAGCACAAAAATATCTGTGTTGAATAACCAAAAGCTGTCCTACCCCAACTGGCAGCTGCTCTCCACAGCCAGCTATTTTTTATTCAGACAATGCTCAGGTTGCTATCATAAACATTTCAGTGACAGTAAAACCTCTCCAGAATGGCTGCAGAGAAAGGTGCTGACAAATCTCTATATTTCAACAATTTAAGCTGGCCAGAGATGAGACATCGCTTCTGGCTTGCCTGCAGGCCACACTGACCTCTCAGCACGGCAGTGTGCCGAGGCAATACGTCTCTGAAAGAGCAGAGCATGAGCTGAGAACTTGAGGCTGCCCACATCCATTATAGGGGCTTGTACAAAGTGCAAAATGACTTAACAAAGTTTTCCCAGTTTTCCTTGGAGTGGGGCAGTGCAGATCTTCTCCTGTAAGAGTAAGTCATTTATTTACATAGGTAAAAACAATGTGCTGCAGGTTTTCAGCATAAACAAAGAAGCTGAAAGACCAAGTTCTTGCCTGGGCGGCCTTATAAACAAAATAGGTAACACAAAGCCAGGGAACAAATGGGAAGCAGCTTAACAAAACTGCAACTGTGACTGTCCTGTAAGCTTTGTGATCTCTTTGTTTGCTTATATGCTTTCTCCAATTTATCCTGCCTTTGCTCCTTGGCAAAAACATATTTTTACAGATGGGGCTAAAAATAGCAATGATAGAAACAGAGGACTGAAGAAACTAAGAGTTGCCAAGTGAGGTCTGCATGAGGCCTCTGCAATTCTGTGTCCAATTTAAACTGATACTAGAGCAGCCTTTGCTAAGGGCTTTCTATTTTCCTATTTTCTGTGGGTGACAAACACTTTTTCTATTGGCTCTGCTTAATATTCCTAAATTCTTAATTATTAGGATTGATCATGCATATAATGTAAAAGAAAAGTTATTCTCACTGACATTAAGCTTGTATTTTTTCAGTAACACCAGGGGAGTCTGATTGGCAACACCATTTTGTTTGTAGTTCAAAGACTCTGCAGGGACTTTATTTTCAAAATATTTTTATGATTTCTTTAGGAGAAAATGTTTTTTCTGTCATGCATTTTCAGATTGCAGAAAAAGGTCAGTTTGAACTTGTTGCAAGCGTGAGCCCAGCTCTGCCAAATCCTGTACACTTGCAAGTCCTGGTTAGCATTGGGAAAATAGGATTTGACAAAAAGGTCATTTTCAACTTTGAGACTTCCCTTTCTCCCAAGGCCTCTGTAAAAATCATGCAATAAGGTTGTTCAGATGGTAACCTGCAAGCACAAACTGTCTTCTCCAGCACTAATTAAGACTTATGCAAAGAGAAAAACAACCCAAATCTATTTAGAAATCTACTCTGTTTTTCAAGGAAGGATTCCCACTGTGTCCCAGGTGTTCTTGAGGCAGCATAAGCAAGAGAAAGGTATCCTAAGAGAGGCAGTATAGAGCTCTTGATTTGGCACAGGCATGACACAGCTCATTCCTTACATATAAATGAAGTAGAACAGCAAAATAAGGATGAAGAGAAATTCCTACTGGCAGCATCCCTCAAAATACTGTCAATTCTTTCCATGTCATCTAAGTAAGTGTATGTAACCAGAAGCAAGAGAATTTTCATTTAAGTGAAGACACAGAAGAAAATGCATTACTCTAGATAACAGCACTACCGTTTGCGTGTGAGACCTTCCCCTTCAACTCACTTCTGTTTCAAACAATTGAGAGCAACCAAAATAAATGTAAAGAGAAAGGGATTATTTAGCAATTCCATCCTCTTCCCAAATGTGAAACACTTGCTTAGGAAGGGCTCCTCTTCAAAGCTAAATGAAATCTTCTCTGTATTATCCCTCCTATCTGTAGTCCTCTCAAACTTTCTTAATTAATTTTACTGCTGGTTTCAAAGAGCACTCTAAGTTGGCTCTAATCCCTTTGGATTGCATATCAGCATTAGAAACAGGAGATGTATTACTATTCTCTCTTTTTTTTTTTTCCTCCCTTCTTTCTAAGAGGAAGAAAGGAAGGATAATCAGTCACGTTATCACTCTAGACTAGGAGGCCACTATTGCATCTGAGGCAAACTCTGGGCTCCTCGTGTAATTTTTACACACACTTCTAACTTGACAGATGGTAACTGTGCTTTTTCTTTTTCCTTTTTTTTTCTTTTACTTTTATTCTGGCAAATTCTAACAGACTCAGTCTACTCCACAATAATCTCATTAAATCAAGACAGGTCTGAATTATGCTTCATTTTTTCTTCCTTTTTTCCTGCTTTACTGTGAAACAAAAAAAAAATTAACTTGGAGTTTCAAAAGCATCAGAACTCAGACATAGATACAATGGACTCTGTGTAAGTGAGGCCATGGACAGGATATTTCCTAACTCAAGGATTTCTCAAGAAAGATCCAGGAGCTTCCTGGAATAGACAGGTAGGATTTTACAGCCAAATTTACACACAACATAAGGTGATGCCATTCTAGTAAAGGCAATTTGAACACAGTGAAAGAGCAGCTCCTTATACTACACCAAAGCTGAATTTGACAGAAATTATTTCATTAGATTCTTTTCCTGAAGTTATTATCCACTCTTTGTTTCTAAAAGAGCGAAAAGAGGGAGGGAGAAAAAACCTGTATAGAAGTCAGATACTTATCAAGAGAGATTCTCCTATTTTGGTGTAAATTCTTTGCAGATTGCACCATGCATCTGTCCCATTTGCAAGTTCCTTAAAAGAGAGAGAGAAAAAGCACTTTTTTTCCCCCCAGAGTGAAACTTTTTAATTGCAAGCACGGTTTCAGAGTGGATTTAAAGTGAAATATAATGAAACAGATATCCAGTATTTGTAGCTATTTTTAAATGTAACAGAACAAGGAAAAATCTCTGCCTTCAGTATATGTTGAAGCAAATTGGTAAAGTCCCTCTCTAACAAAAATCAGAAGAACCAAGAGCATCATAAAATCAGCAGTTAATGTATTTTTCAAACATTTCATTTGTGAAATTTCAAAGGAAAACCTGCAGTTCCTCCCTTCTCTTGTTCTCACTAGTATGCTCAAAAGCAAATCTCTAACTTCCACTTCCCCATGTTTCTAATCCACAAATACTGTTTAAAAAAGAATTATTTTCTCTGGAGCACATGGAAGTGAAACAACTGCAATAGAAAGGATGGAAAAGCCTGAGTAAACTCTTATCTAAATGACATTTATCTGGACTTGAAATTTAAAAGCAAAGAGAGTTGAACTGAGATACTGTGTGGCACTTCCTCATTGGGAATCTTTGGCACTGGCAAAAAAATCCTCTCTGATTCATCCTCACCGCTGAACCTTTCAGTTTATCACATCCCTCTTGGAAATCCAAAGGTCGTAAAGATCCCTCACCACTGCAAACCTGGAAAGGGAAATTTTGTCGCCCACCCACAGTCCTGACAAAATTGCTCACAGAAACACAGGAGCAACACAAAGCTCACACAGGTCATGTCTGTTGGTAAAGAACAACCACATGAGCAGGAACTCGAGGCTGTACAAGCACTGCGTGGACACTTGAAAGCTGAGATTCATCAAGATGACATGACTTCAGCACCAGTTATAATGCTGTGATGCTCTCCTCTTCCCTCTCTGTGCTGGAGCCAGCCCCAGCTGAGCCCTCTCTCCCTGATGCCACAACAGACCTTGTTTTCTTCCACTCAGCTGCCTGTTCCCCAGGAGTCAAGTTAGGCAAGATGGCTAGACAGCTTCCGGGAGGTGGCCAGAATCTGTAAGTTTAGTTAGAAAAAGGCTTTCCCTGTACACAGGAGAATTCCGTTAGGAACCTCCAAATGCCTACAGTGATGAACCAGACAGAAGCTGGCAACCT
Organism: Rhagologus leucostigma; assembly: GCA_013397725.1. NCBI lineage: Eukaryota > Metazoa > Chordata > Aves > Passeriformes > Rhagologus > Rhagologus leucostigma. Next base: position 583,982 of record VZTD01005085.1, on the reverse strand, counting down.
TCTGCCCTCTCTTTTCCAGGAGGCACTTATTGACTCTGCTGGAGGGGAGGCTGAGTGTAGGTGAGTTTGGATCATGCTTCGCTCGGGTAAGAATTCACAACGTCAAACACTGCAAGCAAAATCAGCCTCTCCAAGGCCCCATCACTACAAAGTTCTCCACATTCAGTGCTGGGCCAGCTTAGGCTTCTCATTCCAGTTTTGCTTTGAATGATGGAAATAAGAAACAAGAAGTGAATTTTCATCTTACAGAGACCTAAAAAAAGGAAACAAATTAGAGAAGCCCTGAGAGAGATTCATTACCTGAACAAAGCCTCCACCAATTCAAAAACGTAAGGCCCACAAAGATGGTTTAAACCATTTACCTCATTCCTGACCAACACAAGAGAAGGGATAAGCAAGAATAAGGGTTGCAGTTGTGACTCTAAGACCACCAGCTGATGGTTGCCTTCCAGATCTGAACGCTGCCAAGTGGAGGCTATCCCATACTCAGAGGTTTGCCAAGTCTATGAGCTGCAGAAAAAGGTGGTCAGGTTCTCTCAAGCCACCTATACCAGCTGCTTGAGCTGATGCAGCTGACTTTGCCTGGAGCCCATTTAGCAAGTGCTTTCTGGCTCCCTTCCACTGGCAGAGCTCAGGAGACAGGAACGTACACAAGATGGGAATATCGAGCATCTGGGGATGGTAACGTCTTAACCAGCACAGCTGCTGGCAAAGTGAACATCTGTCTGTTGCCCAGGTCTCCTTTCACAAAGAAAAATGCTCTCTCCCACAGGCTCATCTGCATACTATACAAGTTTCTCCTCCCTCACTAAGTACCTTGGCAATAGTTAAGTTTGTCCACAGTGTAAATTAGCCCATGCAATGGTTTGTGTTACCATGGCTAGATTCCTTCGGATAGCAACAGCTAACTTGAGTATACTGCAGCATCAAGCACACTAACCTTTTTTATTGCAGGTTTTGTGTAAATGAGCCAAAAAAAACCTGAGAGGAAACAACACCAAGGAGAATATTCTGTATGACTTTCTAGCATGACCAGTACTGCATATATGTTGGATAACAACAATTTGATTACCTCAAACTACTTCTCTCCTAAAGAACATAACACCTGGTTTCGTTCTTAAAGCTTAAAGCTGTTTTCCACCCAGTAATTAAGTAAGTTGTCAAGCAGCTGTCCCATACACAGCCAAAGCCATTGTTTACAAACTGTCTGGGGCCCACTCTGAAGCACTGTGGAAGATCTGGAAGCCTCTTAGGCCCAGCTAACCATGTCATGTACACCCTGCATCATGCAGAGGGAAGCACTACGACAATTGAAGGATGTTTGTTAAGATACAGAGAATTCCAGAATTTGGAAATTCAAAGCCCTAGAGCAGATCTTGAGTGTCACGCAAATCCCACCTGAGAATGCAAACCACGTTACAGCATTGCTACCGAAAGAGCAGCGTCAGGTGGGAGGGAAACACCACCCAGCGCTTATTGCAAATCTTTCTGGCCTGGAATATCCTATTCTCGTGCTTCCCAGGCACTGCTGGCTTCACCCAGCATGAAAGCACCACTAACACTGCCTGTGTCTCATAGTAGCTTATTTCACTCCAAGGTGCAATCAATTCTTATTTTACTCCAACTCATACATTCCTACTGGTGATGTCTTGAGGCTCTCCTATTCTCACGATATCAACGAGAGACTCTCTTGCTCTCATTAGCCAACAAAGTTTTCAAACAACTGTGTCTGGGGAGGGAATTCCTGCCTGAGAACATAAGAAGCCACTTCTCTCTCTGGCTGCTTCACTACGACTTCCATCAAATCCCGTTCAGCTTCCCAAGTAAATGCACTTCTGCCTGTTCACCTCCTGCCTCCCTTCCAGCTCAGTACAGCACAGCTCAGAGCATCTCTCAATTCCCTTTCCACCATTGCAAATTACACAGAAATTATGTGCTTTCTACCAACAGAGGAAGATGAACACATTTGTGCTCTGTTTTTTCCATGCTTGACTAAATACACCTCTGCCAGTGTTCCTAATGGTCTGGATTGCAGGAGGAGCAGCAGGAAAAAAAGTAACCATTCTTTTCCTGAATTCCTCAGTAAAATGATTCATTCTTCTAATACATTTCCTATGTTTTGAGAATTTTCCATGTTTCAGAGGAAGGTAAATGAATCCTGCAACTCACATGAGTGTTCTATTTTTGACAGTTCTCAACGATATCAGATTAATGGACAACGTTCAGTATCATGAAAATACTGTGCAAGAAAAGGGGAAAGCCACACTTCCTGGGAAAATGCATAGAGATTAAGTGTTCCAGCTTGAAATGTATTTTGCTGCTCTCCTCCTGGCTCTTTGCCTGCCTTCATGTGGGGAGAAAGGATAAGGTGTGAAGCCAGATCAAGGTTCCTCTTTTGTCTCCAACAGGACAAGCCACAACCAAGGAAAGAGCACTGTGAATAAGTCTTGCATACAGATGCTTTTCAAGAAATCAGGACAGGCAGTCCCAGTGGAAGGTGAGCTCATTGTTAAGCCTGGCTGGCCAAATGCCCATTTTCTCCAGAAGTGTTACCAGTCCAGGGATATAGCTGTAGCTGAGTCATATGGACCTTCCCCTACTTCCCAAAATTTTTCATCATTAGAGCTATCACAAAATCATTTATCCCATTTGTAAAAGCTACAAATAATGTGTTCCATCACCCACAGTTAAACTCAAAATTCATAAATAACTTTTAATCCTACTCCTTCAACACAAGGCAAAGCTCTGCTCACAGGATGCAAGCTCCCAGAACTTGTCATGTTTGTCCAGTTTTCATTTGTAGCTATTTAATGCTAGTCCAACATCTGTATGTCACATTCTCTCTTTAAAAGCATAAGTGCTTTTCAAAGCATGCCATATGCCAGAGTTTTCTCAGTTATTGCTAGTCTCTGGAAGATACTTCTTCCTCTCCTTGTTCTTGGAATGTCATCCCTCTAGGTGATCCAGGAAGGTGCTCACCACCATGCTCTGGCTACACTGCAGTAGCTCATTGGAAAGCTGGTAATTATTAAGAGCATCCTAATATCCCAGTTAAAGGGACACCCCTGTACAGTAAATACATGCCGCATCAGTCAGAACAAACCTTACCAGCAAGAAAAAACAAGGGTTAAGAGAGTGCATCTACTGAAAGCACAAGCTATAGCAGTAGTGGAGAAAAAAAAAAAAACCCAAACGCATGATTAAACATTTAGTAAATAACAAATTACCTCCTTCATCTGCCCCAACATTTCAGGCAACTTTTCTACTTCTCCTAAATCAAGCACCCTCTGCATCCTGAAGACAGCCTTTAGCTTCTGCTGCCTGAGACAGCACTGGCCTCTCCCTCTCTACCTTCCACGTGCTCTCTCAGGGGAGTGGGAAGGCCTACAGCCAAACCTGTGGCATTTCTTCTAACTACATCCAACCCTAAAATGCCTTTGACCCTCTGACTTCTGCTTACTGCATGATGGGGTTCTATGTAATGCTGCAGGGATGAAGTCAACCTGGCCTACCCAAGGTTTTGTTATTGATAGTTTTACTATGCTTTTTATCACATTCCTGGCCTCAGCATCTCTTACAGTCAACTGAAGAAACTGTGATAAAACTTTATATATTGTATTAGGAAAATATTAAATTAACACCTCCTTATAGGAACCGCTGGAGACAAGACACATGCCCAGATGAACCATCCTTCTGCCTCAATCCGTGGATCCTTTCGTCTGAACAAGCACACAGAGGATTCAGCTATACACCTAAAACACCTAAACAGGTTATTGTAGCAGCAGGCACAATGGAAAGGTGCCCATAAAAGTCCTAGTGAACACAAAGACACCGGTTAAGTAGCCAAGATATTTCTTTTTAAATAGTCAATTGTGAGTGAATTGGTGATGATTCAAAGTAAACAACCCTCCCTTTGAAAAGCCAAACACACACAGCAGCCAGAGTTGCCCCTAGAGAAATTCAAGTGGGTGCTTCTTCCCAGGATTAGCAAGGCATTCTCTGCTAGAGTGAAAAGGACAGAAAGGAAAGTGACAAAAAAAAAAGTCTACATTTTATTCCACATGTCTACTACACCATCCCCAGGCCCTTCACTTCAGAGATGAGGAAAAAAAATGTGAATGGGAATTACTAGGGCATAGATTACTTCTCCTTCTAAATTATAACAGTATTTTGCACAGGTACTCCCAATTACTTACTTCATGGGGTAGATCTTCCTGCTAACTAGCCTGAAAGAACAAGAGCAGTAAGTGCCTTCTGGCACCGCTGTCCCTGAGGTCTAAAAGAGGAAGACCCATCACCAAGAAACCATTTTCCGTTTTCCAAGTGGTTACAAATGCCTCCAGTCCCTTACATTCTTCCCAGCCTTGCAAAAATGGAAGTATTATTGAGTTAAAAGTTGTAGTTTAAATTTGTCCCCTACATGGTGACTTCAGTGGCAATGTGAACGCTGACCAGCTAACCCACCCACTGGCCAGCCACCACCTCCTAAGTCAAGCCCTCTGCCCGGTAACCCACTCATCCCACGCTGTTGTTAGCTTGCTTCCCTGCGTGGGCACACCTTACACAGCAAATTAGCCCAAGAGAAGGTGTGTCAAGTGTGGATAACCCTGCAGCGAAGCTATTGCAACCTGTTAACTGCTGCAAGGAGGCAGAGAGGCTGCAGCTGCCCCTTGGGAGTCTGCATGTGTGTAAAGGTGTTTCAGAGCTCTTTATACATTGTGAGCTAATGACTGGTGATTTCATCTATCTTCATTCTGATAATAAATACCAACTCCAACTTAGCACTTACAGCTGACCAGACTCCAACTCAATACTGCCTTTTTTAACTCCCCAGCAGAGCACAACTGTTCAGGTTTCATTCCTTTGTGTTCTCCTATAACTTTAATTAGGCTGAAAACCAAAAACCATAAGTTAATGCCTGTTATTCCAGTACAGGGGTATTCCAGTTGTTGCCAGTTTTTAATCAATCTGTATATGCAAAAGTTTCTTTCAAAAATTGCACTGTCACCAGAAATCAAATCCAACAATTTTACCTTGCTGACCTGAGTTTCGTTACCAGAGAAATTATGACAGGGAGACGCAAAAGCAGAGAACAGGAGCACTCGTAAAAGGCCTCACTAGCACAAATACACACACAGGAACACCACCAGCTGGGAAGCCAGCTCATACAGAAAAAAAGGGTCAAGTACTTTCAGGTTCTAGAGAATTATATTCAAATTAGGGTTTCACTGCATGCAGAAACAGAGCTGCTGGAATCTGTGAATATGGCTTCTATTAAACGTCTGTTATTAATTGCCCAGTTAGTCATAGCTGGCCATTTCTCTGCTTAGGAGCTGCTGAACACAAGGACAGCCCATCAGGCTGTTGTAACATTTCACAGCACCTTTCTACTGGTAAGTTAACATCACAAGGAGTAACTACTTCTTCTTTATCACTCTGCATTAAATATCCCCTTCTGCAGCTCCCTGTGCTGCTGGGAAAGGCAAGCGCCCCTCGGCCAGGCTGGGTGGCAGGCCAGGCTCAACCTCTCCACTCCCCACACGGATGTCCCAGGGTGCCCCCGAGCGGCTCCACCAGGCGCAGGGGGATAATTCGGCCTCTGTTTCCCCTGCCTCCTGTCTACCGGCTGTTTGCTAATGGATCTCGGGTGCACCTTGATGCGATGTGTACCCTGGCTCCGGATGAGGCACCAAGGCGCGGCTGAGGTGACCCTGCCAAGTCCCGGCAGGATCGACGTCACCCATCTTAACAGGTCACTCTTCACCTAACAGGCTTCACCTCTCTGACCGCCTTCTCACTTTATGGCTCCTGGTCTTTCTCACAAAATCTGCCATCACAAACAGCTTTCCATGATGTTTTTTGAAGTGGTCCCTTGGAAATGCCCCGTGACCGCGGAGCGGGGCTCTGTCCCCCACCACGGGCCGCCTTCCCCCCGCGGCCGCCAGGTGGCGGCTGCAGCCCGGCTGCCCTTGCCGGGGCTCTGCTGGGTTTCCATCGTGCGGTCCCGTTCCCGGATCCCGCGGGATGCGGTGGTTAGACTTCCTTCCTGGAATAGTGTGTGTCCTCCCACAGATAGTCTGAGCCGTGTGCTCGCTCCGCCAGTGCCGTAGCTCTGTCCAGCTTGAGTCGTGCAGATCATTCTGAGAGCCCAGAATTGGGTTCCCTGGGACCAGCTGGTTTGGAGTTGCAGCGTGATGCGCAGGTGCTGAGGAGCAGTCGCAGCAGTGTGGCTTGTTCACACCTTGGTGGGATGTCTGGCAATGATTCTTTTTTCTTTTTTCTGAAGACAAGGGAGAAAACAGTGGTAGAACAGTATTGGGGCACCACTGCCTAGGCAAAAAGTGTATCAGGAGATGGGAATTTTTGAAATAATAATTCTCCTGCATAGTTCCTCTCACTTGTGCCTGAGAGACTGGAGATACACACAGGGAAAACATGAAAGCCACATACCTGGGTCTCTGGAAATTTGCCATGGGAATAGTAACAAATGGAGCAGTAAGTTGAAAATACGAAGCTTCAGAGACTGGCTTTTAAATAAATTTGTAGTTGACTCTGAGGAGGAGCAGCACATCTTGGCATTGACTGATGTGGCACTGGTACAGTGAAATCTACTACACTATTTATCTAGAGGCTTCAGATGTTTGAGAGATTTTTCCAGGAGAGCACAGCAGTAAACACTTCCTGATTAGTTTTTATGGTGGTTAAATAGCTATTTTTTTAAATGTGAACTCCTCAGACCTGTATCTGTCACATTCTTCCTATGTTCCTGCTCTGTAAGGGAAATTCACCAAAGAATTTGTTGCTTCTGGCATGTATTCATGCCCTTTCTTCTGTGAGGCTCTGTCTTGTTTCCATCCTCTGGTCTCTTCCTCTCAGCCTCAGGATCCGGAGCTGGGAGCTGCTCTGGCCCGTGGCACTCCCAGGACCAGGAGCTGCAATACCAGCACTGTCTGGATCAGATATGCTCTGGCTAAGCAGAAGCTGTGTGACAAAGTCCAGGAATGGATGTCATTCCTGCTCTGTCAGCTGTGGAAAAGTTCTGCCTTTGTCCTTCTAAAGCAGTGCACGTGCCTGGTGCTGGGTCTGAGTTGAGCAACTCTGTGGGACAGCACGTAGTGCTGTGGCAAAGCAGCAGCTACTCCAGTGTGCTAAAAGGGCCTTGTAAAACCAACACGTTCCTTTTTAAGAATTGGTATCCTAAAATGAGAGCCGCTCTGCCAGGGGCTCAGTGCCCCTCAGTTACTTACTGAGAGCCCCTGGGGGAAAGAGACCCTGGAGTGGAGCAGGATCTGCTTCCCAGCTCCCAAACAGCTTGGATGCCTCTGTGATGGGAACCAGGTTACAGCACTCTGTCCCCTGACCTCAGTGCCCCACCTCCTTGGTGTGTAGTGTGCAGGATGCTGCTTTGCCTCCCTCATCTGTAAACCTTTGACCTGTTGGCCTGTGGAATCTGTTTTGCCCAGTTTGGATGAAGTATTACGATTTTTATCAAAGTGTTCTCTGAGGTCTTGATGTTTTCAGAGTTCCCAGGAAATGTGGTTTCTAACCTTTGTTTGCAGTTGCAAGCCTTATTTAAAGAAAAACTATAATCCGTACATATTGTATAATATAATCTAATATGAATTTGAAATAGTACATAGAAGTGTATGTGTGTGTCAATATTTGACAGAAGTACTTGGATCTGGGAGTGGACTTCTTCTCATCAGTCTGGGGTCATAAGATGGTACATAAGGTGTCCCTAAGAAGGTTGGGGACAAACATTTTAGCAGTGCTTGTTGTGATAGGCCAAGGGTAGGTGGGTTGAAACTGAAAGAGGGTCGATTTACATTAAATATAAGAAGTGTTTTACAACGGAGGTGCTGAGACCCTGGCACAGGGTGCCCAGAGAAGCTGTGGCTGCCCCGGATCCCTGGCAGTGTCCCAGGCCAGGCTGGACGGGGCTTGGAGCAGCCTGGGACAGTGGGAGGTGTCCCTGCCCATGGCATAGGATGGGACTGGATGAACTTTAAGATCCCTTCCAACCCAGAGCATTCTGGGATTCTGTGATCTTTCTAGAGGTGCCATAAGCATTTTCTTATCAGCTTGAAATATCTTGAAGTGCATTTGAATTGTAGGAAAGTGTTTTCCAAATTTTTGTTACATTGAAGTACAGACTGTTCTTTGGAAAGAAAAGAAAATGAATGATCTGGTGATAGGTTAGTTTTTGTGGGACTGAGGTAAAAAGTCTTTTAAGGTTCACCTAAAATAAACTCCTGTTAAATGTAAATAGTATATGTCATTCTTAGAAGATTTGTTGAGGAAATTAGGGAGAGTTTGCATCGGTCTGTCTGTCACTTGGCTCTGCCATGTACCCACTGCTGCTCAATTTGTAGTGCTCTCTGTTTACCGTGGCCAAATGAGTGCTCTGTGTGTTTCCAAATTTACAGTAATTTAGTCCCTCACATAATGTTCTCTGCTTAAATGTTTAGTAATTAGTAGAAACCAGGTAGAGTGGTTTTGTCTGACTCATTTTAGATCTGCTTGAGGATGTTTATTTTTCAAGCTGCTGCAAATATGGTGTTTTTTATTTTCCAGCTTTATTTTCTTAACTTGTGTGTATCCTTCGTGCAGTGTTTTTCTTCTCCCTTCCCCACAGTTCGGGTGTATCCACCTACCCAAAAGGTCTATAAATAAATTTGAATGCCATGTAAAATTGTTTTGTTCTAAGCAGCAGCTGTTTGGCCTCTGTGTATCTGTGCCCAGAGTGCTGGGGACATCCAGTGGCTGCAAAACACTTCATGACAATGTTTCGCAAGAGTGCAATAAAACGCTCGATGACAATCCCTTAGGAGATAATGGGCCGGTCTGCGGCCTCAGGGGCTGGTTTTGCTGGTGAGTTTGGAGCTGACCCCGTTGGTCTTTGGACAGTTGGGCCCTTGGCTCCTTCTCTTCCAGAAACCATCTGACGAGGTCACTGCTCCCGGGGACCTTTAAGTGTGTGCTGCTACAGTTGAAGGGGATTTAACAATGACTTCTTTTTTCTGTCCTTCAGGCCTTGCAGTTATGCATTCCCAAAGCACAAACCAGTTGGATGTGGGGAACAATCCGCGTGTGGGCACCAAGCGCTACATGGCTCCAGAAGTGTTGGACGAAACGATCCAGGCAGACTGCTTTGACTCCTACAAGCGGGTGGACATCTGGGCCTTTGGGCTGGTCCTTTGGGAAGTGGCCAGGCGCATGGTTAGCAATGGTAAGTGCTTGGGACTCCTTCCCTTGGCTCTAGGAGAGGGTGAGGAAGTGGTAATTCATGGCAAAGCACCTGCCACCAAAATGCACAGGAACATGCTGGGCCTCCACAATAGTTTGATTCCTGATACGCTGAGGAAGCTGTTGGTGTGTTTGGTACAGTGGCTGAATCCTGTTGTCGTTTCTGTTAAGGCAGAGAAGAAAGAGAGTCCCCTGCTCATTCTAAGCCCTGGTGGCACCTCATTCATACCAAATAGCTAAGTTAAAATTTTAGATCACAAAGTCTCCATCCTTCTTCCTTGTGTCATTAAACCCTAGTGAATATTTGTAGGTGGCTGTTTCTCATGACAAACCATAAGGGACAGAGAGAAAATACATAGGAAGTGCAGAAGGTATCAGAATTCAGGACTGCCTTTGCCGTACCAAGTTAGATGCACTCCCAAGGCAGGACTTGGTCCAAGTGCAGTTGTGCTTGGGAAGGGTGTCCCTGCCATCCTGTCTGCAGCGCAGGGTCACTTCCTCTCTCCTTGGCCAGGGTGCTTGAATTTCAGAACCTTTCAGCTAGGTGTCTCTTGGTGTGATGCCTGCTCAGTTCAGAAGTTCTCTCTGACTTGTAGATCTCAGGCTGTGCTCTCTGGACCTAAGTGGGCAAGAGAAGGCAGAGGATGCCCTTCAGGCATTTATGCAGACCCTGACAGGGTTGCTCATGGCAACGTCTTTAGATATGAGGAAATTGCAGATTGTCACAACCATTTGTTTAATCTGTTGTGTTTGATCTATTCCCACTAAGTCCAAGTCTGGTGAAGCTGTGCATGGCTAGTTAGAGGAAGGAGGAAAGGTGGTGAATGCGCAGTGTTAATGTTTCTGAGGATGTTTCTTGGCACACGTGTGTTGTAGGCAGCTGTGAAGACTTGCACAATGTTTGGTGCCTGCTGGGTTGCATCACATCAGTGTGAGTGCCTGGGGAATTTCAACTGGAACTTTGGTGTTCTCTGCAGTTTTATACCCTGCACTGCCTTGGCAGTCTGTGAGCAGCCTCGAGTATCAGTGGCCATGAAGTGATGGGCTGGCTAGGCAGGGGTTGGTGAATTCCCAGTGCCACAGGTGATGCTGGTGCGGCGGGGAGGGAGGGCAGGGCCAGTCGGTCTCCGCCACGCTGCCGAGGGACTGCACCCTCAGTGTGGGGCAGGGGAGCAGCAGGGCTGTTGGAATGTGGCACTGGCCTGGGCACAGGTACAGTACTGGCACTGTGCACAGCAATTGCTGCAGCTCGCAGAGGCTTTTCCTGAGCCGCTCTTGAATGAGCGAGGGTGGATGGTGCTGGCAGCTTCACCAGGCTGGTGTGGAGCTCAGGGGACTGCAGACCTACCTGCTTATAGGTAAATGCTCTGGAACTTGATTCTGACTGAGCTCAGTGCCACCATGGAAACACTTAAGGTGATGCAGATCTGTCACTGCATTGGTCACGTCAGGACAGTCTGAAGTTTCAGGCGCTGGTGATACTAATTGCACAGAACCAGTTGCTCTGTACTCCTGGCTGTTGCTGTAGGTAATTCCATGCCCTTGCACTGGTTGGGATGGAGTAAACATCTTCCCTCGCCTCTGTGCGTTGAGCTGTGTGGGAATCATTGCTGGTCAGGTGGTCACTCTGATAACCCTGTTTGCTTTGCAGTGAGACTTTGGCATTGGGAGTGAGCCTGCAGGAGCAAGGGCGTGGTGGTGTGAGGGGGTGTCTTGGGGGACCAGAGGCACTCTTCAGCTCCCTGTGCTACAAACTTCTGCTGCTCTCCCGGGCTTGTGGACACTGGGCATCTCTCGCTCACCTGAGTCCTTCCAGTGACTCAGCCTGGTTCAGTACTTCAGCTCACAGAGACCTTGAAGTTGTTCTAACATGACTACTAAGTCTGGTAGTTCTTAAATTTTATTTATTTATTTTAATTTTTTTTTATTGTTTTTAAAAACTTACCCAATGATCCTCCAGGTGACACAGTGGTTCTTGGTATTTTCTTGTTTAGTATGAGGAGGAAAATGTGATAGGAAACTCCTTTGGCACAAACAAGTACTTGTGTGTTGTCTGTGTGCTGTAGCAGGAGCCAGCCAGCATTTTCTCTGTACTGAAAATGTGATTTCAGTCCCCAAAGCAGTGTTTGACTATCTTCAAATAGAGCAGTGCTGGTTCCCTGGAGAGTGTCCCCTGCTCTTGGAATGCACTCCCTTGGTTTGGCGCTTCCCTGGTGCCTGGCACTCACAGCTCAGATCCCTGGGAATTGTCATGGTTGTTCCCAGGGTTGTGGTCTTGTTCAACAATGACAGTAACACCAGAAACTCAAAGGTAGTTCCTGCTCAAACTAACCCTGGCATGTGGTCGTCATTCCCTGTGCGAGGCTGGAGCTGCTGCCGTGCTTTGTGTCGGGTTGAACAGTGAGTTTTGTGCATGCACAGGACAAGCTGGACTTAAAGTCAGCTGAGGGCCGTGGACACGCTCCAAGGGCTGGAGCCCCTCTGCTCTGGAGCCAGGCTGGGAGAGCTGGGAATGTTCACCTGGAGAAGGCTTCAGGGAGAGCTCGGAGCCCTTTCCAGGCCCTAAAGGGGCTCCAGGAGAGCTGGAGAGGGACTGGAGGCATGGAGGGACAGGTCAGAGGGAATGGCTTCCCACTGCCAGAGGGCAGGGATGGATGGGATATTGGGAAGGAATTGCTGACTGTGAGGGTGGGGAGGCCCTGGCACAGGGTGCCCAGAGTGCCTCTGGATCCCTGGAAGTGTCCAAGGCCGGGTTGGATGGGGCTTGGAGCAGCCTGGACTAACGAAAGGTGTCCCTGACCACGGCAGGGGGTGGGATGGGATGGGCTTTAAGGTTCCTTCCCTCTCACACCATGCTGGGAGTCTGAAGTGAGAGGGAGTAAAGGTAAGAAGCCACTGTGGTACGTGTGGATGGTAGGTGATTGCAGAGCAGAAAGCCAGCAGCCCCAGGAGAGCAGTAGGGTGTGCTGGAAGTGACAGAAGTGACCTCCAGGCTGTCAGGAAGCCCAGGCTGTGGGTTGTGCTGAAGGACCTGGGTGTCCCCGAGCCAGTGGCCAGCCCGTGCTCCCCGGGCAGTGGGTGAGGACAGCGTGTCACAGGTCAGTGGCGCTGTGTGGGCGCAGCGCTGTGGGACAGAGGTTGAGTGGCTCCCTGGCACCGCTGAGGGCTGCTGCGGAGCCGGGTGCTCCCGCGGGCCTGGCACGTCCGGCCTCGGCGGCTCCGAGGACTCCGCAGGCACTACTGGAGTAAAGGCCAGACCCGCTTCCTTTGTCTTCAGTACTGCCTGTCTTCTCTAGCAGCCAGTTACGTGCCCTGTGCTTGGGAAAGACCACATGAAAACAGTGAATTAGAGCCAGACGCTCTCTGCAGTGATAAAGTTCATCTGTAATAACCTCGTGGCCCTGGCAGTGTGTTCAGAGCTGTGTGACATAGCTGGAGTTGGGCATTTGGCTTCACCTGCAGGACGGGTGTGGCAGCGAGGGCACAGAGGGGGTTGTGTTGGTACGGTCTCACAGTAAACTGGGTTGTGGGGTGAGGCAGGAGAAGGGTGAAGATAGGAATTCAGGCCAGCAGGTGAAGTTTGGTGAATGCAATGGGGAATTGCTCCTAGCAGGAGGGTGGGTGATGCTGCTGTACGCAGCACGTGCAATTTGTCCTGTCCGTGTTGGAATAGCACCGGGCAAACACTGCAGGCTGCCTGGTGCTTCTGATGGGAACTTGCTTGGGTAGCCAGGTCTCCAGATTAATCTACTGTTTTCCAAGGCACTTGTAATTTCCTGAAGACTGTTTCCCTTTTTGACTCATCATTGCAGACGAGGGTTTACAGACTTTTGCAGAGTATGCATAGGAACATCTATGGGACTTTTATCTTCATCTCCAATAGAACAAGAAAACTGAAATTCAGCTGCTGTAGGAAAGATTGAGAACCTCTTTTTGGCTTCAGGATATCCAAAGCAGCAATTCTCCTGGTTTTCACGTGTGGCTGTGGGACAGCAGATGTCAGTCTTTTGGTCCCAGCTGTCAGCAGCAGCCGTTTGATGTTCCTGCTGGGCACAGAGGGCCTCATTAGCTTCAGCTTTTTCCACGCTGCTGACCCAGATGCCTGTCTTTGAACACCAGTTTGTAAATTGGCTTCCTAAGAAAGTTGGGCTCCCTGTAGATTTGTGAGCCCGATGGAGTGAGGAAGCAGAGCTGCACGTGTGTCTTGGGGAGCAGGCAGAGGGGCTCCAGCCTGGCAGCACTCCATGAGCAGGGTGTGACGGGCTGGGGGAGCACACACGCACAAACTCCTGTTTCAGTGCCAAACCCTAGGAGATGGCCAGGTTGTTGGTTTCAAGACCAGGCTGGATGGAGCTTGGAGCAACCTGGTCTAGTGGAAGGTGTTCCCTGCCCATTGCAGGGGTGGAATGAGATGGGCTGTAAGGGCCCTCCCAACCCAAACCAGTCTGTGATTTTTATGAAGATTGGATTCAGCTCCTGGGTGCCATGGGCTCTCGGGTGTTTGGCTTTGTGATGGCATGTGGTGCCAGTTACCCCAGGGATTTTACATAACAGGGAATGAAATGTTCCCTGTTTTCATAACAGGGAATGAAATGCTTTGAAGCACCAGCTTGAGGGTCTGTGGATGCTAACATGCTCATTGGACTCTTTCAGGAATTGTGAATGCACCAAAGTGTGTGTTGAGCCTGCTAGAAACGCCAGTGCAGACCTTAAATTTTTCCGTTTGCTGGTAGAAATCCCAGTTTGGGGTAGGCAGGAAAGCTGCGTGTGTTACAAAACATGGCCTTTTGGCAAGGGATTTACTTCTCATCCTTTCAGCTCCAGCATCTGCAAAGTGGATATAGCTCAGACTTTGTGGACTTGCAATATGAGCCCATTAATTAACATTTTGGGTAGAAAAAGCTGTTCCTGGGGCAGTGAGTGCTGTTCTGTTGTTCAGAGGCTGCATGACACTGTAGGGTTGACTTCTAAAGGATTTTTGTGCCTCTTAGGTGGGTTATGTGTTCCCTCTGTCCATGCAGAAATGCTGTTCACTTGCACAGTCATGGAGTAATGTCTGTTTGTGTCTCACCAGGTATCGTGGAAGACTACAAACCACCCTTTTATGACTTGGTTCCGAACGATCCCAGTTTTGAAGACATGAGGAAAGTGGTCTGTGTGGATCAGCAGAGGCCCAACATTCCCAACAGATGGTTCTCAGACCCGGTCAGTGTGGTGCTGGGGGGCTGGAGCAGATAGGTGCTGGTCTTTCTTTGTCATAGTCATGGAAGCTTTTTCAGTTGTCACTTGCTGTGGAGATGATCTCGATGGGCCTCGTCAGCAGCGTCGCCTGTACAGGTGTTGGGATGTGCTGGCCTGGCCTTGGGGAGCACTGAGCAAACTGACGACTGCCAGGTCTGAGCTGGTCACAGATCGGCCTTTTAGGAACGTGATTTAGCAAAATCTCTTACAGCTGCTTTTGCTGGGTGGTGGTTCTCTGTCCGAGGGGAAGTGAAGGGGACAGAAGGGGACAGAAGCTAGTCCAGGGCTTTCTATTGCTTACAAGCACACACAACAGAATGCTGGTCTCCTGCCTGCAAGAGAGGGGCTGTTCCTTTTGAAAGACTGATGCTCAAGTCTGTTTTTCTTCATTCTCTCCAGGCTGCCCAGCTGTTTTGTCCTTACCCCCGAAGCTGTGGAAGTCAGTTTGAAATCTGTAGGGCTGGGCAGGGCAGAGGGCCCATCTCTGAGGTTTGGGTGGGGAGCTGTGCCCTGTTAATCCCAGCCAGTTAAACCTTGCTGGGCATGATGAAATCACAGGCAGAACTTGTGCACCTTCTCAGCTGCCTTCAAGGGTCTGCAGGAGTTGGTTTCATTGAAGAGAAATTCTGTGTAGTGTTTGCTTAATTAGAAAAAACTCCCAACACTCAGTTGTTTAAAGTTACACTAGCTGGTGCCTCCAGTCAGCCCACGGGCCAGTTGTGCTCTTGGTTTAATCAAGTTATCAGACTTCAGGAGCTTTTCAAAACATGAAAGCTCTGTATTTGATAGTGGGAAACTCTGAAAATGGAGCGTTCATTAGGCAGTAAAACCTCTCTGTGTGAGTGCTTGGCCCCAGGCAGTGCTTCCTTGGATTGTTATTTGTGGACTGACCCGCGTGTTGTGTGGTTTCTGTTCTTTCCCAGACGCTGACGTCCCTTGCCAAGCTGATGAAGGAGTGCTGGTACCACAACCCATCGGCCAGACTGACAGCCCTGCGCATCAAAAAGACTTTGACCAAAATTGACAATTCCTTAGACAAACTGAAAGCTGACTGTTGACCCTCTCCTCGTGGTGCTCTCCTGACTGGAAGGCACTTGGCTGGCCCGGAGGGCTCTGGCCAGGCAGTTCTTACCCCTGGTCCCAAAGGGCTGCTTGGAGCGGGAGTTCTGGGGAGCAGCTGGGGGACCCCGGGACGTCCGGACTGCTCGGACCACACCTGGGCGAGTGCTGAGGACTCAGCTGGATGTGCTGTGGCTGAGGTAGTGGCCTGAAGGAAGACAGAGAAATCCTAAGACAAGATCAGGGCATTAAACAATGGCTTTGAACAGCTTTTTTCTTTTCTTTTCTTTTTTTGTTTTTGTTTTGTTTTGTTTTTGTTTTGTTTTTTCCTTTTCTTTTTTCTTTATTTTTTGAAATTTTATTTTAATTCTCCTAATCACTCCCAGGGTGAACACATGGAAGTGGTAAATTTTAATCAGCAATATTGCCTGTGCTTCTCTTCTTTATTGCACTAGGAATTCTTTGCATTCCTTACTTGCACTGTCACTGTTAATTTTAACGACATGACTTGCCAAAAATATGATTGGCTGTATCCTGCATTGATCTCTGCCTGAGTAATAGGAAAAGAATTCGGTAAACTGAAAATGTAACTGTCAGACTTTAGCTGCATTTTACATGTGTACTGATGTTTACAATAATGCTGAACATTAGGAATTTCTTGTTTATCCAAAACTTGCAAATTATTTATTACTAGTGCACTTGCCAGTTTTTTAAACTGTAAAATAAGTGCATAAAGTTAAAGCTTATTTTTATGTGGCCTCTTTCATGATTTCTTACACAGACGTTTTTGTAACACAGTATAACCTGAAACATGAATTGTTTTCTGTATTATCATATTACAACTTGATAGTCACATTTTAAGTGCTTCACATTTGTAGGTGTGTGGTCTGTACCATATTTTCAGTTGGAATATGGAACGTATATATAGCCATTTCCCACAGGACCTTGCGTCTGGCATCTTACTGATCTGGGAAAGGAAAGCAATGTGGAGGAGTTAACTAGAATATTAGGTCATGAATGCTGTGGGGAAAATGCATTTTATTTCTTCTAAGCTATATAATATGCATTTACACTCTGCCAGAAAAATAACTATTTTGTTTTAATCTACTTTTTCTATTTAGTAGTTATTTGTATAAATTAAATAGAATGTTTTCAAGTCAAACCAACAGAGTGTTTTGGTTGTGTTACTGCCTGTCAGTGGTCGGGTGCCACCCTGGGGACCCTGGGCTGTACCCGCAGGGTCCCGGCAGCTGCTCATGCCCCTCTGAGGTGCTGAGGCTCTAAAGGTGCAGCAGGGAGGTGCTGGGCTCTCCTTGGACATGTCACCGGCCCTGTCCATGTCCCCCAGTCCCCTTCCAGGACCCCCAGCCTGCGGGGAGGAAGTTGGCTGTGTCGGCACCAAAGGGTTCCCTCTGCCTGGGCCTCTCCACACGCTCCTCGCTTTCCTTAGGCCACGTGGAGGAGTGCCCAGGAAGTGGCAGTGCCCTCTCATCCTTGGAAAAGAGCTCCTTTAGTCATAGGCTTGGAGTCCCCCAGGCGATCTAAGGCTCTGGGCAGTGATCAGCCACTCGGACACGCCTCCTCTCTGGGGTAAAACACTTTTCTGAGGTTCCCTTCAGTGCTTCAAGTCTGCCAGGTTCTGCTCTGCTGCCTCTGTGTAACTTCCTTCTCAGCCCCATCTTCCCTGTCCTATTCCAGGTGAGAGGAATGCCTCATTCCACACTGCTAGTGTAGGAATAGGAGCCAAGTGCGTGGGGTAGGTGCTGCCTGGGGCTGAGAGACGGCGTGGTGTGGAGCTCTGCAGAGCAGCCTGAGCTGGCACCAGCTGCCAGGTCTCTAATTATATAATTATACGTGATGAGAAACAACTAGGAAAGCGGGATCCGATGAATTTTTCTCTTAGTTTGTAACAGGAATTCAAATGCCTGAATGTGTTTTGGTTTGCTTTAAATTGGTGTGTGTGAGCTGTGTACTGGGCTGGCTGGGAGGGACGGGATGTCAGTGGCACAAGGGAATCGGGGGTGGACTGAAGCTGCTGGGTGGGTGGAGGTCACTGGTGACAAGTACAGCTGCAGGGTGGAGCTGCGTTGCTGGTAACTGGTAGTGGGCATTGCCTGAAGCTCTGCATCCCCCATGCCTGGTGTGACACCTGCGTTTCTGTAACGGGATGGAACAGGCAGCAGGATTTAAACCGAGTGGGAAGCAAGGCAGGCTCTTGTGGAGGTGCTTGGGGTGAGGCCAGCAGGGATGTCTGGACAGGCCAGGGTGACGGGAGGTGGCACTGCAGACAGAGGGGACAGAGGCAGAGGTGCTGGTTCAGTGTGCAGTGTGACTGTGGAGTGTATGGTC
Source organism: Rhagologus leucostigma (assembly GCA_013397725.1). NCBI lineage: Eukaryota > Metazoa > Chordata > Aves > Passeriformes > Rhagologus > Rhagologus leucostigma. Next base: position 566,087 of record VZTD01005085.1, on the reverse strand, counting down.
AGGTTTTTGGCTGGAGTTTTCACCTCTCCAAGTGTTTTCCAGTGCAGGGCTTGGAGGAGAGAGACAACTTGTGCTGATGGTTAGTGACAGCTCTGGCCGTGCTGGTGGAAGCTGGGCTGCGTCCCTCAAACACTGCCGTGCTGAGTCACAGCACCTTACTGCGTGTTAGGAAGATGGTCCTGTTAATTACCTGCTCCAGCTCTTCTTTGCACTGTAGCTTCCTCTTGCAGAGTGCTGTGTTCTAGAACAGCACCGACTGCAGGTTGGGAACAGCTCCGTGTACTCCACAGTGGTCCCTGCGGATCTGGATTTTCCAACCCCAGCGCCGGGTACTGGCTGTCAGCTGTGCTGGGGCTGCTTGGGATGCTGCAGGATACGGGGCCTGCAGCAAGGATACTCACAGTTCTCTCTCCACCCCCCTGTCAGGGACTTGTGCAGAGCCCAAAGGTCCCCCCTGAGCTCCTTTTCTCCAGGCTGAGCCCCTTTCCCAGCTCCCTCCACTGCTCCTGGTGCTCCAGTCCCTTCCCCAGCTCCAGTGCCCTTCTCTGGACACACAGGGGATAACCAACTGAAGGATAAAACCACAAACCATAGGAACACCCCAGTAATACTCTTTATCCTGTGTTCCGTAAAGAGGATTATCCAGAAAAGCCACTGGCAGGGTAACAGAGTCTGTCAGTGCTGGGAGTCCTGGGCACTCCTGGGTGTGCTGGGCAAGGTCACGGTCAGTGCTGCTGCTCCGAGGACTGCCTTCTGCATAGCAAAGCATCCAGGGTTTATTTTAAACATGTCTCACTTTCACCCCCTGCTACTGAAGTACTTTTGGTCCAGGCATCGACTGAACTATTTGAAGTGTTAGCTAGTGTGTGTGTTGGAATTGGGTCGCTCTCTGGCAAATGTGAATGAAGAAAATGAAGTGGAAATCATTATGAGTAATTTCTTAGCGAGTTCTCATCCCTTCACTTGGGGTAAGTCATTCACCACTGTGCCTTCCTGATGTACAACTACTGCTGCGGACAGCCAGGGTCTGTGCTGCCCAAAGCCAGCGGGAATGGCTGGATTCCCTCTTGGGAACTGGAGTGTGGTGGGCCTGGGAGCAGAGAAGGGAAAATGCAGTGACAGCCAGGAAAGGATTATCTGTGGTCTGTGTGATTTAACCTCATTTCCACGTGTCTGGACAGTCACAGGAGAACACTTGCTGCTTTTCCCTGGAGGTGTCAGGGCTTGGGCAGTGGGGGAGGTTCCATGTGAAGGGAACACCCCAGCCTCCCACGCTGTTTTTCCAGCGTGTTCATTAATCAGTGTTCCTCTAGTACCTCCACAAAATCTAATCTTCTAAAGAGATTTGGAATTCTTATATATAATCTTCTGCAGTAAGGGCATCGCTGCGTTTATTACTATGGCGATGGCACAGGCAGTTCTCTCCCTGGAGCTGAATTATTCATGTGTCTGGCGGGTTTGCACTGCACCAGCCAGGATGGAGCTGCTCGAGCGGTGCCTTGCTGGGAATCAGAGCCTGCTGAGAGCAGGCCCTGCACGGAAAAATAGCTCTAATGAGTAGCACTGCCTGTGGGATTCAGCTGTCCTGGTGGTGGGCAGTTACAGGAGGAAGACTGGATGGAACAAGAGGTGCTTCGGATTTTGAGGGGTACAGGAAATGTAGCTTTTTGTTTGGATTTCTCTGTTGCCCAGAGAGGCTGTGGCTGCCTCTTCCTTGGAAGTGTCCAAGCCCAGGTTCAGTGGGGCTTGGAGCACTCTGGGATAGTGGAAGGTGTCCCTGCCCATGGCAGGGGGTGGAATGGGATAGGCCTTAATGTCCCTTCCAACCCAAACCATCCTGTGATTCCACGATTCTATATGCAGAAGGCTTGTTTGTTACTGGTCAGGGACATGTGGCACTTCAAGGTGTCCTGGGGATGGACAGCTGCTGGGTGCAGCCTGAGGCCGGGCACTCCAGTTAGTGTTGTTGCAGACAAGTCACTGAAGGCTTCCTCTCCCTCACTTGGAACTTCCCTCGTGGGCCTTCTGGGCTGGAATTATCCATCAAAAATCCATATGAAGCCTTCCAGAATTTTATTTACCTGGACTGAACTGTTTTGATAAGGACAATTCTCTTGCCTGTGAGGCAAAATGTCTGCTGTTCAAAATGCTCAGCCTTGGCGCAGTGGTTGGCACTGGAGAAGGGAAGCAAAGACATTCCAGGTGCCGTTCCATTTATAGAGAGAGAATCTCAAACTCGGAATACATTTTAAAGATAAGATTTGTGTGGGAAAAGTAAGTGTTCTATCCAAAGTCGAGCTACTGATGTACTGCGACAGGTGCTCTCACCTGGGAATAGCACATTGGCTTTACACTCCCAGTTAGAAGGAAAAATCCCACCACCCTTGAGTGCCTGAGCCACGGAGCTGTGCTGGGACAGAAGCCAGAGCCTGCCAGCAGGGCTGAGCGCTGCTGGACACGGCTCACGTTGGAGGAAGAGGCTGCAGGAGGGACCCCAGGTCCTTGGGACCTGCTCCACGGATGCAGCTTCTCGCTGGTTATGGCCTTGTCTCGTAGTCCCTGGATCCTGTGTGGTGGGGCTGTGTGAGGCCGGTGGGAGGGATCTTCCAGGGGTTTGGGACACAGGCTCACTGTAACCCTGTTCTGTACCAGCCCGACCGCTTGGGGCTCTGGGGCCGTGGTCCTCGGGATGGCGGCCGGTGAGACAACACACCAAAGTGTCTGCCAGCTCTCAGACCTGGGAGATGTCACTTGTTGGGTTGGTTTCTTTAAGAAACACAGCCCATTGTCTGCCTTGGCACCGCGGTCGCTGCCCTGTGTCACCCTGTGTGACATCCAGCGCCGTGCCAAAACCCAGAGCGCAGCCCTGGCAGAGCTGGGGCTCCCGTCTGTCCCTCGGGGCCCTGCACTCCCAGGTCTGGCAAAAGCCTGTCCTTGGCCGGAGCGCTCGTGCCCCGTGTCCGTGCTGGGCGGGCACCCCGGCGCTGTGCAGGGTGCGGGACCAGGGGTGCCCGGACGGGTGGGGAAGCAGCCCGGGAATGCTGCTCCATCCCCCGCCGTGGGCTGTGCCTGCTGGGGAACTCTGGCGTGTGCCGAGGGCTTTGTCCGGGCTTTTCACCCATGTGAGCTGCACGAGTGATGAAGCAGCTGAACCTTGGAGGTGGATTTTAAAAGTTACCTAACATCAGTAACTAATAATTTGTCTCCAACTGCAGCCCCCACCCAAACACTGACCACCTTCTCCAGTGCAGTGACTGTCCATTTTTACAGTCACAAAACTACCCTGAACTCCTAAAATCAACAACGTTCAGATACTGGCATCAGTGTCAGCAACTCCAGGTCTTGGTTACTGTGCTAAAATCTTTTCCTCTCAAAAAATGAAAAGCTGATGCTGTGTTCAGCTTCAACACCTTTTTTTCTTCTTCCCAAAGAGCCTTGTTTAAAGTGGGTAACACTGACAGTACGGCCCTGTGGTGTGTGAGAAAGCTGATAGAGCATCTGGCCCAAGAGAGGTGGGACAGAGCAGTGTGATCCATGTTCTGATATGCTGCTTTTCCTTCATACAGAAGTGAGAGAGGAAATGGAGGAACTTGTCTGATATTTAATGTGAACACACGCCAGTGTCATTCTAAGTGATACGGGTTGATTTGTGTCAACAAGCCTTACAGTTTCCAGCTGTGTATTGAAGTCCCACATAAAATGCTCCAGCTTTGGCATGGCAGTATCTGCAACCCTGCTGTTCATAACAAGTCTTCAGTCACTGGAATTACTCAGTCCAGTGGTCCATTACTCTAGGAATATGTGATGTATAATATGCTTGTATCTCTAAACTGGTGCTTTGTTGGTGTTTAAATTTGTCTGTTACTGCTGAACCATCTGCTTCTGCAGCAGAACAAGAGTCCAGAGCAGTGGGGCAGGATCGTGCCGGGCGCCAGCTCAGAGGAGACTCCTCACAGCCTAAACACAAAGGGAACTTTGGAAACAAGGATATAAGTGGGCTGAATTAAAAAACTGGCTCAACTGAGCCTCACTCACATCACCCTGCACCCCCAAATCCCTCAGCCACCTGTTCTGCCACGCCTTAGTGAGCTACTTGGTGAGAAGGAAGGTTCTGGCTTTTAACCTGACTTCCCAGGTTTGTCGTGGTGTGGTTCAGGGTCAGTCCTGTGGGTCCTTGTCAGGAACAGTCGCTGCAGCCGTAGCGTTTCACGGATGTAGCTGGAAAACCATCTTGTGCTCTTTGTGCATTGTGTCAGCCTGATGTTTCCATCTAGATTTGGTTCAAGAAGGAACTCAAGTTATGACAGATGTTGCCATCAGACATACAAAGGAGAAGGCAGTAGGGCTTGGCAGCTGGATAATGTTCCAGAGCTCTGCAAGTCACTTTCTGCTCTCACCCCTGTGACTGAGCACCACAACCGAAACCATTGGTTGGCTGCAAATACTTCCTATCTCAGCGGTGGGGCAGAGATGGTTTGGTTCTGTCACCTCTGGACAGTTAAGTTCCCTCAACAGTTTTTCCAAAGGCTGTGGGATACAGAAGGAGGATATTCACAGAAGATGAACAGTGACGCGTGGGACTCTGCTCCATTCCTACACCGGAATGGAGAAGTCTGGAACACTCTTCCTGCATCCCTAATGCTTGTGGTGAAACAGAACAGTCTAGGAAAAATCCTTCCTGTTTTCTTTGTGTGGTGAGATAAAAAGTACGTTTGGAGATGCTGTTAAAATAAAGAGTGAAGCACTTTCTTAATCAGAGATGCTGGTTTAAAACCAGAATGGATGGTTTAATCAGAACTAATACTTGCAAGTATATGTGCTGCCAACTTCTCTCTAGAAACTTTCATTAATATATACATTATATATATTATTTTCTAAAAGCTTTGATTCTCCTTTACAAGTGCAGGAGATACTCTTTTCATCATTTCTGCAAAGGGTGAGCAAACGTGTTCTATACATTTTCTTTCTTAAACTGAAGAAAAACTAATTACATAATTCCTACTTCTATGTCTTCCTTTACACAGAAAAGCAGGATAATTCCATGCCATGAACGAAAACAGAGTCTGAATGAGTTATATTTACATTTTCTAGCAGCACTGAGCAAATAAAGAGAATTGTTTGTAAGACTTCAGAAGGAGCAGAAGCAAACACGGATCTGCCGGGACCAGCGCTGCGTTTGTCCGGTCTGACAGCAGGGCGAGCAGTGCCTGGGTGCTGCTGAGGATCCAGTGTTCTCTCCTGGTGTTCCCGGAGCCTGCTGGGATCTCCAGGTAAGTAATATGTGGCTTAGCAGGTACTTGGCAAGCAATGGATGGCTGAGCAGGTGCAGGCACATGGCAAGCCGTGGGCAGGGAGCATTACCGGCTCCAGGCTTTCAGAAAGGAAAAAGTAGCAATTTTTCCTCTACTGTTTTATTGCTCTGACACCCAAACCTTCATATATTTTATTAGATCCTGGCAGGTATTTTCTAACCCCTCTGCAGTATTTCCCCGAGCAGTGAGGTGTGCAATACTCTGCTGTGCTGTGTTTCAGTGCAATAGAATATTAACCCATAGGGATTGCTGCGAGAGAGTCATGTTGGACTTCACTGCACTAAGATGTTGCAATTCCCATCACAATTAATTGAGGATGGGGTGACATGGAAGTCCTGAGTGTCTTTGTTTGTCGGGATATGTTTGAATGACAATTTTAAAAAGAAAAAAAGTACAAAAGCACCTTTTTTTGGTGCTGTTTAACAGTCACTTGATCCCAGACTACTTGGGTTTCTTCTCTGCTGTGTCTGTACCATGGTGGAGGGCAATTTGTTTTCTTTCAAAAAGAATTTAGTCAGATGATTTTTGCTCGTGGTGATGTAATCACAGAATCCTAGAATGGTTTGGGTTGGAAGGGATCTTAAAGTTCATCCAGTTTCATGCCCCTGCCATGGGCAGGGACACCTTCCACTATCCCAGGCTGCTCCCAGCCCCAGCCAGCCTTGGCTGAGACACTTCCAGGAATGGAGCAGCCGCAGCTTCTTTGGGCAACCTCTGCCAGTGCTTTTCTTCCTCACATCTAATCTAAATCTCTTTTAATTTAAACCCATTCAAGATATTGCAGAAACGCTGCAAACTGTTCAACACTTTGCTGTTCGTGGGTGCTTCGGTGCAGCCTGATGGAGAAGTCCCGGGCAGGTGCTAAAAGGCACCGATGGGGATTTGGCAAAATCCCCCAAGATTAAAAATCGTCCTTGTCCCGGGCTGGTTTCGGGCATCTCTGCAGGCAGAAGCCCCGAGGGCTGCGCGGCTGCGGCGGGAGCCCGGTGCGCTGAGCCGGGCCGGGGGCTCGCCCCGGGAGCCGCGGCTGAGAGGAGCGGGGGCTCGGCGCGCCCCNCCGCCGTGTCCCTCTGCGCAGGTACGGCGGCACCGGGAACTCCGGGAGCGGCTCCGGGAGCCGGGGCGCGCGATCGCCGGGAGCGCTGCGCTAGAACCCCGCTTATCCATCCCCGCCGTGCGCCCGGCGCTGCCCGGGGCCGGCGGGGCCGCCGCCGTTCGGGGGGTTCGGGCTCTCGGTGCCTTTAATCACGGCCGCGGGTACCGAGAACTGGGTCAGGGGGACTTATCGGAGCGGCCCCGCGCCGGAATCCCTGATCCCTCGGGCTTCCCACGCCATCCCGGGCGGATCCACCCTGGGGGTTCCGGAGGCGCCCGGGGCTCTGCTCGGGGGCAGATCCTCAGAGCGACGTCGGTCCGGGTGAGAGGACCTGTCGCGGTGTCGTGCGCTGCCCGTGCCTCACCCCGCGCACGGCACCGCGGGCGGGACGGCGCTCCCGGCCCCTCGCAGGGCTCCGGGCAGGGTGCGGAACGCGCGGCGTCCGGGTCCTTCGACACAGGGTCCTCTCTCACGCGGCAGGTGCTGTGAGACATCTGCCAGTGCTTTTCGGCCCTCTAAAACCTAAACCCGCGCTCTCCAGCAGCACTCTGCAAACCAGCGGTAAGCAAGGCAGTGTACCACAGAGTATTTTACAATTTTTCTGTTAGGTTTCCTGGATTTTACCTTTCTCTCCGTGTTTTCACCAGAGCAGTTTCCTTGTGTGATGCTCATTAGGACCTTGCAGAGAGGGGAGGTCACAGCCCCAAGTGCAGGGAAGGACCGTGCCCAGTGGCCCATCCAGGTGCTCGTAGAATCCCTGCTTTTGGGCAGGGGGGGAGGAACAAAGCTCAGCTGTGGGCTGTGAAGTACTTCTGTGTAGTATTGCACATCTGGTAATCTCTGATACCTCCACAGGGTGTAACACCTGCTCCGAAAGAGCTCTTCTCCTTATTTCTCTAGAGTTTTGTTAGCCAGGTTTGGAAGGGAACCCCAGGAACAGGCAGCTCCGTGCAGCCCTTGTTTCCCGGTGTGCCTGAATTAAACCGGAGCATTGCCAGTGCCGTGGCCGTCACCACTTCCCTCTGGAGACCATCCAGAGCACTGAGGAACCACACTGGCTTTGATCGTTTGTTATATAAAAGTCTTGCATTGATTTGCTCTCCAAAGGTGCAGTGCAGGGTCCTCTTCTCCCTACCCTGTTCCAGAGTCTGGCTCAGGCGTGGGGGTGTGTACAGACCGGACAGGCAGATGTGTGGCAATAGAGGGGACAGGCAGTGTGACTGTCTGGATGGAAAATTCCTTGTCAAACTGCTCAGATGGGACTTTAGGAGCTTTCAGTGCTGGGGACTCTCTTATGCAAGCAATTCCAGACTTGCAGTTGGTCGGTGCTGTCAGCCCTGTGTTATCTCAGCTGCCTCCCCATGGAGTTTGTACCCGCAGCTCTGTGCTGGATCTGCCCTCAGCCCCTCGTGGACTGGGACCAGCAGGTTCTTCTTCAGCTCTGTGCATGTGCTGTATTGCACAAAACCCCTGCACTCACAGTGCTTTGCTGTGTCACTCATGTCCCATAAAGCACAACCTTCCCAAGCATACCTTGCCTGTTCAAAGCTGAAAATGTCCTTTGGCAGCTTATTCCAACAAAAGTAATTTCCCTGGGTGTCGTTGCCCTTTCTCTGCCCTGTTAATATTAATTTCAATGCCTGGACTCAGCTCCTGCCTGCTGGGTTTTGCCTTGGCTGCTGAGCTTTTCCAGAAGGAGGATTTTGAGCATTCAGTATCCTCCTTCCAAAATGATGGTACTTGCAAATGTTTATAAAATCACTCCCCAGATGTTTATTTAAGCAATGAAAACTCTGGAACTCTGTGATGTCTCTCATTCAAAAACATTTTCCTTAATTCTAGAATAAATACTTTTCCTCTCTTTTCTACAGCTTTCTAGTTTTTGTCCTGTTTGGTATCAGCCCTTTTTGCAGGATATCGATATAGGGAGCTTTTACACCAACTATTTTCTTTCAGAGCCTTCTCCAAAGGGGGAACTTCTCCATATTTTTCCTAACATTCAAAAAAGCAGGTTTGTTTTTTAAAGAACTGTTGTTGCTCAAGATGCTGCTTTTGCCTTCTGAAGAAATGTGTTACAAGAGAATAAATTTGTCAGGGTCACAGTGCCACTTCCATGGCTGGGGCTGGCTGTTGGAGACAGATCCCTCCCTGCTGTGCTGAGGGGTGGCCTCGGCACCCCCAGCCCGCTCTGCCAGCCCGGCAGATGCCGGAGGATGGGATGCACTCAGCTGCTGGTGGGTTCGGGGCTCTCGGCTGGAAGCTGTTGCTGCTGTCATCGTCCGTGGCAGTTGCTGTGAGTCTCTAGCACACACAGGTGGAACTGGCTGTGGCTTGTTGGAGACACTTGTGCTCCGTCCCAAGCAGTGGCACTCGCACAGGCACCCAGGGCTGCTGGGGAGGGTGGCGAGGCTGCCTGAGGAAGAGAAGAGCTTCCTCCTCCTCCATGTAAGTGTGCTGCCACTGACATCTGTGCTGCCCAGAGCTTTTGAGTAAATGTGAAATGGTGAGTACCTGACTCCATTCATCTTCTAAGTGTGATCTCTGATTTCTTCATAGAACCTTCACACCTCTCCAGAACTGCCTTTGACATGACAGCCCAGTTTCTTAATCTATGCCTGGTTCCCTTGCTGTCTGTCCTGAATCTCTTCCTACTTCTCCTGTGCCTTTTTGAGGTGGGTGACAACATCTGATCCCACATGGCAGAACAGGGCTGGATCTTCTCCTGGTGTCTCCTGACTGTGCTCTCTCCATGAGCTGAGTTGTCCAGCACTCCCCAGGGAGGCACAGCCCTCTGTTCGCAGGAGGGATGGCTGATAGTGTGCTGGGCCCTGCTCGTGCACAGCTGAGGCTGTTTGTTCTTCTGTGTGATGTTACTCTCCTCTGGCTTTCGATCCTCAGTACGGGACAGTGATGGAGTCCCCATCCCTGGAGGGGTCTGGCAGCCATGTGGATGTGGCACTTGGGGACTTGGGTTAGTAGTGGCCTTGATAGCGATGGAGGAACAGCTGGACTCGGTCTCAGAGGGCTTTTCCAATCCAAACAATTCTTTGATTCCATGGTGAAATTTTTTTCAATGCTCTGAAGTCAGTCCTACTTCTTCTGCCTTCAGCAGCCCCTATGACCTTCTTACTGCTTCCCCTCCAGCTCCCTGGAGCACTCAGCCCACGTTCCTGTGCCACAGCCTCGCGCGGTGAAGCTGCCGTTTCTCTCTGCCTCGGACCTCAGCTGCTGCCAGAGGAACAGGCTGGCTCTGGTGAAGATCAGAGTGGCTCTGCCAGGTGGCAGCAGAGTTTCTTTGCCATGGTCAGTTCCCAGCAGTTGTGCAGTTGGAGAGCAAGGGGCTGTGCCAGACCCACACCCACCCTACGGCACCTTTACTGGTACCTTCTCTGGTTTTTGTCCCGGCTCCATCACCAGCAAGGGGTTGGACAATGGGAAACAGCCAGTCTGTAATTTTTAGGATCTCCTTTGAGCCGCTTTGTCCAACAGTGAAACTTTTGCCACCTGGGACCCTCCTGAGTCCAGTCAGTCAGGTCCAGGTATGTGTCCTGCAGTGTGGAAAGATCCTCGCCCAGTGGAGGTGGTCCAGGGGCAGCTGTGTCCTGGCACTGGGGTCTGTGCCTGAGGCAGGGGATCCAGGCAGTGTGGAAAGCCCACAGTCATGGGAGCCGCAGACCTGTTATTTGGAAATAAAATGACAGTGTATGTAGAAGGGCACAATACAGAATGACCATACAGGATGATCAAAGATGGAAACGTTCTGGATATTCAGCATTTCCTCCCATCAGGCTGCTTAGATCTTTGCTTTCCAATTTAATTTTGAAATGCTCTACTGCTGACTGTGGTGACTAGTGATGGATTATGACTTAGTGGAAGATTAATGCCCTGTTAGTCTGTGTAGTAAAAAGCCTGTGCTGAAATGTAGAACCTTGTGTGGTCCATAAGAGAGAGCAGGTCTGGCCTTTGTTCCCCAGAGTTTTCAGTTCAGTTCTGCTAGCCCCGTGGTACCAGTGGGCTTGTGTTAAATGTTCAGTTCTTTCCATTTAACTTTTGAAGTTGCACTGTGTCTGTCAATGGGTTTAAATTATTCACCAGCCCTCATGAAAGTGGTGTTTAAACTCCTATTCTTCCATCTCTTGCTCACATGTGGTATCACACTTGTTCCTCAGTTATCTAGTGTTTCATGTACTTGATGCTGATGCTCGATGGCAAAGGGGTGGAAGCATGCAAACCCCGTCTTCTTGCGCTGGTTTGTTGGGAATCAGGTGCTGGCTCTGTTCTTCCTGCTCCGTAAGCTCATTGCATGGCGTGTCTGCCTGTCCTGTGTGTTTTCTGGCAGTTGCACTGAAAACTAAAAGGCAGAAAATGTTGCTTTTTAGGTAAGTCAGGCAGATTATTTTCTTCTCTGAAGACCAAGTCATCCTGCCCTTGATTCATGGTGGGACTTGTCCAAGAATCTGGTGTGTAGTCTCAGCTCCTACTGCAGTAACAGCAGAAAAAACATCCTTGAAAACCACACATGTGTTTGCCAAACCCAGGAAACATCTGCTCCTGGGGTCGCTGTATCCAGAAGTTGCTTTCCTTGTGTGCCAGTGTGAGAATCCTCCCCCGCCCCTCGGCTGGCTCCTGGTGTGTGCTGGGTCCTGCCGAGTGCCGCTGCCCTTGGGAAGGGACCCCTCTGTCCTTCAGCGTGCCCGTGACTGCTGTCCGTGCTGGAGGGAGCCTGTGGTGTGTCCTGTCCTGCTCCGCCCTGGCCCTGCCTCAGCTCTCCAGCCAGTCCTGGCGGGACAACCTGCCCGTGGTCCCGCTGGGGGTGACGGGCTTTGGGGAGGGTCAGGACAGGTTTGTTAGTGCCTGCTGGAGAGCTCCGTGCTCAGAGAACTGGCACTGTTGGTGGCCAGGTTTGGCTGCCTGGCGTACTCTCTGCAGCCACGGCGTGTTTCAGTTGTTCACTTTCTCCTAATTTCTCAACCAGAGAATGGAATGTTTTAAGGGAATTGTTGTGCTTGGGTAAATAAAGGAGTCATGTTCATTACCTGATTAAAGAGTGCCTTATTTTGAAAGTTTGGGAGCACATTTTCCTCCTGCCTCTTTGATCCTTTAACCCCTTGACAGTCACCTTATTCCATTCCCTGGTTTCCAGGGCGGTGGGAGTCCCGGCTTCTGCCCTGTGACGGCGCATCACCAACGGTACTGCCAGGACTGTCCTCAGGAATGGGTCTGGGGAGGGAGTAAACATTTCTTGCTGCATGTAGGGACTGCAGAATTTCAGTCAATAGTTGCAAATTCTTCCTCTTCTTTCGTGACATAAAATGGCTCTGTGGGAGGGGAAGAAGTTCAAAGGTGGTGCTGGCTTGAATAGTGGGAGGAAGATCTTCCATCACTGTGCTGTTATCCCTCTGGTCTGTAAGCTGAGGAGAATGTCTTGCTGGCTCCTCTGAGACAGCAGCCGAGGCAAATAAGGGCAGAAATGGTCCAGATGTGTAATGTGAAACTCGGGATACATTGCTAGTGGTTGTAGATGGGCTGGTTACGGAATTGACATGGACAGTATTTGCCAGTGGAAGGAGTTGTCATGAATAACCAGGAGCAGCACGGATAAGGCACAAGTTCTGGCGAGTGCTGTGTCCCTGGGGATGTCAGCAGGGATGGGGATACAGGCTCGGTGGAGCAGGAGTGGTTGCACAGGTGTCTGTGAGGAGCTCTGTGGGAGGCACAGCGGGGGTGTGACACCGGCAGGGAGCTGCTGGGGTTTGTCACCTCCCCCTCTCAGTGGGACGGGAGTGGGGAAAGCCTGGATGTTCCCAGTGGCATGTTCAATAGGGCCCAGGCTCCTCCCCTGATTCCACAAGAGCTGAGGCAGCTGAAGTAGCACACGTGCAAGAAACCTGTATTTTTATGGTTATATTCAATCATCTTTCTGCTCTGTTAACAAAGGGTTCTGGATGGACACAAATGCTCTTGAAAACAGGGTCAGGGATTTGTATCTGGTTTGTGATTTCTGTCAGTTTTTCTACATGAGAAGTCAGCCAGCAGCACAGGCAGGTGTCTGAGGAACCTGGGGCTTCTGCTTTTGTAGAATTATATTTAAAAGTGATCTGTGAAAGTCTTCTGTGAGGAAAGTGTCTTGTCTTCCCCACAAGATCTTTCTGATCTTGTCTCTGAATAGATTCAGCTACAGTTTTCCTTTTTTTTTCCCTCCGTGTGGGCAGCATTTGTTGGTGCAGAGCCCTTGTCGTTCTGGCAGCGGCTGTCTCAGTTTGGTCAGAGTGAGGGTACAGAGCCCCTCAACCATCCTCAACTTGCCCCATGTTTGTGGGGCTCAGGGGGCCCCCTGGAGCTGCTCGGGATGTGCAGGGACAGTTTTGATCAGCTCTGCTCTCAGGCAATCTGCAAGTACAGAGTATGGATAAATCTTTCAGTTATCCACTGCAGATGACGTAATAAAGATAATTTTCCATTTTATTTTAGACTATGAGAAAGGAAGAAAAACACCATAATGACGTGTCTAAAGCCCCGAAGACACTTGCAACAATCTTAGACTCATTTCCTCAATAATCCCTTTATTTTGCAGTTTTGGTGATGATGTGCCTGTTTTCCTTCTGCTAGATCTCTAATTTATTTGGATCTGATGAGTCTTGCTCCTGGCAGCACTTCTGGGACCAGGGTAATGTCTTTAAGGAGATATTTGCCAGCTGTGCTGTGTGCGAAGGATGGTGCTTGCTCCTGTGCCGAGGGAGAGCCGAGGCAGCAGCTCCTGGCACACCTGCACCCAGGATAAACACGGACAGACCGTGCCAAGGAAGTTTGTTGTGGGCCCGAGCTGAAGATAAACACCATGAGCTGTTATTTGAGAAGGGTGGCACAGGATGGAGATTGTTGTAAGGGAAGCAAAGAGTGTCACAGAAACAGAAATCAGATTCATGCTGACGTCTGTCAGCACTTCTGTGCTCCTCTGGGGACTCTGAGATTCCAGAATCATGGAATGGTTTAGGCTAGAAAAACCCTCCAAGATCATCGAGCGCAGCTGTACCCCCAGCACTGACAAGCCCATCACTAACCCATGTTTTACTTTTCAACTCTCTTTTATCCTTAAATAGAAGAAAGCCCCTCTCCCCCCCACCCAGTTCCAAAAGAAACAGAAGGATTATGGCTAAAATTATTCTCCTGAGTAGAGCAGGGCTCAGTCTTGCGGAGTTAGGGCTGACCCAGAAAGGGTTGCCTGGACAAGGTGCCTCATCCCAGGACACAGGGGGAGGAGGAGTCTGTCATTCTGCCTGTGTCCGTCCTGAGGTGCTGTGTCTCGGTGACCCCGGCTCGGTGCTCTCCAGTCAGCTCTGGCACAGCTGGGGTGTTGCTGGTGTGGGCAGGTGACTGGGACGGGCAAGGGGTGCCGTGGTTCTGGGAGTCAGCAGCAGCTTTCATGGGAACTGCTTTTTGGGGTGGTCAGTCTTCACCACACAAGACAGATGACACCTATAAAAGTCCCTGGGACCAAGATTTAAAAACTTGTTATCTGTGAATGCTGGGGACCTGTGCTGTTGGGGGTGTCCTGGGACCGGCTTCCTCCTGCAGCCCAGGGCCCCATTCACCAGCACTGACCCTGGCAGGGCCCGGTGCCAGAGCTCGCACGGGGTGCTCGTGGTCAGCCAGCTGGCAGGCCCAGCTGGCACGGGGTCCTCGGGGGTCTGCTGGGCCAGGTCTTGTCCCCACCGCTGTCCCCTGTTTCCCAGGCCTGCAGTGCGTGTGCCAGCTGTGCGAGCACACCAACTTCACCTGCCAGACGGAGGGCGCCTGCTGGGCCTCGGTCATGCTGACCAACGGGCGCGAGGAGGTGGTCAAGTCCTGCGTCTCCCTGCCGGAGCTGAACGCCCAGGTCTTCTGCCACAGCTCCAAGAACATCACCAAGACCGAGTGCTGCTACACCGACTTCTGCAACAACATCACGCTCCGCCTGCCCCTCGGTGAGTGCCGGCCCAGCCCCGGTGCTCGTGTGGTGGCTCCAGGGTGCTCACACCCCGTGCAGGGAACACGACTGCGGGAGCCAGTCTGTGGGGGCTTTAGAGGCTGTTCGTAAAACACAGCTGCTTTTGTCCCAGCTTGTTTCAGACAGCAAAATATAAACTGCGGCTCTGTTTGCAGTAGAGGGGATTTCTTGCATTTCTAAAGCTGTCCCAAACGCTGGCTTCGATGTCCTATGAGCATAGGGTCTTCTCGGGGGCAGGAGGGGTGGAGGACCCCGAGCTGCTGCTGGGAACCTCTTTGGCTGAGCCTCGGCTGGCTGTGGTTGCCGTGAGCAGCCTGTGGGGCAGCTGGTCTGTGGTGTCACGTCAGTGTCACAGGGTCTTGCTCAGCAGGGATGAGAAGCTGTGAGATTCCTGGTCCTAATGAGAGGGAGGAAAAAGGTTGGCACTTCCAGGAGCTTTGTGTGTTACCCAGCCGGTGCAGTGCGTGAGTCTGCCAGGCTCGAAGTTGCGTAATGAAGTTGATTTGGTGCTTTCTAAAAATAAATATTTATACTATTATTAGTATAATTTAAATTTAAGTTTTTGATTCTTCTTTCCAAGATTTGTGTTTATTCCAGGCTTTTTAAAAAAAGGTGTAAAATATACTATTTTATAAGATAATACCTTTTTATATACTCACACCAGTGAGATATGTTACAGGTAAGAAAGATTCAAATTAATACACAATTTGCAATTATAACTTGAATTTAAGACACTATCATGTATTTCTTAATGGAATTTGGAAGGCTGTTGCTGGGCAGACCATGGGGGAGCTGCTGTGGGAGCCTTGGGCACTGTCACCTCCTGGTGAACCCTGGTACCCAACCTCACCTGTGCTGTGGGGCAGGAATAAGGATTATTTAAATGTTTTTCTTTCAGCTGACCACAGAAGGGACATGCTAATTGTGCTCATGCTCTAGAAATAAAGTGCCATGGTGGTTTTTCCAAGCTGGGAAGAAAGCTGCTATTTCTAGAAGAGCAGCAGAGGCACATCTGTTGTCCCAGCACTTGAACTTGGGCTTGCAAAACCTCTAGTTTCGTATTTCTGTACCCAAAAAAAAAGACTGGATTCTTCCCCTGAGACCTTTGCTCTAAAGATTCAGGGGAACTCATGTCAGTTGGAATTGTAGCAGTGTGGTTTCTGTGCTGGCCTTTTCCGACTGCCGTTCCTCACATAATTCCCGTTGTCGGGAAGCTGCGTGGGGACAGCTCTGGGGTCAGGCCCTTGCCTCACACATTTGACGAGTGGCACTTGGTACAGACACCTTGATATGGAAGGTCTGTTGCGCTTTACCTGTATCACCTATCACCTACCTCTATCTCCATCTCCATCTCCATCTCTGTCTCTATCTACCTCTGTCTAACTATAACTATCTCTGTCTCTCTATTTCTGTCTATTTTCTGTATCAAGCTCCTTATATATATATCTATCTTTGTGTGTATATATGTATTTCTTTATGTGTGTATTTATACTGTATATCTACCCACTTACCTGCTGACCTGTCTATCTCCATTATGCAAATTCTGATTTAGAAGTGGAGCATGTGGGCATGAAAAACTTGCTTTTAGGCAGGAGTGACTCTCCTGGAGGAGGAGAAACCCTGAGAAGGTCCAGCATGGTGCCCATCCCCGCTAGGTGAGGCAGGACCTTTGTGTCCTGCTGGGACACAAACCCACCCTTCCTCTCTTCTCCACGGAGCTGACCTGCTCTGGCTCAAAGGCTGGATGGGGCTTGGAGCAACCTGGACTAATGGAAGGTGTCCCTGCCCGTGGCAGGGGCTTGGAACCAGCTGAGTTTTAAGGTCCCTCCCAACCCAAACCATTGTGGGATTCTGTGACTGTACCTAGCAAAGGCTTATGTTGTAAAGGAGTGCCTGGAGAACAGTGAGATGACCCTCAGGGTGAGATCTCTGAGGGCAGAGAGCAGTGTGTGGTTTGGGGCCTGTGCCTGAATTCCCATGGCAGAGCTGCAGACGGCAATGCCTGCCCCAGTCAGCACAGGGCTCTGGGCTGGGGCCTTGGGTGACAGGAGCTTTTCCTTTGAGCTGGGTGGTTTTTGTTTGTTTGTTTCTTGGGGTTTTTTGGGGTTTTTTTTACAACGTCTGAAAATCTTTGAAGACTGATTAAACCTGGATCTCTGCTTTTATATCCTCCTTCTTGTAGGCAGGGATTTCATTGCGCGTTCTGCGTTAGCAGGTGAAAGTGTCAAAATGCAGGACGAGTTTGCAGTAATTGGGTTTTTTTCTGTGTCACCCTGGATTCCCCTCCAGGTTTCTGCTGGTTTATCTGGGATACTTTCTGCCCCAGCAGGTGACTTGAGGTGAGCTTCCCCTGTCACAGCAGGGCTGCAGAAAACACCTTGTGTGCTGCTGCCTCGAGGGACCTCCCTGTGATAAATCGTCCCTCGAACATCCCTCATTCTTGTTTTCTCTGCAGAACTCACCACCGTGCCCTCAGCATGCAACAGGCTGGTTTGAGGAATGGCTAATCAGACCTAGATTTTTCCAGCTGCAGATTTGTGTCTCACAGGATTTTTGGGCCATATTTGAGATCTGGGAGATGGAGTTTGTGATCTCTGCCCCCGCCAACAGTGAGTGGGGTCTGTAGTCACGGTGGAAGCTGGAGAAACTTAATTTTAGACTCTAGCCCAAACTGTATTTTTGAAATGATTTTAATGTATTCTGTAGAGCTGACTAGAGCCTCCCCATTAATAGGATACAATAGATTTTCTTACTACATTGGAAAGAATATGTAATTTCGCCCCCTGAGCAGCCTAGGAACACACACAGTTCAGGGCTTTTGGAAGCCTTATAATGGAAGCTTTACAGCGTCAAAAGCAAACTCTGTGTGTGAGAATGTCTTTTCCATTGGAGGGAAAAAAATCACTTCTTTGTTTTGCTGCCTGCAAGTACTATTTTGTATACACAAGTTGCACCATAACTGCACCGCATTGTGAAACTGCTGAGTACTGCCAGATGTGCTGCTCTTGGTTCACACACAGCAACATGTCTCAGCTTCTATTCTTGGTTACTCAGTCAATGAACAGTGCGTTTGAAACTGGATTGCAAAACGTTGTGATTAGTGGTGGTGTTTTGCTGGGTTTGGGTGGCCATGAGGGATTGCCTGATTTCCCCAAGAGTCTGACCTTTCCCAGCTGCTGTGGCTGATGGTTTGTGCTGGGCAGGGGGTGTGGGGTGTGTTTGTGGTGTTTGGTTTGAGCTGTGGGGAGCCCCATGACCCCTGAGGGCTCCTGGCCATGGGGCGCCATGGTGCAGAGGTCAGGGCTGAAGACAGCCCACACTGACCAGAGCGCAGGATTGCAGCCCTGGTTCGTCCCCAGCCTCGACGTGTGCTCCGTGAGGAACTGGAAAGGGTCTGAGCAGCTGCCACCAGCCTTGGCCTGCACCTGGTCCTTGTTACAGCCAGTAGACTACAGGATGACAAAGGAGATTTCTGGTTGACCCCTTCCAAGGAACTCTAGACAGTCAGGATCTCGTCATTCTCCAAGAACTCAGTGGAGACTCCCTGCAGTCCGGCCCAGCCACCTCAGCTTCCAGCCCCACTGCAAACTTGCCTTCTGCCCTGGAGATCTCCCAGCTCAGCAGCATCGTAAGCACCCCTGAACTTCACTTTATTCTGAGCAGTTGTCACTTGCATAAGTCAAGAAGCCCGTGTCTGGCTGTATTCCTGGAGCTGGGTGTCACCCTGCCGAGTGGGCGCGGGAGTCCTTGGCTTTGCCTCTGCAGTGCTGTGACATCCCGCTCTGCGTTCCCGGGGTGGCCGGCAGCATCACACTCTCCACTGTCCCTCCTCCTCTCCAGCTGAGGTCACTCCTGCTCCTGCCCCAGGGTGTCAGAACACACTGACTGGCCCTCTCTGCCCGCTGTGTCCCGCTGGACCTGCTGGTCCCTCCAGCCTGGCTTCCAAAATGCCGTATGGGAGGGAAAGGACTCCAAAACTGCAGCGCCGTTGCAGCTCTCCCACAGCCTGCTCCACAGGTCTGTGCTGATACAAACTGTGCCCACACACATTGTCAGTGAAAGCGCCTCAGATCACTTTCCTGTTAAAATTGCAGACTTTTTTTTTCTGGTAATAATGGTATTGTTGCTTTTTTTTAAGGATATACTGAGCATTTTTTATACACCGCTTAAAATCCTGCTATAATCCCAGTTTCAGAGATTTATGGTGTACAAACAGTGCACAAAGTGCATTGCAGGTTACAGACTGTTACATCCCAGGATGTATTGTGTCCTTGTCCTGTGGGCCAGTCTGTGGGGATGCCCTTCCCAGTCCCTCCCCACCAGCCCAGTTCTTGCTGTTCAAAGCTTCCTGATGATTTTCCTTTTGTTACTGTTTGCAATGGGCTAAAAACAATGAACTTCTATTTTGTTCATTTCATGTTATGCTGTTTTTCAGCAGTTGGTGGGAAGAACTGATGTGGTGTGGTCAGCGTCTCGTGTGTGTTTGTCTTCACCAGCCCCTGCCGGGGATG
The DNA here is from genome assembly GCA_013397725.1 of Rhagologus leucostigma. Taxonomy (NCBI): domain Eukaryota; kingdom Metazoa; phylum Chordata; class Aves; order Passeriformes; genus Rhagologus; species Rhagologus leucostigma. Next base: position 547,181 of record VZTD01005085.1, on the reverse strand, counting down.
AATGTCCCTCATTCCTACCCAGAATGAATCTGATGAGCCCTGCAGGGAGGATGCTGGTTTGGATGGCACAGGGGAAGTGCTGAACAGCCAGAGGACAGCTCTTGCCCTGCACTCTGTACCCGCTGTGAGCCCATGCCCCTGGCCAGCACAGAGCCAGTCCCGCTGCCCTGCACAGCGGCTCCCGGCGCGGTCTGGAGTGGCAGGGCTGGCTCGGCGAGGCACTAGGGCTCCCGGGGTAGGGGATCTCTCCATACTGTACTTCATCCCTGTTTCAGGGAAACCCCAGCCCTGTGGAAACAGAATGAAAAATGTTTAGGAGATCCCAGCATGCCAGTTAACAAGCACCAGTTCCAAAGAGGAATCCTGCTCATAAATCCTCTTACAAACCTCCCGGGTCACCCCTGGAGCATCCTCTTGAAGTCATTAAAAGAAAACCCTGTGAACAAAATGCACCAGCTTTGTGTTCAGGAGGGTTGGAGTTGTGCTCCTGAACAGATGTAGTATTGACTGGAGGAAGGTAGCAGTGGGTGCTGAGGCTGTTGGCTGCTGCTTCTGAGACTCCACGTCGCTTTGGTCACTCTCAGACTCCAGGTTATGGTGTGCACGTGGCCCAGCCTTCCCCTGGAGGGAAAGAGTGACCTTGCATGGGGTGGAGATCATGATTCTTACATCTTCTGCAGCCCCGAGATCCCGTTTGTACTCATGGTTCTGAGTGCTAAGGTTTTTTTTATGGGTCATATTTCTGGTTTGTTTTATTTGGGGGGAAAGCGCTGGTTGATGTTTTTTTTTAAACTTATTTAAAATTTTGGGGACGTTAAGGGAATCATGTGTGTTCATGTGCAAGTGAATCCCTTAGCAGTGTCTTCCTAGAGCTTCTTGATACAGAGCTTGGGTGGTGATCAGAGTGCTGACCGGAGACCAAGCTTCCTGCATGGAAGGGGTGTGGGGCACAGACTCGGTCACCTACAGAAACGTGCTCTGTTCTGTCTCCTGGTCAGCACGGTTGTGGGAAAGCATCGAATCTTCGTACGTCACCGCTCTGCAGCCCTTCACGTGTGTCCTTCTGCCAACCCCGCTCTCCCATGTGTCTCCCAACAGCGTCGGAGGCTCCCGGCAGAGCGGGGGCACGGTCGGCGGTGCTGGCGGTGCCGGTGGCGGTGCCGGTGTGCGCGGTGGTGCTGGCGGCGGTGCTGGCGGCCTGCACGGCCCGGGGCTGGCGGCGCTGCGCCCGCCGCGGGGCCAAGCCCCCCAACGTGGAGGAGCCCCTCTCCGAGGGCAACCTGGTGAGCGCTGGGAAGACGCTGAGGGATCTCATCTATGACATGACGACCTCTGGCTCTGGCTCTGGTACGTGGGGTGTCCTGCCCGCCACCGCGGGTTTTGTGCAGGTGCTCGTGGCCGCCCCCCACAGCGGCAACGGGGCTTGGGGTGCTCTTCTTCTGTCAAACCACAAAAATTCAGTTCTTTGTTGGAATGGAGAAGTTAAAAAAGTGAACTCAGAAATCAGAATCAAGTGTGAAACCCAGCTCTGCTGGCTGATGCGACATAGCTGATAATGAACGGTACTAAACTCACCTGGGTGGGTCAGGATGCTGCTTCTCCAATTTTTTGTGTTTCATAGCAGAATAACGTTCCTCCAAATTCTTGTTTAGAGCAGAACATGCATCTTTTTAACATTTTTCTCATTTCTGATATCTTGCCTACTGTGATGCCTCCATTGCTATTGAGAACTTGTTAAACCAAAGAAACTTAAAAATGAGGTGGGAATTCACAAATTCCAACTCACTGGGCCAGTGGCATGTCTGGGATTATAGCCCAACTTTCCCTAACTAGAACTTTTATTGAAAAGTATGTAAACTATGCTTGCTTTTATTTATAAGTAAAAAATGTACAAATGGCACCTAATTTAATTTGTTTCCATGAGTTGCATACCTCTGAGGATTAAGTCGTTGTTCTTCCCTAATGCTTTTTCACAGCTCTAATGAGCAGACTTTGGCTTTATTTATGCTGAAGTTTTAACTGTTCCCAGCCATCCCTGAGCAAGGAACAGGGCTGGACTTGAGCAGAGCCAGAGCCCTGGGCACCGAGGTGATTTGTTCTGATTTCAGCCAAAATCAAGGTTGCAATTATTTAAAGAAAAAAGGAAAAAAAATTAATAATTCCTTGTTTGAAGTCCCCAACAAACACAGAATCAAATCAAACCAGGCAGGGTTTGTGGCTGGCAAAGCACAGTGGAGCTGCTATAATAATTTATTTTTATTTTCAAAAATTTCAGCCAGAGCAGAGCAACTAACTGACTGCAGGACAGCTGCAGTCTGTATCAACCCAAATTGAGTAGTTCAGGCCAAATTTTAAAATTTTTGCTGGGGTTTTTAAAAGTTTTTTATATGTACAGACAGTGGGAAGTAACATTAAGAAGTCTGATTTGAGGAGATATTAGTCAGGAGAGGATTTTCCCTTGGTGGTCTTGGAAAGCAAAGCCATGAGTGCAGCTCAGTGGGAAAGGTCAGTGTTGGGGTTTGAAGGTCCCAGCTGAGCTATTTCACAGGTACCTGTCTCTCCTCTTAACTAGGTCTGCCTCTGCTCGTCCAGAGAACCATCGCGAGGACTATTGTCCTGCAGGAAATTGTGGGAAAAGGGCGATTTGGTGAAGTCTGGCGTGGGAAATGGTGCGGGGAGGATGTAGCTGTGAAAATCTTCTCCTCCAGAGATGAGCGGTCCTGGTTTCGGGAGGCAGAGATTTACCAGACGGTGATGCTGAGGCACGAAAACATCCTGGGCTTCATTGCTGCTGACAACAAGGGTAAGCGGCGAGGCGTGCGCAGCACCGTGGGGCTGCATCCTCTTAGACAGCTTTTCCAACCCAAATAATTCTCTGATTCTATGTGGTGGCCTCGGCAGTGCTGGGATAATGGTTGGACTCAATGGTCTTAGAGTGCTTCCCAACCCAAAGGATTGACACTCACTACATCCTGAGTGTCTGTCTCAGAACAGCTTTCGCTGCCCCACTCCCGCCTGAAACCCCAGCCTGGACCACGCGGCTGCCCTGAGCTCCTTCCCGGTGGGACAGCTGGCACGCTTGCTTGCATTCCCTGAAAAGGGGAAGGCTTTCCCTAGCTAGTATTTTTAATAATCTTGCTTCCTCCGGGTAGATAACGGGACGTGGACTCAGCTCTGGCTTGTCTCCGAGTACCACGAGCAGGGCTCCCTGTTTGACTACCTGAACCGAGGCACGGTGACGGTGGAGGGCATGGTCCGGCTGGCACTGTCGGTGGCCAGTGGCCTGGCCCACCTCCACATGGAGATTGTTGGCACGCAAGGCAAGTGCTTCCCTCCCGCTTTTCCTTCAAGTATTTTAAGGAGCTTCAGTGTTCTCAAAAACATTTATGGGGAACATGGTATCGTGAAGTGTTTTCCAAACTGTTAACACCAGGGGGAACAGTGTGAGTGGTGCAGTACAGACAGGGAACAGGGACCTTACCTTCCCACTTCCTCCGTCTGCACTTCATCCATGCCTGTGAATAGATGCCTATGGAAGCAGCTCTGCTAAAGAGGAGTGAGTGCTAATGAAGGAAAAATTTCTTCATGGAAAGGTTTGTCCAGCCCCGGCATAGGTTGCCCAGGGCAGTGGTGGGGTCACCATCCCTTAAGGGACTTAAAAGCTGTGGGGATGCGGCACGTGGGGACATGGATTAGTGGTGGCCTTGTCAGTGCTGAGGAATGGTGGGACTCGGTGGTCTTAGAGGATTTTTCCAACCCAATCCATTCAGTGATTCTGTAATTTTCTAAATGAATTTGGAGGGTGAACTTCCGGTTTCTCTTTTTGTGTTTTATTCCTGAAATACAGCTATTGAAACAAAAATGCCCTTAAAGTTTTCTTTTGAAGTTGACATCATTTAGCAGAGCTTTACTCGGTTCAAAATAGGCTTCAATATTTCTGTAGGGTATAGTAACAAAAGTGAATATAACTGTTTTTACATCCTTGCTAGTGATATTAAAATCCATGCTGTTGTTATCACAACTGGAGACGGTTTCTCTCACTGTGAACAGGGAAGCCAGCGATCGCGCACCGGGATCTGAAATCCAAAAACATCCTGGTGAAGAGGAACGAGACCTGCGCCATCGCCGACCTGGGCCTGGCGGTGAAGCACGACTCGGTGCTGAACACCATCGACATTCCCCAGAACCCCAGGGTGGGCACCAGGAGGTGGGTGAGGCGGCTGCAGCCGCCGGCCTGGCTGCATGGGGCTGGCCTCTCACAGCCCTGCCCTCCACCAGTGATGTCCCCTCTGCTCTTGGCATCGGGCAGGGATGGCCGCAGCCCCGAGGGGTGGGTGGGAGAGGAAGTTGCAGACTCTGCTGTGGAATGGAGCTCGCCGCCCCACGTGGGGTATCGCGTGCCCGTCACCCCGGTCACCCCCGGTGCTCTGGGCCTGGGCAGGGCACAGCTGCCAGCACCACGAGGGGTCACGGGCCCCCGGCATGGGGCAGCACAGCTGTGGCCTTTTGTAGGAGCTGCCCCAGCAAACTGACCCTGTGTGCCCTAAAGGTACATGGCCCCCGAGATCCTGGATGACGCGATGAACATGAACATCTTCGAGTCCTTCAAGCGTGCAGACATCTACTCTCTGGGGCTGGTGTACTGGGAGATAGCCCGGAGGTGCTCGGTTGGAGGTGAGCTTTTGGCCTTTTCATCCAGTCCCAGGTTGGTTTGGGTTGGAAGGGACACTGAAGCTCATCTTGTTCCACCCCCTGCCATGGGCAACTACACAATAAATCTTCCCCAGGAGTCACTGAGGAATACCAGTTGCCTTACTACGACCTTGTGCCTTCTGATCCTTCGATAGAAGACATGAGAAGGGTTGTCTGTGAACAGAAGCTCAGACCAAGTATTCCAAACCAGTGGCAAAGCTGTGAGGTAAAAGCAGTTTTCTAGTTTATTCTAGGTGTGTTTTGTAGGGTTTTTTTTCTAGTTTTATTCCATTATTTATATTTTCAAGTTTAAATTAAGACATAATTTTTCAGTGAGAGATAGGGCACTCAATGCCCAGCTTCTCCTGAATTTAGAAGCTTCAGATGTCTAGTTCTCCTTCAGATCAATACAGAGAAAGCTCTTTGCACCAAGTGCTCAGTGCTGTTCAAGGTGGGTCTTAATTGATGCTGCTGCTGTTTGTGACCGTTTCAGAGAGCTGCACTTTATCTCCCTGTATTTACACTGGAAAGCAGGGGGTGGTGGTTGTATCCCTGGCTACTGTTTGTCCTGCTGCAGGCACTGTGGTTGTGTCCCTGTGGTTGTACCCTGGGTGCTGTTTGTGTCCCNGCCGGCTCTGGTTGTACCCTTGGTGCTGTTTGTGTCCCCCGCAGGCCCTGGCTGTACCCTGGGTGCTGTTTGTGTCCCCCGCAGGCCCTGGTTGTACCCTGGGTGCTGTTTGTGTCCCCTGCAGGCCCTGGCTGTACCCTGGGTGCTGTTTGTGTCCCCCGCAGGCCCTGGTTGTACCCTGGGTGCTGTTTGTGTCTCCGCAGGCGCTGCGGGTGCTGGGCCGGGTGATGCGGGAGTGCTGGCGTGCCAGCGGTGCCGCGCGTCTCACCGCGCTGCGCGTCAAGAAGACGATCTCGCAGCTCTGCGTGCACGAGGACTCCAAAGCCTGACAGACCTCCCCGCGGGACGAGAGGGGAAGGCATTCTGCTGTTCATCCTTCCACATGTGATAGTATTTTTGTTTCTGGTCTACCTCAGACAATGTGGTTCAGTTCTGCGGTGCCCGAGGCAGAGCACCGACCTCGAGTGTTGTGTTCGGCCGAGGGGTGAGGCAGCCTGGGACTCGTAGCTCGCGTTTGATACAGCAAGTCCGCGACTTGCTTTGGTTTTGTAAGTAAATCAGACACCAGTGAATTGCAGGAAGGAGCTTAAAGCCTCATGACAGTGTAGAAATACCTTTTGCTGTTGTGCTTTTCATGCTTATCAGACCCCAAACGTCCTGGAAATGTCTGGTGTTGGTTAAAGCCTGCTTGTGAGAGAAACCTCATGTTCTGTCCTCAAACCAAGTAAAAGACCAAATTAACCCAGCTTTTTACCTGTTTTTTGCAGGAATCTGAAAACGGGTTGTCAGTAAATGCATATTTATAATTACCTAAGTAATTAAAAAAGATGGAAATTCCACTAAGTGTGTACATTGTGAACAAAACCATTGAGTCAGTTCCCTATTAACATTTATTTTTATAGTCTCAATTTCACATACAATATCATGGTTAAAATTTGAGTTGTTTTACTCTGTCTTTTGTTCATCGAACAGATCAATCAAAGGACAACCTTTCTTTTTAACAGTAGGAAAAATAATAGAGGCAATACGTTTCTGTTAGCTATGTAGGGATGCAACAGGAGAAATTCTACCTAAACTGAGAAAATATTTGTTTTTAGCAACACCTTTCCAATCACTAGTAACATTCTTTTAGTGCCTTCTGATGTATTGGGGGAAGCTTTAACAAAAGCCAATGCAGCCTGTTCAGAGCTTTCTTACAGAATTCTGTAACAGCACCAGGCTGGTGATGAATATTAACATTTCTGATCATGTTTCCATAATATCACAAGCCAGCAAAGTGAGTTGTTGTATTAAAACTCACCAATGTTCTGGCATTTTGTGAATTTTGCCACACTCCATGGCCCACATGTTTTAATATAGTGTTTGAATATTTTTAATGGGCAAAATTATATATTTCATAGTCTTGTGGTTTTTTAAATGTTTCTAAATCCAGCTGGCCGACAGAATTAAGCCCAAAGATGTTTCCAGAATAGCAAAGCTTTGCAGAAATCTGATGTGGCCCCTGCAGCTCCGTGGCAGGCAGCTGTTGGGTGATCACAGTGTGTCAGCTCAGTCTTTGGGGCAAAATCTCTTGGCTGGAGCTACTGCAGGGAAGAATGAGTTAAGCTTGTACCGAGTGCGGTGGTCAGTAGTGCCATTAATCCGGGTGTCATCCTGAGTGCTCGTCTTCAGGACACTGTGGATACTTCGTGGCTGTTAATTGCCCGTAAATAGGCTTTGATGGAATTTACCCGTTTGCACAGGGTTTAGTCACTCCTGCTCGTGTTGAACAAGGCAGGGCTCTGTGTGGTCTGCAGCCGAGCAGTGGAGCGTATTTCCCCTAAGCTGCTGGCAGGTTTTGCTCCAGTGTGGTTTCTCAGATATAATCAAGGTTGTCTTAGAGATTCAGGGCAGACTTGACGGGGCTTGGAGCAACCTGGTCTAGTGGAAGGTGCCCCTGCCCAAGGCAGGGAGGTGAAAGGAGACAAGCTTTAAGGTCTCTTCCAACCCAAACCATTCTGGGATTCTAAGATTCAATTCTTAAGTGCTTCAACTGCATGAACTACCCCATGGAGCTCAGTGATGTGACTTTGTAGGCTGTTTGAGGGATAATTTTGGCAACTGCATGAGCCAAAGCCTGGTGCTGACTTGACTATCAAAAAAATTTGCAAACCTAAGATCAGCATCTGTTCTTGTAGTATGTAACTTGAAAAAAAATCCTTATCTTAAAAAGGAACGATCAAAGATTTATTTTTTTAAGTGGGAAAAGAGTTTCAGTTTTCAGTTCCCCCCCTGGAGTCTCTGAAAATTGTTGACCAACCCAGTAATTTGAACAAGACCCTTTTGGTGCCTGGCTGGGAGGTGTGGGTGGAGGATGCTCAGGCTCAGCTACTCCTCACACAGGTCACAGCTCCAGAGCTGGAAGTGCTTTAACCTTTTCCCTGGAAATGTCTCTTGGCATCAGACATTATGGTCTGCTTACCCTGGCTGTTCACCTAACTCAGTATTTTTGCACTGGTTTTCTTTTCACTTTTGTTGTTGAGAGGTGAATGTACATTTTGATGAACTAGAGTTGAACATAACTGAGCCAAGGGGCTGATGTTGTTGTATTGAGCTCTGAAATGTTTGTAAACTCTACACTCCTCTAGAAAAACCCCAAAGAACCCTTGTTTTAGTGGCCTTTCCCCTCCATGTGGACTTGGCCTGTTCTAATTTAAGCACAGAGGTTATGCCAAGACACTTCTGTGCAGTTTAGGGAGGCTTAGGTTTCCTCAGAGCTTACGATGTTCCTGATAATCTTCAATTAAAACACAAGTTCTTAAGCTCATGAAAATTTTCAAGGTCAAGGATGCTCAAAACCTGTCACCACATTCAGCCTCTCCTAATTGATGCTTCTGGTTGGGGGGAGTTACCAATATTTTATAATTTGTTTCTAATAACAATCTAAAGTTTAATGCAGGGGATTATGGACTGAAAGGGAAAGTTAATTAATGTCTCCTGTAACACCTAATTGTTTTTGTATTACTTGAACTGCTGCCCCCAGACACTCCTTTAGAAATTCAGGCTGTAATCTCCTCTGCACTTCCCTACTTTTATAATTTGCACTTAATCAAGCTCATTCCCTCATGTGACACTATGAAGAATCCTACAATATTTTCGTCATTGCTATGTCACTTCTTTGCTTGGTACTAGATTCAGGAATCATAAATAAATTTGTTTAGAAATATTCCCGGTCCCTACAATGGGTCTGAACTTCGAACAGGGCAAGTTCTTCTTCTCAGTCCCCGTCTGCCCGGAGCTCCTGTGCCAAGGAGCTTGAGGCTGTCCCCAGCTCCCGCTTGTTCATGGGAAGGAGTTTGGGTTTCACCCCGTGCCTGGGGGCGGTATCGCAGGACAGGGACGGGGTGGCAGCGGGGCCGCCGCCCGGGGCCGTGCCTCCGCAGGACTCTGAGCCGGTGGTGTCCCGGCAGGGGCGGGCGCTCTGCCCCTCCTTTGGGTGCACAGGCGGAGAGGCACAAGCCCATTTTTGTGGTGATGAAGGTTATGGCTCAACCCCCCCGCTATGGTTCGGTGCGGGTCTGTGAGGCTGTCCTTGGGGTGTCCTTGGGGAGCCCTGGGCCAGCACCTGGGTGCCCCCAGCAGCGCTGAAAACATGTCCCCTGCTCTGCCCTTGGCTGCGCAAGCTGTGTGTCTGTGATTCCAGGGATCATCCCCACAGGCTGTGGTACCCCAATCCCCCCCAAGCTTTTAGGGAAAGACCATGTCCATGTTCTGCTCTAACAGACAGAACAATTTATGAATGTACAGGGAATAAGTATTGAGGTACAATATATTTCTACAGAATAAAAGAAATGTGCAATAAATTGTAACTTACACTGAATGTATTTTCTGCATAAATGGACCAGATGTATTTTGAATGTAGCTATGACATTTTGTCTAAACCTGCTGTGATTCTCAGTCCCTAAGAAAAACATGTCATGTTTTGTCAATCTACAAACCACTTCCTGAGCTGTCTGTTTTTAAAAGAAACATTAGTATTTTACCTGGAACACTGTAATATTTCTGAACTAAGTATAGCAGTGCAGTGCTCAACTTCAACCCTCATGTTGTGAAATATCTGATCTGTGTACACTGCAGAGTTATTTTTAAAACTATTGCTAAAGTTATTGCTTGATATTGCACCTGCCTGATTGTAAATAATGGTTTAGCTGTTGTATTTTGTATGCGGATTTGGGGAAGATGTGGCAATTTTAATAAATTCAGCATACTCTGCCCTTGTGTTCCCGTGGCCTGAAACTATTCTTATGTTCTTTCTGTGAGGGGAGAAGGGCTGAGCCTGTTTGAACCTTTAGAAACCTTCACTCGTGGGTCTTGCACCCACACCAATGTGAGCTCTCACTGAGCTCCCTTTCATACAAGACTCCCTGATCCTGCTCTTCCAGCTATCGAGATTTTCAGTGGTGTAAACCTCAGTGGGGCCAGCTCGCCCTGAGCACCTCAGTTCTGGAGCCTGCATGCTTGAAAATTCCCCTGACATAGCCATAATCTGTGAATTTAAGTCAGGCTTCATTTGAATTTAAGGCGAGTCAAAATGAAATCTGCCACGCTGTGACCCGAGAAACTTCTGTGGCTTTTGAAGGATACCGTGGGCTTTTATTTTTTTCTTAAAAAGACCGTTGTATTATAGCAGTTACTTGTGAACTCTGTGGTCCCTGCACATCTCCAGGAAGGTGTCACTGTCGCGCTGCTGGCTGGGCAGGCTCTGGCTGTCGGGCTCTGGAGCGGGTCCCGATGGAACGGCAGCAGCCAGTGGCTCATCGGTGAACATCGGCTGCCATCCGCTGGCCACCGCCGCCCCGGGTGGGTGTCTGTCGCACAGGAGAGCTGCGTGCTGCTCTTCCAGCAGCCTGAGAAATTCCTGCCTCCCGGGAGACATTCTTTTCCAGCACGCTTGGCTGGAGCAGCAGCTCCCGCTGTGAGCCGGGTAGGTGCTTCTGTCCGTGGATGCTGTGCCCCGACAGCGGCACCCCGGCCCTGCGGCAGCAGCGCACCAGGGCTGTCACCTGGGGAGAGGTGTTCGTGAGACACCTCGGTGGAGGGTCTGGGTGTGAAAGAGAAAGGGGTGAGACACCTCGGTGGAGGGTCTGGGTGTGAAAGAGAAATTCTTCAATTTCTTGTTACTAAGTAAATCAGCTCCGCAGAAGCCATTGGTGTGCACTTGGTAGCTGAGGAGAGGAGCCAGCTCCTGAGCCCCTGAGGGCTTGTGTCCCACAGAGGATGACTCCTTCCTTCTGTCTGGGTAAGGGGATTGTGGGCAGAAACCCCGCAGGGCACTGCAGCCTCGGAGGGATGAGTGTTCCAGCCCTGGAAGCGTTCAAGGCCAGGTAGGACAGGGCGCGGAGCAAGCTGGTCTGGCGGAAGGCGTCCCGTCGCTCCAGCCCTGACACGGGGCTAGCGCCGTGCCACGGAGAAGGCTGGGGCAGGGCATCCGTGTGATCTCCCCGGACAAGTGAGAGCCGCTGCCGGCCTGCCCTCTGCTTCTGGCTCGGCTCCGAGCGGCTCTGAGCCCGGCCGGGGAGGAGCAGGCAGGCTGGGAGGGACGGGAGCGTGAGGGTGTGGGGGTGTCTGGTGTGGTGTGCTGTGCGTGCCGNGTGCTGCTGGGGCAGCTGGCACCAAGACCCTGCTCTGTGCTCTGATGAGAGGTGTCATTTATTTCTGCCCTCAGCTTGTTTGCGGATGAGTCACTGGGTTTCAGGAACGTCAGAAAGGGCTGCCGGAGGAACCGAAATGCACTTTGTTTTCGAGCACTCAGCGGGGTGATCGTGAGCAGGAAAAGGGGAAGAGGCTTTGAGTCACCCGCTCCCCGCGTTGCTCAGTGTGCCTTGGCAAGTGAGCAGGTGACACCCGGGGGCACAGATAGTTTTCTCAGGAAAAGGGAAAGAGCTTTCCCCCCTTGCCTGCCGTGCTTTTTAAACATTTTTTCTTCCCCTTAACCCAAAGGAGTTCCCCCAAGGAACTCGGAGGTGAAGGGCAGACATCTAAATCTGTTGCTGTGGTGCTGCTGTGCTGTGCAACACTTCCCTGTCCCTGTCTGTCTGCCAGGAGAGGCACAGGGACCGCAGGCACTTGTCACAGATCAGCCACCAACCCTCCTCCAGGTGTGTGGATCAGATGTTTCCTGACAGGCTGCTTCTCTGTTGCAAGACACCGGGTTTTTGAGGGATGAACGTTTGGGATGGGGATGCACCGACACTTCAGCCATCCAGGGCAATGAGGGGATCCCCTGGAGCGGGGGAGGCTCCATGCCAGCGTTTTCTTGGCACTAAGAGCTTGTCTGCACCAGCAAATGTCGGGCACATGGACACCCATCCTTGTGCCTCCTCCATGGACGCCCATCCCTGCAGCTCCTCTGCCGCAGCTGGCAGGGGCAGGGCCCTTACAAAAGGCGTGTGGAGCAGCTCTGCGTTGATCTGTCGCGACAGCACGTGCCAGCCTGCACTGAGCTTCCACACAGCCGGCAGACAGAACCCAACACCCTCACCCCACAGCCCTGGCTGGCCCCCTCTCCTTCCTGTGCCCCTGCCAGCCTTTCCTCTCGGAGCTGGCAGTCCCAGGCGTGTGTGGCAATACTTTGTAAAGGTGCATAAAAGATCTCTACTCAGAAAAATGACTGTAACTTGTATGTTTTTATTACGTCTCTGTTTTGATAGCAGTGGCCCTGCTTTTCCCCTTGCAGGCTCACATCCCAGCCAGGGTTAATTGCGTCCAAGTCTGGCTGCTTTGTGCAGTTACCGTCCCTGGTATTTGTCCAGAGGTCTCAACACAAACTGTCACAGTGTGTTTCAGAAGAGTCTGTTGGGATGCCCAGCCTGTGGCAGCAGCTGCTGCAGGTCACTGACAGCCAGCAGTGCCAGCAGCTGGGACACAGGGCGCCAGCCCTGGCTGCAGGGCTTCGTGCCGGGGGTGGCCCTGCTCCGCCAGTGTTTAGGGCTTGGCTGGGGGCTGCCAGGGCTGGCAAACTGCTCTGCCCGGGGCTTGCCCGCTGCTCGCCCGTCCTCCTGCACTGCTGACCTGCGACCGAGGGGCAGCGGCGACAGGCACGCACTTCAGTGACCCACCCAGGCCCAGGGCTCCTTCCTGTGCTTCTCCATCACACCCAGGAGCAAGAAATCTGAAGGTTATTCAAAGCCATGCTGAAATAACAACAGGTCAGGTAGTAACTGGAGACAAAAACCAACCCAGCCAGAAGCTCTCAGAGTAATAAATCTTCCTCCAGCTCTGGCTGTCCAGGGGATGACATCCTGCCAGGGCTCTCCCCGGCACCATGCCTGTCCCGGCTCTGCCACAGCAGCCCCTTGTGCCCTATCCCGGAGACTCTGCATGGACTTTGCTGTGTGTCCCCAGACCTGCTGTGCCAGGGAAGTCCTTGGTCCCCACCGAGACCCGAGTGCTGTGCGGAGGGCACTGTCCTGCCCTCGCTCTGCCACACTTCCAGCTTCTGCTCTTGGCCTTCAGCTCGTTTCCCTCTCTGCAGCTGAAGTCCTGCACTGACACCATTAGCCAAAGGCAGTGTTATTTTCCCATCTTTGCCAAAAGGTGAGTTGAGGGATGCCAGGGATGCCGAGCAAGTCAGAGTACGAACAGGTTGAGGTCAGGTGAGTGCCTGAGGCAGGCAGGGCTGTAAGGACAAATCCTGGCAGAGCAGCAGCTGCTGGTGAGAACTGTGCGCAGGAATGGAAAAATTAAGCAGATTTCTGTAACTGCCAAGCTTGATTCTTAACTCCCCTGTGAGCACAAGGCACACCGAGAGCCTGGGGCTCTGCTCGGAGGGATTTGTGTAACTCGCACCTAAACCACAGATCACGTGGCGGCCCTTCCGCTCTCGCACTTCTGGGTGGTGCAGCCCGGCCGTGGCACAGCGCTCGCCCCGAGCCCCCGGCCGTGGCACAGCCCGAGCCCCGAGCCCCTGGCCATGGCACAGCGCTCGCCCTGAGCCCCGAGCCGCTGGCCATGGCCCTGCGGCGGCTCCTGCAGCACAACCTGAACGCCGGCCCCGCGGGCGGGGAGCAGGCGCTGCCCATGGACGGCAGGAGGATGCAGCACTTGGCCGGCACGGCGGCGACGCTGCCCCGCGGGCGCAAGCAGGTACGGGTACGCAGAGCCGCGGCCGCCCGGTGTGCCGCAGCCCCGGGACGGACCCTCGGGCTCTCCCCGGTTTGCGGTGCCGGAAGGGTGACCGCCGGGTGCCGCCACCCGGGCTGGCTCGGGGCACGGCGGTGCAGTCTTGGCAGCACCGGCAGTGTGGGGAGCTCTGCGAGGAGCCAGCGATGGACGTCCTGCCTGCGGGGCTGGGGCTGCGAGCGGCGGTGGCAGCTGAGATCCGGCGCCGGCTGAGCTCCTCTCCGTTTCCAGCCGTGCTGGGAGCCGGGAAGGGTTTGTGCTGCCTGGGTGCTCCTCTAAACGTGCGTTTACCTCAGTCAAGTGGCCTGGCCGCCCTCTCCCTCCAACGCTGATAGAAAGCGCCCACCATGCGCCATTTCCATCTGGATTTGGGAGTGTTTCTGTACAACTCTTGGGGCTGTTGGGGCTCTTGGGGCTGTCTCTGTAGCTGGGCTTCTCCCCCAGAGCAGCACAGTGCAGCACAGTGCTGCTGCTGGCCACGGGATTCCCACAGAGCTGTCTTGCTGTGGCTGTAAATCGTCGACTGAGTAGTTCCAGTTCTGGACTATTTGTCTGACCTGAAAAAGCCTGAACAGAAAGTGTGAGACATGATAGCGTGAAAGTATAACCAGAAAAATCGTGTGCGACCTCTGTGCACTTAAGGGTTTGCTTTGTCCAGCTACAGAGGGGCACTTGGCCTTTGCTTGGTACGTGTGTTAGGGGACAAGGGAAAGCCAGAGCCGGTCCTGGGAGCGCTGCTGCCGGGTGGCACCGGCTCCTGGGGCTGTGGTGGAGCCCTCGGTGTGCGGAGCCGCCCTCCGTGTGTCGGTGGCCGCTGGCGGGGAGAGACTGACGGTGACGGCTGTGATGTGGCTGCAACAGGTAAAGCTGAGTTACATCAGGGCCGAGGACACACTGCAGGGGCCGTCCCCAGAGCAGGGGTCCCTTGCCCAGCTGTGGCCCTGCTGTCAGCCCCTCTCATCTTCTCCCAGATGGATTTTATGTGGCCCCTCTCTCCTCTCCTTGTCCCTCAACAAGTAAATGCACGCCTATGAAGCTGCTGTTTCTGTAGGAGGTCACGCTGTGGCACCATTTTGTCCTGCTGAAGCTGTACTGACTTACAGACATCTCACTGATAATGGAATTCCTTATTCATGGTTCACTTTTTGGGGAAGAATCCATGTTTAACACAGATCCTGGCTCTTCCCAGAGACCTCTCCAGGCACAGGTGTCCCTAGCCTGAAGCAGGGCTCCTGGGTACCTGTGCCTGGCTGGGAGCTGCTGTGCAGACACTGCAGAGCTCACTGTCTGCACTCCCCTGCGTTCAGGGTGCTTCGTGCCTCTCCTGGCATGCGTTCAGTTTATAAATTCCCACAGATTTTTAGAGGAAAAGGACGAAAGTGAGACGAGCTCTTGGCACAACAGAGATGTGATTTGTGCTCTGAGCTTGCCGCCAGCATCCGACAGGAGGATTTGACCTCCAGATGCTTTTCCTCCTGGTCAGAAAGTTCAAGCTCTCTTTTGCCCAAGGCAGAGGCCGCGTTGGTGCAAGGTGCTGGTGGGATGCCACCAGATTGTTTTAGTTCTTCTCTAAACTGCTGGTTTTATCCATGTGCCTCGAAGAACCGCAAACCTACTGACCCCTTTCCTCTCCTGTTTCTGGTCACAGGTCGCCTTAGCCAGATCCAGCTCCTCGGACGACTCCTCCAAGCCTCAAAGGTATGATTCTATGATTCCACAGTCACTGTTACTGTCTTATTCTGCATGAAACGTGTGTCCTGAGAATTTTGCTGGCCCAAGTGGGATCGGGGTGCGAGGCAGAGAGTGGTTGGTACCCAGTGGCTGGGGCATGCAGGTGCAGTGGTGACCTTTGGCTCGAGCAAGGGAAGAGGCAGCACTGCCAAGGTGGCACCCCGCAGGCACAGGGAGGGGCGATGGTGGGGACGCCACTGTTTTGGGTGGAAATGGAGGCCCACAAAGCGCAGCACCCCTCGTTCACACGGAATTCTGTGTGTTCCTCGTGCAGGCACCTCGTTGCTATATTGAAAGAAGATAAAGAGACGTTTGGGTTTGAGATCCAGGTAAGACTTAAATGACAAGCTGATTCGTTAAAAACAAAATGTGGTGCAGAGTCTGAAGTGTCATATCCTCAAAATCAGGTTAAGGCTGGGCAGAGCAGAGGAAGGCATCTGTCAGAGCTGTGAAATTTGAAGAGCTTACACCACTCACCCAAGATGGGGATGTTTTTCTGAGCATTTTTTCATAGAGAAGGTCACAGATGAGAATTTTCGGCCTTCTCACAAGTCAGAGTGTTGAATGTAGGAGAAATCCCATCCAAATCCAAATAAGAGGCAATGACAGTGCCTTCTTACCTCCATAAGTGAATATTTTTGGGAGAATTGTATATGAGAATATTTTCATATAAAATGAGAGATCGAAAAACTCTGTTAAAAATTACCTTACACTGGCTTTTTGCTACCTCCTTTAATATGCACAGAGAGGTATGTACTTTTGAAGAAGATGTACGATATTGGTATATTTTCCAATAAATAACTGCTAAGCATGACTTTTGGGGCAGAAACTAAATCATATTAGGACGAGATTCTGTTTGGTGTAGAAGTCAGTAAGTCATCAAGCAGGAGAACCAGAATGTTACCAGGAGTACTGCCAGCGGGAGATTTTATGTTTGTGGGTTTTTGTGAGAAAGGTAACTCCTGATCAGCAGGTCTGCTAAAATCCTGGCTATAGTTAAAAAATGATCCCAGGAGTAAAGGGATGTAGTTTGGGAGCAGGGGGATCTGCCTGCCAGCAACAGGGCACTTTCAAAGTGCTTTCCTCTCTCTGTACACAAAGGGAAAACAGTATTTTCTGTGAAATTAGTGTATTAGGAAAAGCTTAACTTTGCCCAGTTTGGATCTGTGACTAATGAGCGGGTCAACGCTCAGCTCGTGAACAGAGGAGAGCTTTCAGAAGGGAGGATAATTGAGTCAATTATTGGGCTTTTGTGTAAATTGTCAGGGCAGATTTTCATTATATGTGACAGTCTGATTAAAAATAATTGTTCTTGGCACATTTTCTTCTCGAACGTACATTCAGCGTGAGCACTTCACAGAAAGTCCGGGCTGCAGAAAGGCAGCATCTGTCAGATACTGAGGATGTTTAGAAGCTGTAGTTTCATTGCTATGAGATAAATTTAAACAAAGCAGAATAAGATGATGTGAAACTTTAGGTCTACATCTGCAGGGAGCTTGTGCTTCACTCGTCACTCTTAGTTTAACCAGGAATTTTACTGTGAGTCCAAAGGCTGGAATCACTGCACTGGGGGGGATTTGGCCAGATGAGCTTAGAACTCCCCCGGCCTCCATCACTTTGTTCCACACTGGCTGAGGAATTTGGGAATCCAGTGTGAGTTGTTCTCTCTGGGTTAGAAGTGGCAGTCGCAGGTTTCCAGGAAGCTCGGGCTCAGTGCTGAAGGCAGATGTGGTATTTGCATGTCACCAGAAAACGTTTCCTGCTGTCGCAGGATCCGGACAGGCTGCGGCACCGGATTTTGCATTTTTCTAAATTCATGTCAGCACCCATAGCCTCACGAGGGATTTAGAGTAATTAGAGTTACTTAATGTTTAGTTAAATGTGTAAGTCAAGAATGAAAAGCACTTCGAGGAGTGTGGGGATGTGTGTGGATGACAAGTTTCAGAGGCCAGAAGAGCAAAAGGAGGTTCAAATCTTCTGTCTTTTCAGTTCCCGTGCAAACGGAGCTGTCTGGTAGCAGCAGCTGACTCCACACAGCACTCCCAATGAGTAGGAGTCAATCCCTTGAAAAGCCCCAGTCCCATCCTGCCATGTTCCCCTGGGAATATGAGACATCCTTCCAGAAAGCCATTCCCACCCATGTTGACATAGTCTTGGTTGAAGTTACAGAGTTTTTAATACTGAATAACCAGCTTGCTTTAAAACTTAGGTTTGTTTCGTTTTTTTTTTCCCAAACCCGGTGTACAGGCACCTGTCAGGTGTCTGCTGTTTTCTGCTGTACAAATTCATTTTTAACTGCTGGGTTATAGCATTTTGGGGTTCTCACTTGCATGTAATATACTCTGCTTATCACAGCCTTCTCACTGAAAAAGTATTGAATTTTAAATGGCTTTCGTGGCTCCAGGATTGGTAACTCTGTCCCTTTGGTGTTAACAGACTATTAGGTTTCCACACCAAAACGATTTCTCCCTGGAGGTGTGCACTTGTGTCTGCAGAATCCAGGAGGAAAGCCCTGCCCATCTCTCTGGCCTTCAGACCGGTAACTATCTGTGGGTTTTCCTGACGTGGGAGGCCTCATCCTCCCTTCTGCCTGCGGCTGTCCCTGTGCAGCAGGTGGAAGGTGTGCACAGCTGCTGAGGGTCCCTTTGGCCTCGTGTGTCTCCGACAGGTGACATCCTCACCAGCATCAACGGCGTGAACACTGAGGGGTTTGGTCACAAGCAAATAGTGGACTTGATAAAGTCTTCAGGGAACTATTTGAGGTGGGTGTGTCTCCTTCAGATGGGGTTTGGCCTGATATCCTCTCCCACTGCAGGCAGGATCGCGTTGCCCCACAGCCCTGCACTGTCTGAGAGGCAGAAATGCCAGGGGCTGGGCTGGGTAGAGCCTCTGTGCTTCGGGGCCAGCATCACCTGTTCCTGCAGGTTAGAGACCGTCAATGGGGCCTTGTTCCTGAGGAAAATGGAGCTGGAGACCAAACTGCAGGCACTCAAGGTAATATGATTAATTAGTGTTCCATTGTCAAATGGAGAGGGTTCTGTGGTTCACTGCTGATGGGGGCAGGTGGGTGTCCATGGGCCTGGGGTCCTGGCAAGGGCTGACACCCGTGGGTTCCCTGCTGCCAGCACCCCCAGCCGCCCCAGCCCTGGTCCCTCTGATACTATTTTTTGGAAAGGGGGAATAGAGAAGAAATGTGGTCACAATCCCAGGACTGCCCAGGTGAGCTTAGGCTGGTCAGTTTGGGTGTAGGAATGTCCAGCTGCACAGGGTTCATTGGATTGGTGGGGAGGTGCCTCCTGTGGCTGTCCCCGGGCACAGCCTCACCTGTTTGGTGGGAATTTTTAATCAGCCCTGCAGTGGTTTATTTTACTCCAAGAGCTGACCTGCAGCAGAGGGAAAGGAACATTGCTGGGTGTTGGATGGCCTGTGGCACTGGGGGGCTGTGAGGATTCCCAGGTGGTGTGTCTGCAGTGCAGGCAGGAATGGTTGGCTGTGCCGTTCCCACGCCGCGCTGTGAGACCCGGGCAGGAGGAGTGGGGTGCCTGTTCCTGTGCCTGTTCCAGGGCTGGGCAGGGCTGCAGAGGAGCGCTGGCACTGCCACAGCTGGGTGAAGGGGGGCTGCATGCTCTCCAGGTTTCAGCCTGCTCCTTTCCAAATCGGGTGTGGCCCGTGTTTTGGCCGGAGCACCCTCAGGCATGAGCGGACTCGTGTTTTCTGGAAGAAATTCGCTAAACTCTGGGAAAACTGTCTAAGTGGGACACACAGGTGTTTCCTGTGGGTGAAACTTTTTAGAGACTGTTTTCTTTACGAGTGCTCTGTGCTTCTGTGGAGTGACACAGCCTCTTCCTTCTCCTCCGCAGCAGGCGCTGCACCAGCGATGGGGCGAGCTGCGGGCGCTGCTGGCGCGGGAGCGGCTCTTGCTGCATGGTACGTGTGGGGACTGCAGCCGGCCCCGAACAGCACTTCTGCAATCTGTCACTTGCTTCCTTTTCCCCTCTTAATGAAGGCGAGGGGCTGGCCCTGGGAACACTTTTGTCCCGAGAGTAATGAACTTGGCTGCTGCTTGACCAATGCACACCAAGGGCTCTTTGCAGCAGTCCTAGCGTATGAGTTTATGTGGGTGGTAAAATTTTTTCCATTCTTATTTTGGACCTAACAGGGAAGAGGCTGGTTTGGGCTTTTTATGGACTGCCCACCCCACAGCCAGGAGCAGCTTCCCACGTGGAAAGTGGCTGCT
The DNA here is from genome assembly GCA_013397725.1 of Rhagologus leucostigma. Taxonomy (NCBI): domain Eukaryota; kingdom Metazoa; phylum Chordata; class Aves; order Passeriformes; genus Rhagologus; species Rhagologus leucostigma. The sequence goes on along the minus strand of VZTD01005085.1, from coordinate 527,733 downwards.
CCCTGTGCCAAGGGGCTGGGCATGACGCTTCCCTGTGCCGGGCACAGACGTCCCGCTCCCGGCAATGCGCAGCTGATGACTAACGCTCCTCTCTGGCTCCCGCTTCCAGGGGAGGTGAACGACAACACTCAGCTGGGCACGCTGGAGCTGGAAGAGCTCAGCTCGTGTGGTGGCTGCAGCTCACCGGGACCCTTCTTCCCGAGCAAGGCCCGCTTCTCCAGCGAGAGCAGCTCCCGCAGCCGGCTGAGCTCCATGACGGTGGGCAGCGAGGACAGCTTCTACCAGGGCGGCGCCTTCGAGGACTCGGCTGCAGAGAGCCTGAGCCGCCAGTCCAGCATGGATGATGATTGTGTCTTCCCCAGGGATGGGGACGGAGCTGCCGGGAGGAGCTCCCTGCGCAGGAACCGCAGCATCAGCCTGGCCAGCAGCGGGTCCATGTCCCCGCTCTGGGCGAGCAGCAGCTACTCCAGCAGTTTTGGGACCCTCCCACGGAAGAGCAGGAGAGCCAGTGTTCGAAAGCATCTTTTGAAATTCATTCCAGGCTTTCACCGGGCAGTAGAAGAGGAAGAAAGTCGGGTCTGACGTCACACGTGTCACCCTCGATGTCTGGGCTCTGCACGTGGGACTGGGGCTGCCGCTCACTGGGGCACACCGTGGGTGCAGCGCGGTGGCATGGCAGGGCACTCCCCCAGACAACAGCACTGATGAGATTCACACAGCTCTGGGGTTTTAATTATTTTCATTTTTAATCAGAGCAGGCTGTGGACCTCTTCATTAATGTGAAAAATGACTGACTCCAAAATGTGAAGAACCTTTGAGAACTTCCTCAGCGAACTTTACTGTTAATAACAGTTTTTAATTGAATGCAAAATTGATAGCTATTTATTTCCTGTTACCGGAGTCAGTGTCTTCCAAAGGTCTTTAATAAAATGAGTGCTTCTACTAAAACCAGTAACAGAGTCCTGTTGGGAAGAGGACGGAGCCTGGAGCGTATGGCAGAGAGACCCTGGGCAGGGATGTTCTGGAATGACAGGTTTTGTGTCCTGGTAGCCGTTGTACAAACCGTGTGATAACCCAATACTGGCTTGATCTGACCAGCTGCAGTCTCTGCCAGCTGCTGATATTCCATGTCTTGCCAGGCTGTCTCATTCCAGGGGATTTGGAGTGGAAAGGACCCTCCTGAGCATGCACATGCCCCCAGACTCTTCTGCAGAGCCAGTGCCGGGGAAGGCAGTGGTGTCTGTGATGCTGCCCACTGTGTGTCCAGCAGATTTGACTTCTCTAAGGCGAGAGAAAAAAAAAGGCAGAGGGTTGTCCTGCAGGGATGAGCAGGACTGCTCTGTGCTGGCAAGTTGGTGGCATTCAGGGCCTCCCCTGGAGTGCTGTGCTGGGGACCCTGTCCCCCAGTGCCCCGGGGGCTGCCCCTTGGTCCCACTGCTCTCAGCACTCCACACCTGCTCACATTTCTCCAGAAGCGGAGGCTTCAGGCAGTAAGGATAACACGAGAGCATGTGTGAAGTGGGGTTTAATAACTATGGGCACAGGTGTGAGGAAAAGGAGAGATTTTTCGCTCCCTCTCAGTACACAGAAACAGGCTGTTTGTTCAGCCTGAGCAGCCTCATGATGTTTTCCAAATACAATCGGAAGCATTTTAAATATAATTCAAACACTTTGTGTGACTCATTCGCCTGTTGCCCAGGCAGCCTGTGCGGTTGTACCCTCGGGTACCGCTGTTACAGGGTTCTCTGGGCTTCTCAGAGACCGCAGGCTAAATCCAATAGCTTCCCTTCGAGATGAGCTCCAAACAAAACCAATCTGTTCCCAAAACGTCTCTAATTCATGAGCGTTACTAAGACAGAAGAGTCAGTACTGGCCTCTGTGGAAATTTCTGTGGAAAGGATTAAGTAGCTGGAAATACGGCAGGTGTCTGGGAAAGCTGGAGGGCACTCGGGGGACCTGGAGGGAAGTCAGGGGAGCTGGAGGACAGTCAGGGGAGCTGGAGGACAGTCAGGAGAGGAGCTCCCATGGTTTGTACATGGGGTGATGTCCTGTCCTTGCTGCTGCACCGAGTGCCTGCAGTTCAGCCCGGGAGCCCCTCTGCTGCGGGCCCAGCCCCAGCCCCTGCGCTGGAGGGAGGTTCTGCTCCAACACCCACATGGAGTCGAAACCCGTGCCCAGCCCAGGCCGGGGCATTTCAGGTGCTGCTCTGGGCTCTGGAGTTCGTCACTAGACACCAAGTTTTTGCCCACGATTTGCTGTCTCAAAATAGAGTTCTACTTTTCATTGCCAGTAGCACCAGTTGGAAGGAGAAAAAAAATCAGAGATTCGTTCTATTTGGCCAAAATGTTGAGTTAAAGGCAGATGTAGGGGTGTCCAAAAGCAACTGGGGGCAGAAAAACCGTAACATCTGATGAGAGTTGTTGTAGTGCCCAAAGGGAACGGACAGCTCCGCACTGAGAAAGGGACCCCAAATTACTGCAGTTTTACAGTCCAAAGCTGTGATTCCTTTGGTACGAAAGGTTAATTTGCCACGCTCTGGGATATAGGCACTTACTGTGAGCTGTAAGGCTGGAGGAAGGGAAGGGCTGCAGGAGCCTGAGCACCCAACAAGGTCCAGACAGACCGAACCAGGGATGCCCTCCCAGCAGGGTGAGAGCACACTTCGGGTGCTACAAAATGACAACGTGACACGTTCACAGCCAGGATCACAAACAGGATGTGGGTGACGAGCATCGAGCTGTGCTGTGCCCCAGCCTGTGGGGGAGGAAGGAGCTCACAGGCCAGCCAAAGTGCTCAGAAAGCAAAGCAACTGCAACAGCTTTTTGAAATGGCATTTCTCCTTGCAGAGAGCACTTGGGGTGGATCCTGCTCTGCCTCCTTGGAGTGGGGCAGAAGGAGGGTGGGTGTTCAGGCAGCATGGGACAGTGACACCAGGGGTTGGGGTTGGGCTCCAGGTGCTCTGGACCTCTGGAGCAGAGGTGTTCTCACTGATCACAGGGGCACTGGAGGGACTGGAGAGTTCCCAACAGGCAATGAAACCTTTCTGCTGCTTGTCCCCAGGCTCTGAGGGGGTAACACAAGTTTACTGCAGGGAAAAGTGCAGCTAGTCTTTGAAGAATGCAATTTGATTTTAAACTGACCATTTTATTTAATTTGATGAATGCTACAGAACCTGACCTTCTAAGGGGACTTAACTGCTCAACGGGGTCTTGCCCAGTGCCCAGACCCTCCCACCAGGTCCTGCCTCCCGGGTGCCATCCTCCCCCGTGGCCGGGGATAGCGGGTCCTGCCTCCCTGCTGCTGTTCTGCTCGGCTGGTTCCTGCAGCCACACCCAGCGCCCGGGCCGTGTTCCCCTGTGGCAGCAGCTGGTCACACCCAGCTCTCACAGCTCTGAGCAGAAGATCACACACGTGGTTGTCACGGGCAGCTGAGTTCGGCTTGCCAGCGCTGCAAGGCAAAGGGGACTCACCCCTTATCCACAGACAGAGCCAGCAGTGAGTCCCGGCGCTCCTGGCACGGACCAGCTGCTGTTAGTGGTGTCACTTTCAGCTGTGCCACACCAGATTGGAAAGAATACAGCTTTTTCATTTTTTAAAAGCTTGAAGAGGCAGAAATCCACCCCACAGGGTTTGTGCAGAAGGAATGTTTCCCTGCCCTTGAGAGGCAGCTTTGCCCAGCTGTTCACAAACAGCTGCCTGTGGTGGGAAGAAGCCACAGCTGCCTTTTCCTTCTGCAATCCTGCGGGGTGCTGTGGCAACCCAGATGGTTCTGTGACTCTCTGATAATAGAAAGGAACCTTCTCCTCTCCAGCCACCAGACCTTGCTGGGTACTCAGCCTCTCCTCCTAAGGGCATCAACTGCTGCACGGTCAACTCACTCTCAAACCTCATCATTCATTTTTCTTGGACAGTTTTCCAGCAAAGGATGGATTTTATAAATCAATTACACCAAACTCATTTTAAAACAATAATGAAAACTTGTTGATTTAAAGACACAAACTCAAGAGATGAATAGAAGCAGTGGAAAGGCTTTGGGTCCATTTCTAATCGGGGCTGAACTCCACAAGAGGATTTCCAAACCCTAAAACCCAAAGATACCAGAAATGTTGTATTGTACAAACACAGAATGTCATTCACAGCAGGAGATTACACTCTTACGTAAACCTGGCTTTGGGCACCAGGGTTGAGACGAGTTCAGCTGCGGTCAGAAATACCCCAGTGCTGCTCGGGTGATTCTCCAGCTTCCCTCTGCAAAACGCTCTACTCTGGATCCTGCCAGCCTTAGGTCTGACTGAGAGCTACTGGGAGAATCATAGAATGTCTTGGGCTGGAAGGGACCTTAAAGCCCATCCTGTTCCACCCCCTGCCTTGGGCAGGGACACCTTCCACTATCCCAGGGTGCTCCAAGCCCCGTCAAACCCGGCCTTAGATGCTTCGAGGGTTGATGGGGCAGCCACAGCCCCTCTGAGCAGTGCTGGCTGTCCAGGGCATGTGGCTGGGCACGGTGGACAGTGTGGCACCACGCTGTGTGTGGGGCCTGTGCCCGTCCCACTGCCTGGGCTGCTCTCCACAGGGCAAAATGCTCCCATTGTGCCCCCGCGGCACGGTGGGGTTCATCCATGGTGGGGTTCATCCACGGCGAGGTCCATCCACAGCGAGGTCCATCCTCAGCGAGGTCCATCCATAGCGAGGTCCATCCATGGCGAGGTCCATCCACAGCGAGGTCCATCCACAGCGAGGTCCATCCTGGTGAGGTCCATCCACGGCGAGGTCCATCCATAGCAGGGTTCATCTGTGCGAGGTTCATCCTGGGCGAGGTTCATCCACGGCGAGGTTCCCGGCACAAACCCGATGGGGAATGTTAAGCGGGTTAGGTGGCAGGCGCTGGGGAAGGTGGTCACCCTCTGGGGATTAGGGGTCAGAACAACGGCCGTCCCTGTGACCAGCGGGGACACAAAGAGCCATTGTGCCCAGAGCACAAACTCCTGTTTATTCCCGCGGGGCTGACATGCCCACAGCCCCGCTCTCCAGGCCAGCACAAAAGCTTCCTTGCTTCAGATTGTTTGTTTATGTAAATTATAATGGTGCATTTAATTATGCAACGGGCAGAGCCTCAGCGACAAGGGAGGTGCTGAGTGGGCTGGCAAGCCCTGGGCACAGCGGATGGTGCGGGCTCGGCAGAGGAGACGCGCCAGGACCACTCGCGCAGGGGACCAGACCCCGGGGCGAAGGGGTGAGGAGGAGCTCCCCACCCCGGGGCAGGAGCGGGGCCCCGGAGGAGCAGGGCCCCAGTCGGAGGGCACGGCACGGCCCGGCACGGCACGGCCCTCAGCATGACAGAAGAAATCCCTGCAGCGCCCACCATGCCGGCGTGCAACGGGAGCGTTGCCCCGGAGGACGGCCCGCTCCAGGTCATCGGTGGCATCGATGAAATTGCAAAAACTGTTGGGACAGTCCCCTACACAAATGCGGAAACGAGCCCTGACACTTCACCTGCAGAGGAAAATCTGGAGGAAAATAGAAATTCACTGGCAGAGGATATCACTCCTGGGAATTTTGCTGGAGAGAAGCGATGTCAAGGTATCGTATGGGGCTGCCTGTCTCTAAGTGTTGGGAGAGAAAAGTTCTGTTTTATCTATAGCCTGATGAATAACGGGATGTGCTGTGTGTTAGTCAAAATTCCTAATCTGTGGTAGCTGTAATAGTGACTTGGAGTAATTCAGAGTCTGGGAGACATTTGAGGGATGCAATGAAAAGTTCATAACTAAAGAAATGAGCAGTTCTAAATCTGCTCTGAAAATCTGCCGATCTGCAGCCATTAAAAGCTGTTTGTCATCACTAATTGCTCCATCAGCCCATGTCTTGTGCTTTGTGTTTCCCAAAGAAAAGCGAGAGGAGAACGATGAGACACTACAGCAGGGACCAGCGGATATCCAGGACACAGGGACCAATGGCCAGGGATCAGGGGAAGGTAATGCAAAATGCCATCTGATGTGGGGTTTCCCCGATGCGTAGCAAAGAGACAGTGGATGCAGGTGGTTATTATTGTTTTTTAATGGGGTCAGACCCTTCTATTCCAGAGAGCAGTGACTCATTTCTCATCTGTGAGTTGCTGCACCTTAGAAACCACGGCTGGTATCTTCCCTCCAGAGGTTTTATGTATCTTCTTGACCATGGGGTATTCAAGCATTGTGGGTTTTCAGCCAGGAGGTCCCCAGCAGCCTCATGAGGTTGGGAGATACTCTGTCTTCTGCTCCATGCTCAGAGGAGAACCTTGGGAGGCTGCTGGTGGTCACAAAACCCAAATTCTTTTCCTGCCTGATTCACCAAGTGTTGAATCCCCCAATGCCCAAGTATCCACATAAAATTGCTCTCCTAAACACCTGCTCCTGGGTCCTGCTCTGCTCGTTTCTGGGTGAAAATGGTGGAAATGAGCAGGAGCCAAAGCTGGACCCTCAGCCACCTTCTCTGGTGAGCGGAACTGCAGGGGGTCACTGCCCATCCTGGTCAGGAGTTTAAAATGTACCGAGTGTATACATAAATGAACATATTTAATTCCCTATGCAAACTGCAGCCACTTCTCCAAAAGAAGGAGTATTTTATGGAGAGTTACTGAGGGAGTATTTTATGGAGTGTTACTAGAGGAGAACAGCCACGTCTCTCCGAGGGGGGCTCTAGGCATTATTCTTTTCCACATCTCCCACCCACAGGCTCCTCCCATCTCGTTGGCTTCAGCAGTGATGGGACGAGGGTGGCTGGACTGGGAGCTGCTGGTGATGCTCTGCCCTGAGCTTTGAAGGGGGCTCTAAATGAGTAATGGGCTGAGCCCTGCAAGCAAAACCTGCTTCCATTAACAAAAGGAAAAATATCCGAACATTTGTCATGGGCAAATTAATATTTCATAGCAACTGCCTAGGCTGTGAGGAGGTGAATAGTGGTGGAAGCTTTCCCACTTAGAGCTGACATCCATATTCCAGCTGTGCTGCTTTAGGAGCACACAATAAAACCTATTAAAGGATCTCTCATGGGCCCCCTGCACCCGCCCTGCAACCACAGCACTTTATCTCGAAATTGCAGGCAGCTTTTTAGTGCCCAACCAATTTAGTCTAATTAATACTCTGGACCCCACAGGCAAAACTTTGAATAGACCATTTGTTGCGACACTAAAGCATCATTAACCACAGAGACCTGCCAAATAGGGCAAATGGAAGATGGCCATCGCAGCCGGGGCGGCCACCGCTGAGGGAGGGACACGTCCCAGTGGGGCACAGCTGGGCACTGCATGCAGAATGGCTCCCTTCCCTTCCCTTCCCTTCCCTTCCCTTCCCTTCCCTTCCCTTCCCTTCCCTTCC